>OU015498.1:35156935-35571935 GCA_907164885.2 Dolomedes plantarius
TTAAACGAATTCTAAATCATGTCATTCTATTTTGCTAAAAATGATTCCCTGACATCGCCAAAATTATAAACGAGATATCTGTATTTTTACTTCCTATCAAAAAAGGAAACTGACCAAGGTGGTAGCACAAAATTTCCTCGCATGACAGACTCGTGAAATAGTTAAACCAAATTTTCATTTGGATTTGCAGTCACAAATGCGCAAAAGATAGATAAGTGCGTCGCATTTGTAAAATATTCTATATTAAAACGAAAGAATCCGAATCAGTTCTCCAGAAAACGTTCACTTCCAAATATTCAGTGGTTATGACAACTGCATAACAAAATGGTATTAAATTTTCATCATCAACTGCGTTTCAAAGCAGTTATATTAAAAATATGCCGCTCTTTAAGGGTTCATTTCGGATTTCATCACTCCTGATATTAATCGGTAGAGAAACGAATGCTGAATTATTAAGATACCGAGACAATGCAGCACAAAAATGAGATGAAAGAAGGAAAAATATTCAATCAGATTTGAAAGATGACTAAACAACGAAAACTAACCACAAAAAATAGTCTTATACTTCCTTACGTTATTCCCTTAATTTCAAATTAATGAGGAATAATTAATTATGATTCTTAAATAATCAATAACTAGAATAAATTGAATGTTCTAATTAAGTGATGTCAAAATAGACTTTCATTTAACATCGAAATTGGATTTAATTCCTTATAATTTTTAAATAATGGGTAAAGCCTCGAGTAAAGGCTACTTTTAATGCTTGCTAATCTTTTAAATCAATAAAACATTTATGTTTAGCAACTATGTTCCATATGATACATGGATGTAACCCACTTATCATAAAATGGAATAGAATACGAGCAGACTGCTGTTCACTGAAATTTCAACACCAACAAAGGCTTGAGTAATAGCAAGGAGATTTGTTTGAGTGGTGGCATGGGGTACAATGTATAAATGATTGAAATTGAGTATATGTAAGTCAAAAAGTGCATGCTAAAATCTCTTTTTTTCTGTTTCTATATTCAGAAGTTATAATTGTATATACACGGTGAAGCATTGAGTGATAAAGATTCTGGATGACTATCTGTAATGTCGTTCTAACACCCAACCACACTTCTGTAGTTGTGACTGCGATTAAAGTCATGATAAACCACCTGTCTGCCACATTTCAGAGCTTTCTTGCCGATTTTCAATGAACAGCAGTGTATATTATCCTCTTATAGTATTATATAAGGATACTATTGACTTTAAAACCCATACAGTAGCAGAAATGTGGTTATTAATGTTGAAATATCAGATGTACTAGCTTCGTGCAAATCTGTTGAACGTTTCTTATACATCCTACTTACAAAAACGCATTAATTTACATATTTTGTTTTTTTATACTTAAAAAATGTACATTTTTCTTTAAGGACATCGTAATGATCCTGTCGTCTATCCTACGGGTCTCATTTCTACGTTCGTTGGAACTGAAGTGAACGGAGATCAGACGACGTTGCACACGACACATCGATACCGAACGTACGTGGACGGATCTTACACGGAGTTGCTCGAGTCAACCTCAGTGATAGTGCCAACACCCACTTTGGACGTCGCATCTGGCCTCGAGACTACTGCGAATGTACAGAGATTCGGGTCACTAAACTCCGGAAAAGTATGTGTTTAGTAAAAATCTATAATAAAAGTGATAAAATAAAATGTATTCAGGTGGTAAAACAGCAAGTTTCAGTTGAATTAATCGCTAACAAATTGAATGCCTGTAAACAGTTGACAACAACTTGGCACCAATTTCAGAAATAGTGAAAAATTAGATATCGAAAATAAACTTCTTATGAGTTGCGAAATAATTTTTTTTAACATCACTAACCAGATTACTGGTCAGTTCAGAAGTTCAGTCTACATCTCTAGGCTGATCTGTGAGAATGTAAGTCAGGTTTTGTATGCAAGAGTTTGCACACAGATAAATAATTACTTTTGTACTATTCTTAATTTTTTACAATGTCATTGTCGTATGGAACATCACTTATGAAAGTAGTTCACTTCTGAAGAACTAGCACCAGTTGTAGAAATGAGGAAGAACAGGACTAAGAAAGGGGCTACGCATCAATAAAATTCATCTAATATATTAATTATTATAACATATCTCGTAAGATAATTGGTCAGTTTAGCTATGCAGTCTAAACCGCTAGAATAAGGTAAACCTATAAGGAAACGAGGTAATGAATGCGAGAGAACATGCATTCATATCAGTGCTTTAGTTCTATTCACAATGTATTTCATAACGCTGTAGTTCGTAATACAAGTGGACTTAATCTAGCCTGAAGATGTAGTTTAGCAATGCAAACTGCATCTCCAGGCTGGTCTCTAACAATGAAAGGGGTTATATATGCAAGAGGATCAATTATTTTTAATTTTCTAGTTGAATTTCTTTGGTGAAAGGTCATCTATGGACATACTGCGCCAAGCAAAGGGCAAAAAAAGGAAAACACTTACGATCTATCTATATGAAGTTCTGCTACCCAAGAAGATGGTGGGAATATCAAAAGGGCCGGAGTCTTGCTCTGTCCCCACCGGGAATGTTACTTCACAATACAACCAAGAATATTTTTTCTTTCAGGCGATATGTTTGGTTTAATTAAAAAATTTTCTGTACTAGCTCGAGCTTCCCTATAACATTAAGCTTTGTACTGTGTTGAATAGGTTAACCTTACCCTTAGAGACCTTACCCTTAGAGGTTAACCTTATCCTTATGCTCAAAAAAGGACCAATAAATTTATGGTTTAAATTCAATTAATTGAGATCCAAAGATGAATTCGGGTTTAAGCAGTAGGTCCCGGTCTAATTAGCCCTCGTGTAGCAAAAAATGACCGTAGCGCTCCAAACCAAACCAAACCACACCAAAGATGAATTCCTTAAACATGCAGGCTTTACCATACTTGACAAGAGGAAAATTCTGCCTAAAGAAAATTGATATCCAGTACTCGGACAATACGGAGCTTCTGTTAGCACCAAGTTACAGCTGATAAAAGATACATTATTTTCATGGAATTAAATAGCTTGTCTCGTGGAAGGCTAATGTTATATTTAAACTGATTAAAATTATAGATACAGTTAGATTGGATCATGATAGTGCGGCTATTTAACTGAATAGCCATCTGCTGACGAAACTGAAGCCTTGAGTTTAGTTAATTAACTAGCTTAATGTTGTTTTAAGTGGGTATAAAAAATAGATCGATAGATATATTGACACACTAAAAGATAGATATATAGCAATACAGATAGATATATTGGTATGGATATAAACATAAATTGCAGAGTTAGAGACTGTATAAAAACATTCTCTACAGTAAATAGTTCACTTTTAATAGTTATATTTTTGATAGGTAAACAATGATTGTTAATGTGCAGATAAAATTTACTTGTCTGAATATCTTTCTCTTATCAAGGTAGTAATACTTTACAGCAACAGGTCTTTTATCTTCTACCAGACTTATGTTTTTACTGCTTTGTCTTAATCTTGAATATTATCTTTAGTCCTTATATCTTTAATTGTTAGATACATGGGTATCATTGTCAGTATTATAGTAGATTTCATCCTGATATAAGTAATTGTAAGTTTGAACTTATTGAAATTTATGCTAATCACCTAAATATTTAAATTAATAAAATGATGTGAATCCATGTTGTTATAATTCCTCGTTTACTAAAAATGTGCTATATTTAATTAATATAATTTGTTGATGACAAGATATGTATAATCTTTTTCAGGTTTACTTAACTGCTGTCAATGAACCCATATCTGCAATGAGTTCCGGATCAAAAGGCCCAATTAAAGTCAGTGGAACGTTCATTCCACCAGAGGGACAGATAACAACAAAGCATTTTGGATTAGATCTACAAGCACAAACCATTGGTTCATTATATCCAGAAAAATCAGGTCCTTCTATTATTACAGTTACCGGTACAAAAGGCACATTCATTACTCCAGATTCTACGACGGATCGGGTCTTTCCAGTTTATACAGGATCGTACATCAGTGGCCAGGAAAATCCGACAACATACAAATTTTTCTTTGGGAACCATCCGTTGACGTCTGATGTGCAAGTAATACTCCCCACAACGACCATCAAAGCAGGAGATTTCACAGAAAGATATGAAGCAGAAGAAAGCGAAATTCAGTCGTCTCTCTCTAGAAGAAATGATGGTATTGCTAACTTATTATTAGATTCCAGTATTGAGAGAGAAGTTCCAGAACCGTATTATATATCGCAAAACAAAAGCAACTTATATCATGAAACAAGACCAATATCAAGGCCAGACACCAATCCTGTCGTAGTAACACGTTTTGTGCAGCCCACAGCTTATCCAGAAACAGATGAACCCGTGTTAGCTGTTGCTGGAAGCAATACTGTTGGGATTGTTGGAAATATACGCAAACCATCACAGATTACAACCCTAAGGGGTCACGAAGGTCATTCTAGACAAGGAAGGATGTATAATCCATCCCCAACTGGTAGAAGAATAGGTCAGTATGGATCATCAGTCGTGGCCGATCAGTATTTTTTTCCAGGTCATAGAGTAGATAGTACATCTACGGAAGATAACGGTGATATCAGAGAATTCCATAACGCGTATTATGACATTAATGGTGATAAACTAAAAGATCAATTACGAAGAATCGCAAGACCAACAGCCGTCAAAGATTCACGTTTAACAAGAACAGTTGGTCTATATGGGCCAATCTATGAAATTGATGATATGAAAAGTGATAATAATGACCATAAATTTTCTGAAACAACAGATTCTTCCTTATCATTAGAGGATTCATATGATGATGCTGGAGATACTGATTTTACAACGACATTATATGGATTTGCTGAATTCAGTACAAAAATATCTGGTACACATTACATTTTCTTGCCCGCCTCTACCCGTCCGAGAACTTTCACTCCCAGAGTGACAAGAACGAGCTTTACGAATGGTATTCCAACTGTACCAAGAAGTCAAAGCGTTAGCAGCAAAACAGAGAGTGCTACAGAAGCTTTTTTTCGCAAACCGCTCTTTGGTACCGAAACTAGAGAATTTATTTCTCAAAACTCTATGTTCACTTCAACTATAAAAGAACCTGTGGAGATTCAAAAAACTATGTTTACGTCTACAGTAATGACAAAGCAAATTTCCGAAGAGCAACCAAAATTACGAAAATTTGAAAACACTATGACAAAGAGCGTAATAGCTGAAACATTGCCTTTAAATTTGGCAACAGTTTATGAAAGAGAACGTATGAGAAGCAAATATTCCGATGATTTATTCCTTAATTTTAAGCCAGTTAGAGCCCATGACCATATGACATCAAATCCAATTGAATTAGATGTAAGTGAAATAATAGATGCGAAAGAAAACTCTTTCAGCATAGAACCGGCTTACCCAACGGGTTTAGTAAGTTCTATTACTGGCACTGAAGTAACTGATGGAACGACAACTCATTGGACAACTTTGATATTTGGTACATACATTGATAATACTTACGCGCACGTAATTGAAAGTACATCAAGTATATTTTTCACAGTTTCCAAAACAGCAAGCCCTGAAGAAACTTTTTCGATGGATATTACAACAGACGATGAAATTTATATGGACATATCATCCGATAATTTGAACCACCATGATCAATTTGCTTCTGGAAAAAGCATTCAACTTCTTTCTTCTTTGTCTGATTTGTCAACACATGCAACTTTAACTACTAATGAAAGGGAAAATAATGTTTTAGCTACACCTACATTAGAAATCTTAACATCTGGGTTTATACTCCCAAGGAATGGACGTAATGAGGACTTTGACTCAACATCTTCAGTTCATTCTTTCGAGCCATCAGAAGTCTTGTCACCAATAGAAACATCATCAGATCTACCAGACACCAAGCCTGGAGTAGAATATGTTGATGATGAGGAGGAGTCGGAAAAATTGCCAGAAGCGGCATCCTCTGATGAAGATTCAGTCCATATAATAACTGATAGTTTCATTCTTCCTGGGGCTATTGATGCCTCTCCATCCTCAGAAAATAAAGATGCTAAAATCGAAGATGAACCAATGATGAACTCAAAAGTTAGCAGCACATTTTTAAATGACTTAGATCGCTTGATAGTTGGATTGCCTTCTGTAGGGAGTACTGATGAAAAATCTTCTGAAACATCAAAAGATTCCGTTGTAGAGAGTGAAAGTGAAGTTGAAAAGAATATGGAATCTCCTGTAACAGAAATTTCAACACCTAAGTTAGTACTGTTAACAGGAGATTTTATTTTGCCAAACGCAGAGTCTTCCGCAGAGTATTCATTAAATGTAGATCTAGAAAACTCAGCATCAACAGCCAGTATCTTAACGGGAGGTTTCATTCTACCAGGTACACCTAAACTTGAATTTACGCCTTCAGAAAACTTAGCAGAGGTAACATCAGCTAGTATCATAACAGGAGATTTTATCTTACCAAGTGTACAAGTGTTTGATGAATCTTCAGTCAAATCATCTGACATTGAAAATTCGTTTCTGTCAGCATCTGTATCATCAGATAGTATATTAACCGCAGGCTTCATATTACCTGCCAAAGCTATGTCAGAACAAAGCCCAGATGTTATTAATACTACGGAAAACTCTTTGAGTATCCTCACTGATGGTTTTATTTTTCCTGGGGCAAACAATGAATTCAAAAACTCTGAAACTGCAGCACCAGTTGTGAATGCTTTACCTTCCTCAGCTCTGCTAACAGCTGAACCTCCGTCAGACGATGATTCCAATGAAATTGAGGGTCGAAGTGCAGGAAAAGATGAAAAGACGATATTATTTGATAGTTCAGTAAACATGCCTGTAGATATTCCTATTTTGCCATCAGTAAGCCACAAGCCATCGGAGGATAAATCTTCAACTGATTCAGATGATGTGACTTTTAGGATGGGGAAGGCGTTATACTCAGTAGAGGAAAATGTGGAAAAACCAAAAGTTGATCAAATTCTTCCATCTATATCGTTGCCAATAACATATTTTACTACATCAACATATTTTACAACATATTTGGTTGATGGAAGTAGCGTTGTATCTAGCAGGAAAGAAACAGTTTCTCATGTTTATACTGACAGTGAACAGCTAAAACTTGCTAAAATAAATCCTACAGAAACGATAATAATGCCTGATTCTATTAAACCCACAAAAACAGAGAATCCAGAAGATTATCTTACTACCTTCACTTATTATACAACCTTTTACAAAGATGGTTCTAAAATTGTTACATCCAGAATTGAAACCGAAGGAGGAAGTGTGACAGAAACTCCTACACCTGTAATTGAATCTCAGCCAGCTTATTCTGTTCTAACGTATCCTACAACGTACTACACAACTCTTACTTACTTCACGACATTACTTAAAGGCAGTAGTTCCGAAGTAATTTCGAGGGAAACAATTGTCTCCAATGTCGTTACACCTTTGGTAGGTTCTAATGAAAATATTCAGCCAAGTTTAATACAAAGAACTACAACGTCTAATGCCCTTCAGACTCCAACGACTTACTTTACCACTTATACGTACTACACAACATTTCATAAAGATGGAACAACCTCTGTTAGTACAAATTATCAAACAGTATCCAACGTTATATTCGGAAAAGAAAATATAGTTAGTACACCAGTGTCATCGATTTACAAAACAGATGAGCCTGGACAGAATGAAAATTACATACCAACGACATATTACACAACCTATACATACTACACCACCTTCTTAAGAGGTGGAAGTCCTGTCGTATCCAGCAGGGAGGAAACTGTGTCAAATGTTGAAAGAGCAAAAGCAACAGAACCTGTGCAACTTACAAGTAGCATTGAATCTAATACTCCCCCTAAAGAAACTACTTATTACACTACTTATACTTACTACACAACTCTGTTGAAAGATGGTACAACAACTGTCAGCACTCGAAAAGAAACTGTTTCAAATGTTTTGGGCAAAACTTCCTCAGTTACGCCTCTAATAGTACGAACTGAATCTCCTGGAACAAGTATCAAACCAACTCCGCAGGTGAAATCCTACTTTACAACTTACACGTATTATACTACTTTCTTGAGAGATGGAAGCTCTATAGTATCAACTCGTGAAAGTACTATAACAAATGTCGTTACCGAAAATCAGCCAAATATAACCCCTACTTCGTCAATTGCCCCCACAAGAAGTTTTACAACATATTTTACTACTCTGACTTCATACTACACGTTGTTCAATGCTGGAATACCGTCTGTAAGTACAGTATATAATACTTTAACAGATGTCGTTGCTTTGGAATCACCGGTCCAAGATGTTAAACCCTCAATTTACAGTGAATCTGTAAATTCTAGTCCTTTAGTTACAACATATTATACTACATACACGTATTTTACGACTCTTTTGAGTTCTAGCACACCAGTGGTCTCCACAAGGGAAGTCGTCACGAGCAACGTAGTTACATTATCGGACTTAAAATCTGCTCCAACTGAGCATGTGGCAATCACGCCGTTTTCTCTTCTGGATTCCGAAAAAGTTCAACCAACTGCTGTGTTAACAAAAACTTTTTACACGACCTACACGTTTTTCACAACGTACCTTTCAAAGGGAACTCCGTCTGTATCAACAAAGCTTGAAACTGTGACAAATTACATTACTGAAACTATATCAAGGACTCAAAGTCAATCACAGACGGAAATTCCTTTAACTAGTTCAAATACAAACGTACTTCCCTCTAATGTGCATGGGTCATTCGTTGAAAGTACTCCATTACCCGCTTTGTTGAATCCTACAACTGTTTATTCTACTTTCACTTATTTCACCACCCTCTTGAGTGGAGACAGTTCTATTGTAAAATCTAACACTCAAGTAATCTCTTCTGTGATAAATCAACCTAGAATTACAGAATTTTATGAAAAGGCTGTAATTGCTCCATCAACAGTTGTTAATACTGTGTATACTACATTTACCTACTATACAACGCTTTTCCCTAACGGAACACCAGACATTCAGACACGCTATGAAACAAAATCTAATATGGTTACTTTAACTATCACCCCAACTGTTACAGATAAAGTTTCTGTAACATCTGATTTAGATGCTGCTGAAGGTGAACTTCATGAAAATAGAGTTCAACCAACTGCGGTTACAACCTTATATACAACTCATCCACACGTAACCACGTCTGTTAAATCTGACGGTGAGACAAGTTTCATAACACGCCAAGTAACAGCTTCGGCAGCAGTTGAAAAGGACGTCAGTAAAGGGATTATCCTTGAACCCTCTCCATTAGACCAATGTTGTTCAGAATCTACGAAATATCCATATACATTCTATACAACTTATACTTACTATACAACAAGATTCCACGGTGATAGACCTATAATAAATACTAGATTTGAAACTATAACAAATGTGATTAAAGCTCCTGCTACTGCTCCGTTAACAAATGAAATTAAAGTTACTTCAACATTATATTCAGATAAAGATTTTCATTCAGCGGATATGAATGATATCAAAATATTGCATTCGGCCATTACTCGAGTCATTCCTGTATCGGACATTTTAATTGTTACGTCCAACATTCATGAGCATGAACCATCAAAAGAAAACCCACAGACAATAAAATCACGTAAAGATGATACTACTAATAACTCTACAACCACTGATAAAATGGACGACACCATTTTAGACAGAATGGACAACACTGAAAACCTTATTGACGTCGAGAATTCTCGGTCCACCAATGAAATGCAGAACAAATCAATAACAGAAAGTGTTGATTTTATTCATGATTCCTCGCTAGCATCAACTATGCCGTCCACTACTGTAGAATCAACAAAAGAAGAAGATACAGCTAATAATAATACCATAGCTTTCTCTCTAACTTCTCCGGGAATTGAAAACACTACAGACATTCCTTCCGAGACAACCACAGAAATTTCAAGACAAGAAACAGATGAAATTACATCTGAATCCCCAACCACAGAACTGAATACTGAAAGCACAACAGATAATGGAATTACAAATAAGACTGAAACGACCCCAGAGGAGACAACTACTACAACAACTGTTGCCCCAACAGAACCTGTGAGAAGCATTTTCTCTAGACGGAGAAATAGACCGCAGTATAAACCAAGGCCCACCTTCCCCAAGGCCTCCCTTTCTGCGACGACAACCACAACTACTTCAACTGCCCCAAATACTCGAAGGTCAATAAATAGAGCTGCCACAACTTCAAAACCTGCAGTTAATATCGGTCGACGCAATACAACTCGTCTCTTGTATAGAAGACCAAGTTTAGCTCCTCGTGTAAACCCGCTGCTAAGATTCAGGCCCTTACGAACAACCTCAGCTTCTACAGACGCCGACAGTGAAAACAACAGACGAAAAAGATCATTCTTCCGTGTTGCAGAATATTATGAAGAAATGCCTATATCCAGAAAGATACTTTCCACATCTGATGAAAGTAACGAGAGCATTTTGAAAAATAATGATTTAATTTCTGAAAACAGAAATACAGACAGGCGTAATAATGAGAAAGATAATTATCCTTTAGGTTTAATTAGGTCAATGGAAGCAAAAGCCATCAATAATGGCATTACTACAGTTTACGGGACAGAAATTCATGGAACTTTTATAAATGGTGTTTATGCTCAAGTCGTACAAAGCAAAGTTCGGGTATATTCGGATACTTCAAATGAGATAGAAAAGACTCCATTTTTTCCTCCTTCAATTTCTTCCTCAGCCCCAGAAAAAAGGACAGAAACCGAAACTAATAAGGTTGGATTGGTGTCTTCTAAATTGAGCACTCTAGTTAAAGATCATACAACGACTGTTTATACTACAAATATTTACGGAACTTACATTGGAGAAGTGTATGCACATTTAGCTCAGACAACTTCAAATATTATAACACCAACTCCGACCACTCAAAATCCATATCCTACAGGATTAATTTCATCCTCCATCCGTTCTGATGAAAATTATGGAACAACTACTTTGTGGACAACACATATATATGGAACATTCGTTAATAACTACTATGCTCACATTGCATCAACATTCTCAAACGTTTTTGTGGGAAACGATAAAAGTACACCTTCGTTAACCCAAGGAATGAATAATGCATATGCTCAAGCAACTCCAGATCTCAAAGTTCCGACGCCAACAGCAAGATCAGTTGATAATGCAAAAGAATACAAGACGGGTCTATTATCATCAATAGTGTCCGAGGATGAAAGAGATGGTACAACTACACAATATGTTACAAACATATATGGTACATATATCGGACAACAATATGCTAAGCATGCCCAGACGACATCTAAAGTTATTTTACCCACAAAATCTGAAAGTAGTCCAACCCGATCAGTAGGACTTTTGTCAACTTTAGTAAATAGCTTTGTCAGTGGTAATACGGCAACAATTTACAAGACAGAGATTTTTGGAACATATATTGGACAGTTGTATGCTCAATTGGCCAGAACATCCACTGAATATTCATATATTCCTAAAGTTTCGACATCTAGCATTTCACCGCAGGTATTGCAAAAGACTGGTTTAATATCTTCTAGTGTAGTCAGGAGTGAAATCAATGAAGGAACAACTACAATGCATATCAACGAAATATATGGAACATATATTGGCAATGCTTATGCTCATATAGCAAAATCAACATCAAAAGTTATAAAACCTACTCAGATAGAAAGTAAAACGTCAACTTCTGAAAGTTCCCAGAAAACAGGTATAATATCATCAAGTGTTAAAACAGAAGTCAATGATGGTACTACAACATTGCACATAGCAGAAGTTCATGGTACCTATGTAGGAAACTATTATGCTCATGTAGCACGACGAACTTCAACTGTTCTTCCATTCGTCCCCACTCCTGCAAGTACTACAGAAGAAACACCTACCAGTACGACACAGTTAAAGTCTGAAGGCCTTATATCCTCAGAAGTGAGAACAGAGGTTAATCAAGGAACGACGACATTACATACGCGAGAAATTCATGGAACTTATATTAATGGGTTTTATGCCCATGTAGCACGCAGTTCGTCTAATATAATTACTCCAACAGGTCAATCTTCTAGTACAAACTCAGGGTTAGTTTCAGCTATGACGAACACTGAAGTAAATAATGGAATTACGACGCTGCATACAACTGAAATATTTGGAACAAGTATTAACGGTTTCTACGCTCATATTGCTCGCAGTACATCAAATGTAATAACCCCTACAACTACCCAAAAGCCTATAGGTATAATATCTACAATGACATCAACTGAGATCAATAATGGTGATACAACATTGCATAGAACCAGCGTAATTGGGTTAGAGGTAGATGGTACATATATGCAATCCATAAAAGTGACATCCTCGGTCATATATGCCACCCATTTATATCCAGAAAGCATTATAAAAAGTACCTTTAGCTCAGAACCGAAAGTTCTGCAAATTAGCACAGCAAAAGATGATTTAGACACTGCGAGGGTAAATGAATTGGATAATGGAAACCAATACGTATCCCTTACAGAAGATAGTGATTTGGGATTGAAAACTCCTTTGACCATACCAAAGGAATTAGATTTATTGAGTCCTTCAATAGCAACCGAAATTACGTTCATTGAATCAACTAGTTCATTGTCATCTGAAGTAATTTCAACAGAAACTCCATCGATCACTACAATAGAATTGAAAAATATCTTTACAACAAATGAAATGATTACTGAAACGACGAGTTTATTGTCAAAGTCATCATCTGAAAGAACTGAACCAGAAATACCAACAAAAACAATGGAATCTGAAGAAAAACCTTCAAAAGATCCTTCTGATGATTATAATGACTACAATGATTATGTTGATAACAAAACTTTTAAAGAAAAAGAATCCATTACATTAAAACCTAACCTTAGAGAACAAAATCCGCGGAAAAATAAAGCGCCTTCATTGGAATCTTCCAGAAAATCTGAACCTGAAGATGACTATGACGAGTATGCATTTGAAGAGGATTATGATGGTTTCGACAGCAGAAAATATAATAGAAAACCTACTCCAAGCCTGGCTTCATCTCGATTTAAGAATACAAGGCAGTCAAAGAGAAAATCTGCAACAATTGGCAATGGTGATTATGATGATTACGATGATTATGACTACCATGAAAGTGAAACAGTCCAAGAACAAACTTCAAAAAGCAGTGAAACGGCAACATCAAAAGAAACAGTTTCGTCTTCAGTAAGAATTAGACCATTTACTGGAAGAGGTCGCCTTACATATACAACACCTTCTAGATCATCAACAAAAGCGTCGTTCACTATACAATTTAGGCGTCCAAGTAGAACGAGAAATTCTAGAGCGTTCGGACATAGATCAGACAGCGAAAATGATTTTGATGATGATCTAAATGACGACGAGGACGAGGGTGATATTGAAGCCAGTGAAGCTGTTGTTACGACCGCTACGCCTCAAGTACTGTCATTCAGTAGAAGAAAACAGTTTGGAGGTAGCAGATATCAGCCACCTGGCAGGAATTCAGTTGCAACATCTACCACGAGACCAGTTACTTTAGGACGTAATAATCGCAGACCTTTTGGACGAGCTACGGCAACAAGTCCTTCACCTACACCCTCTTCAAAAGACACCGTTCCAGATTATGACGAAAATACTACGGAGGATGATGACTTTGATGATTATGAGGATTTTTCAGATAAAAAGGATGCCAATAAAGCATCAAGAAATTTTAGATCGACTAGAAGACCTCCCTCTAGAGTAACTCGCTTTGGTGAAAGGAGAAGTGCTTCGAATAAAAGAGGTTCTTTCCGACATAGGGAGGAGGAGGAAACTGAAAACGATGATTTTGACGCAACTACACCAAATTATAGGAATTCAAGAAATAGAATAAATCAAAGAAAGCCATCGAGAGGACGATACAACAGAAATAATTCTCCGCTGTTAAAATCCTCTTTTAACTCTGTGAGCCGTGATGAAGATGAAGATTCTCAATCTTTGCAGCCGCTTAATCGCGTAAGAGGAAACAATCGTAATAGAAGACCGTCATATAATCCCAGAACTCGAAGGCCATCTAAACCTGTTACTGAAACCCCTTCAATTAAAAAACCTTATTTAACAGTAACATCTGTTGTAACTACCGTAAAAACACTGCCTATCTATCATGGATTTAGAACCTCATACGCCACTTTAACAACTACGGCATTAGATACTAGTATAATACATCCCACTCAATATTCGGAAGTAGTGAATGATGGGGTAACAAAAACTATATTCTACTCAAAAACAGGATATCCTGATGGTATTGAAAATCTTCATACTACTATCACTGAAGTTGTTGTTACAACAACATCGCTAGCCTCAGTAAAACTAGTTCCAATAAAAATTGGATTCAGCACTAGAACAGATACAATTACAGACATTCAGGTTCTTACGACTTTGTCAACAGTATATAGCACTATAACTCCAGATACACCTCAACCAACTGCATTTCCTCAACAATTTCAGCCGAACTTTTATCCCCAACTTGGACCTCAGAATCCCGATTTCGGTTTATTAGCATCAGCAAATTCATTCGTAACAACTCAAATTGTTACTTCTACAACAGTTGTGCCAATTATTTTGCGAGGAAGAACCATCCTAAGCACATTAACAACAACATCCACATCTGAATCAACAGTGGTGCAAACAGTTCGATTACCTCAAGTGCCATCTCCTGCCCCCTTCATACCTCAACCATATTTTGCCTTTCAACCTCTTACAACTTTACTTACTCTGTATGTTACGGGAGAGCATGGTGAATTGAAACCTGTTGTTACAACAGTTACAGTTCCTTTATACCAACAACCAGTTTTTCACACAAAAGTAGCTAGAAGCCTCCAGCAAAATGCAATATCAGAACACACATTAAAAACAGCTGATTTTATGGATTTACCTTTAAGTTCTTCGATAGCTCATGATTATTCCAGGGATATAGACATTGATACACATTACGACAAATTACTAAGCTCTGGACTAGAGGAAATTAATGATTTATCTGAGAAAAGCAGCTCTCAAAGACAGACGGAGCCATTAGATAGTACACGCATTTCTAATATTCCTTATGGTATTACTACGTACGATGTAACTACAATATCAAAAGGTCCTCTAACTGAAATATATGAACAAAAGGTAACAATAAATTGGAACACTGATGATGAAAGTATGAAACAAAATGAAATCGAACGAAGTAAAGATGTATATGGTTTAGAATCCCGGTACAGTTTTCGTAAATTGCAACAAATTATAGAAGAAGATGATGTTTTTAGACCTCAGAGGGATTTCACGAGGTTGAGAAGGCCACCAGCAGGTATAATATTAGCTACTGCCCCTAATCCAGATATACTTGTGCAGCCAAACACTCAAAGTATTCCTATTAGGGTTCGACCCAGACAGTTCCCTCCCGCAAGAAGACAACCTGTTGAAGTATTCAACGATGGGGTAACTGAACCAGAATCCTTAAGAAATAATGTACGAGGATCAACCGTCGTAAGAAGACCTCTCAGAAGACCAGACGGAAATTTCCGACCTTTTATAGAAAGACCAGCTGAAGTTCCCGCTACTACAGATGAGGAAAACAGCAATCCGTTACCTTCAAGAGTTTTGGAGGAGCCTAGCAGATTAAATGTTGCTACTGAAAATGTCTTTGAATCAGCACGTTCCCTAAATTCTAATACAAACAGGGATAGTTCCAACGATTTTATTGGATCACCGAATGAAGCGGACGGAAATGATGGATTTCAGCCGATTACTAATATTCGGGGATTAAGACGAGGACCAGGACCTATTTTAAATGAATTAAATCCAAATTCTGATGTCGGGCTTCGTTCAAGAAGACTTAGGATTACAAGACCCGTCAGTGGGGATTTATCAAGTGGTGTTGTTAGGAGAATAACAAGAGTGCGAACGCCTATAGCCCTTACAGAATCACCATCAATTTATGAAAACGATATTACGTCATCATCCTATGATCTCGTATCCCCTGTTTTATCTTCACCCACATATGACCCAAATCTTTCGTCAGATCTTAGTAACAAAGAAAATGCAGTAACAGATGATGTAGAAGTGTCTGAAAAAGAAACTGATCCTGACGACGAAGAAAATAACACAGGTCGAAGAACTGTTATAAGAAGATTAAGACCATCTTTTATCCCTGGAGATGGCAGTGGTGGCCGAAGACCGGTGGTAGTAAGAAGAACTAGAGTCAATGAAAAATCTACAGATACAGAACCTGAAATACCAACTACTGATATTTTAGCTAGTACATCCGAAACAGCGATCACCCCTACTTTGGAGAACTTTTCTCCTGTAGTTTTGACCCCTGATACTATTGATAAGGATGAGGACAACGAGGAGGATTTAAATGGTGTTTCAAAGCCTCCAGTGAAGAAAATCATTCGACTACGTAAACCAGAAAATGGGGATCAAACACCATCAGGTCCAAGGAGAAGAATTGTCATAAGTAGAAGACCTCAAGACATAGCTGCCTCTAACACTGTACAAGCTCGAGGTCCCGTTAGATCAATTGAACTTTCTGGTGACCGGCAGGGGAATAATTTTATTACCGATAAAAATCATCTTATCTCTGACACAGACCATGATGTAGAAGAATTCAATAAAATTGCGGCTATCCCAAGTAGAAATTTAGAACATTTACCTATTTATTCTACTAAAATATATCCAATCACGTATTACACGACCTTAACGTATTTTACAACTTTCCTTCATGGTCCTGAAACAAATTACGTCAGTAGAGTTGCAGTATTTTCAAATATTATAGATCACACACTCAATCCAAGCCTAATTAGTGCGATTAGCTTGAATCAGGAACAGAACAGAAAACCTTCTGACATTAGCACAGTGCATTTGGCTTCCAGAACTCTTGGAGATACCACTACTATTGTAAATTTGGCTTCACGTCAGAGTATCTATAATAGCGATATAAATAAATTATTAACCGAAGGGACTGCTGTTAATAAAGTTACTCCAACAGCTTCTGTACTAGAATATTCAAGATACGAAGCACCCGGTACATCAAATATTAATGTTGTTGCTCCTCTTCCGAAAACATTTTACACTTTATTCACATATTCGTATACATTTTTCGACGGAAAGAATACAAGAGAATCAACAAGAGCAGAAACGATGACAAAAGTAAATGCTGATCCTAGTCAATTTCTATCGGAGAGCATTGGGTCCTATATAAATAGAGATGGATTACTGAATGTTTTACCAATTACGAGGACATTACATTTAGGATCACGAGAAGTGGAAGGAACAACGACGGAAGTCAATTTGGGATTGAAGACTTTGATAAAGTTTGATAATGTGAGGAATGCTATCATTGAAACTATGCAGCCATTCCAGTACATCACTCCTACAAGAACACATACTCTGGATACCTACACATCTTCCACTGAAGTACCACACTCATCTCGAATTAACGTATTATCTCCTGTAACACTGGAATCTTCCTACGCTTCTGCCAATGATTTATTTGGAACAAATAACCTACGGGATGCTTCAAGAGAAACAACTCCATTAATGTCCAGCGAGTTGCCAGTGATTGCCAATACTGAAGAGAAAAGGCCGATTATTAAAGTAACATCTGTAATACATAAGCCCACGGGACCTTTAAAGAGCGGCGTATTTAATCCGAGACCGGGGGTACGAGTGCGTGTAAAGCCCGTAGTATCGAGACGCCTTGTACCTAGTGAACTCGTATCATCCTTTGACTTATCCTTTGATGTAAATGAAATCGCGTCTGAGTATCCCGGAGAAGTGCCAGTTTCACCGCAGTACATACCACCTAGCATAAATATTGGTGCCTTTTCAACTCCTGTACTGGAAGAGTCCTTCCTCACAAACATTATGTCGTCAGATATCATAGGAGGGGACAACGAGTTAGTGTCTGAAGATTTTGATGACAATGTAGCTACAACTGAAGGGGCTGTTGCACCATCTAGAAAGAAGTTGAAAGTTACTGTGAGAAGACCACAGACGGAAAGCTTAAGCAGAACGCACACTAGATTTGTACTGCCATCACGTTTTGAAATCACAAGCAAGCCTAGATTCTACGTCGTGACTAGGACTGGTGAGTAAATTCTTTTTTTAAACAATAATTCTCTCACCCTCATAATCTTCTTAATGTAACTTATGTGTGTTAACTGATGCTTGGTGTATTTTCGTAAAATATTCAACTTTGAATTCAAAAATGTTGAAAATATATACGTTCTCAAAATGTTCTTTCTTTTTTAAGCGAAGCTTCTTAAATTTTAAAGGCCATTCTTCTCTATTGTGAGAAAATATGTGCATTCATTTATAAACATGTTTATCACTTCAAAGTATTTTCATCGCAAGCATTTCATTTGAATATTTCTTCTAATTCGATGTTAAATTGATTTGATTTTTTTTATTTCTTTACATTATTTTAATTAGGGCAAACTGAGGTAATAATTAGGCTTTTTATTTTTATTTATTTGTAAATATTTGATCTGCCCAGAAATAAACTACTATTGATACTTATAATTTATTTTATATTAAAATGTATATGTATTTCATTTGCAGGTGCTCTTGGAGTAGTTTCCAATACACAGCGTCCATTCACTGTTAAGATAAGCAGAAAATTGAAACCTACAGCAACTGAAATGATATCACCATCAACAACAGTCATCTATGATACCTACACAACTCTTACTTCAGTTCCAGTCATCTTTGGTTTAGACACTAGCTTCAGAAATGTTTTGTTGACCACTTCATCACCGATAACAGTCAGTTTCGTTCCGTCACCAACATTCGAAACTGATTCGGCAGTTATAATGCCATCTACTGTAATATTAACTTATTTCACCACGACAACCTTTACTATCCCTTACATTGTCGATGATCAGACATTGTTTACTACTTTGGAAGAAACAAATTCAAGAGTTGTCACGTCAACTTTGGGTAAGTTTTAAATATTTCTGTAACCTCAATTAAAAAATGTGACTTCTAAAATCAGTTAATTTTATTAGGGCTTGTGGCGGCCCTGTGGTACAGCGCGCTGGTTTTCGGTGCTGAGGGTGCTCAGATCGAATCCCGGCGTTGCGCCACTAAAAAAATGCCTCCGTTTGTATCGTCCCTGCATAGGGGGTAATGCTGTCCACCTATATGGTGCCCCCATAATAAAATGGACAGTAAAACTCCAGTGTGGTATAGGCGAATGTTTAACGACAAGTGCCTCCGCATTGAAAAGAAGAAGTTTATTTTATTATTGTTATCAATGTATTTATTTTAGTCTTATTTGCCAATTTATTTTTGTTTTGGTATTTTTATCAATGTATTTTACAATTTTAGTTCATTTGTAAATGTTCTTATTTTAATTATGATATCTTTTTTTAATCATGTTACCTTTTAACCTTTTATGTTCTTATTTTAATTATGCTAACTTTTTATAATTACATTGCCCTAAAGCAATGTTGGAAAGCTTGTAAAAACGTTTATGCATCTCAAAACACAACATACATACATATATATATATATATATATATATATATATATATATATATATATATATATATATATATATATATATAATATATATATATATATATATATATATGTCTGTATGTGTTTTCTATGTATATTAATCAAAAGAATCACAGTACTGATCATATAAAAAATATGAAAAAATATATTTTCAATTATGTAATAAAATTGAAATTACAAAAATAATTTGGGAGAATTGATATAAGTTGCATTCATATTCTTTGTAAATTCCTTTATACAATTAAGGAATTTATTATTTAAGTTAATGAGTTCATCATTTAATTTATGCCATTGATAAACTTCTTGTTTAATTTTAGATGGACCAGATACTCCTTCTTATATAACCTACTTCCCAGACACAACTACAACTACAAGACCACCGACCGTGGACATACCAACACTCAGTCTATTCACAAGCGTCGAATTTGGATTTGATGGTCCTGTCACGCACACGTTATCATCACGTAAGTACATAAAAGTACCCCCCTGACAGTTGTCTGAGGCAAATTATGTTAAAGGATGCTAAATGAAATTATTTTGCTGCAGCTTTTAATTTTCACCCTATTAAGCTTTTCAGTTCCTCCCTTTAATGTATGCTATTAATCTCTATGTTCATGTTTCAGTCTTACAGTGACAGTTCGCTTCGCATTAAGGGGTCGGTAACAAATGGATTTTTGAGCTCTGCCAGCTCAATAAAATTTTCCTGACGCTAGTCTCTTTGTTGTCCATAAAAAAAGCAAAAAACAATTACGCAACGAGATTATTTCTTTATAAAATCTACAAAATACAATTAATCTTTTTAATTATTTTTGTTAACCAGCGAAGATTTTTTTATATCTACCAAGCTTCGATGCATTTTAACGCGAAAATTGTGTCAAATTATCTTTAAGATCTGAAAGAATTTAAAACTTATTTTTATGCCTAAATTTTATAGTCAGATCTCGTACAGTGTAAGAAACGTCTATCTGGTCTGTATGAAAAATATAGAAAGACCGGATAAACTTTGTCTCTTTTATATATCGCAATATTTTTTTGTTAGTTTTTTATTCGTAAAATGATTATTACTGTTTAAATCTTCATCATATTTAAACTGAAGATTCTTCGAATAATTTCTCAAAATTCTTTTTTTCTCTTACAGATCCATTTGCTACGGCATATGAAGAACCTCCTGTATCCCCCATTGCAACGTTTTATGAAACTCCAACTTATGAAACTCCAACTCTTTATGAAGCCAAAACATTTTATACAACTTATACTTTCTTCACTACGCTGTTCGCTGGTACAGAACCAGTTGTTTCTAGTTCGGAGCAAGTTATTACCAATGTTGTTTCTGTCCCAGTTACAACTGAAATCCCACGAGTATCTTCTGTGGAGCCGGAAGATATTGGTCCAGTAACAGTATTCGATACAAGTGAGACTGTAATTACTAAAACAGAATACAATACTGTCACTTTCTACGCAACACTCTTTTCTGATACAAGTTCGTTTGTAACACCGATAGAAGAAATTCAAACCGATGTGAAGACTTTAACGGAAACATACACAATCACAAGGACGATTTTGCCTACACCGTCAGCTCAACTTGTGACCACAACTACCACCCCAGCAACAGAAATAACTTCATTTGTTACTGAGCCTGAGCCTGAGCCTGAGCCTGAGCCATCAGTGGTAGTAACACAGACACTTTACACAACTTTCACCAATTTTGTGACGTTATTCCAAGGAACAGATACTGTTGTCACAAATTTGGAAGAAATCGTCTCAAATATTGTAACTATGACAGTGCCAGCGCATGCGGCAAGTTCATTTGCATTTACAACTACGCCAACATCTACAACAGAATCTTTCGAAATAATGACAACAGAAACTTCGACACCGATATATACTACAAGAGAAGTTCTAAGTACTCAAACCCATTACTTGACGTTGTTTAACAATGATGAAAGCTTACTATCATCAATAACGGAAGTTGTAACCAACTATGTAACAGAGCTTGTGACGCCCCTTACTCCTTCTTACACTTCTTACTCACCTTTCTCACCTTTTATACCGGAGTCTCGCTTTACATCAACACCTGATGTCACTTTGCTAACCTCAGAAACCTTACTTCCTTCTTCAGAATTGTTCACTCCGTTTACACCAAGAGAAGAGACTGAAGAGTCAACAACTGAAATATCTACTTATCACCCTGAATTAGTGCCATCCATCAGAACAATATATTCGACATTAACATTCTATACAACTTATTACAGCGACACTAGTTCAATTGTTGCTACTCAGGAAGAAGTCTTGACTAGTTTCGTTACACTCTTTGTTCCGCCATCTTTGTTTACTACTTCTACAGAAACTACAACTGAAGACATTACTCCCACTTCTACTTCAGATCCATCAGTGTTTGTATTTACAACAACTGATTATTCGACGCTTACCTTGTACACAACACTATTTAGTGGAGACGAAATTGTTGTGATATCAAGTGAGCATGTTGTACCAGAAGTAATAACAGCTACAATAACACCCTCTTCAATAGCTCCAACTGAAGTATCATCGAAGGATGAGTCCGTTTTAACATTCTTAACAACATTCACTTATTACACAACTTATTTCAGAGGTACTGATCCTGTTATCGCATCTAGCGAGAGTGTTGTCACGCAATTTGTAACAATTGAGGCTCCTCCAGTGACATCACCCTCTTTAGAATCTATTGAAGCTACTCCAATTGATGAAACAATAATTGGCGTATCTACTGCGTCTACAGCTAATATTATGAGCAGTTTTGAAGACATTGCAAGCGATATCGAAATTATTGGTGTTTCTAGTGCTGTGGCATCTAGTTCAGAGATAGAGCCAACTGTAGAAACAAGGATTCAGGTTGAAAGTAATGTCCACACTGAAATAGGGTCTAGTCCAATGTTGTCTTCACCTGTCCTATCATCGACAGATGTTTTTGAACCTCCTATTATTCCAAGTGAGGAGAAGAGTAGTATTATGATTGAGTTAAGTACCAGCAGAACAACTTCCGAACAGGAATTTTCGACTGTAAGTTCACCAGAAGACGGTCTCCTCGCAAGCTCTTTCAGTTCAGAGAAAGATGACGTTTTACCGATGACTGCAACTAGTATTCTCACCGAAAAGACTGAAATTGTAGGATTAGATGGAATAGTAACTTCGTTGGCACCAAGCGATACAATAGTAATGGTAACTGGTACCGATGGATTTGTAACGAAACTGGCTGAAGTAGACTCAGTCGTGTTATCCCCTGTATACATACCCCCGACGGACGAAATATCGTCTATAAGTTCATCTGAAATAAAGCCAGCAACTGTAATAGAATTATCAGATTTACTGGGAGGCAATACGGCTTTGGGTGGCGATATTGGTTTGGCTATTAAAGACATTGTGAGTTTAATAACTGGCAAGAAAAACAAAACGGAAGAAGGCGTCACTACCGAAAAAGTAACAGATAGCACGGACCAAGATTATTCCACAACAGAATCAACAACAGAATCAACAACAGAATCTTCAGAGGCAACTTCAGAAGGCAGCACTGAAAAAGAAACTACGGATGCCAGTGTAGAATCGGTTACTGAAAAGGATGATACTGAAAAGGTTGTGGTGGCTCCTAAAGATTCAGAGTATCCAATATTTGTATTACCAAACACAGAAACTGAATCTAAGACAAGATCTGATATTTTAGCACCAGTATACGTTCCCACGGAGACAATCAGTACACCACAACTGGAAACTTCAAAATCCAGCGAATCATCTATATCTAGAGATTCTGATACACCCGTCTCAAAGATTTCTAAATCAATATCAACAAGTGTTATAACAGGAGCAAGAACTGTATTCATCGTACCAACCAAAGCCTCCACAGCAGCAGATGATAATAGAGATAGATACACAATTGAAACTCGAGTTCCAAAAATAGATATCAGAAAAGAAACTTCGCCACTGCAAATAACCAAAGAAACTTCCACATTTTCATCAGACGCCACGAAGGAATCATCAACACCTTATTTCCGAATTACGAAAGAATCTGTCATTCCTTCTCATCAAATTACTAAGGAAATATCATCTCTTTCCTCAGAAAGAACGAGGGAAAGAGTTTTAACTCCATCTGACATTAAAGTGGAAACTTCAATTGTATCATCTATGAGTTCACCATCAAGAGATGATATAATTACAACTCCACAGTTGAAACCAAGCGTTGGAACTAGCGTTGTCAGCGGAATTAGAACTGTATTCTTTGATACCGAATTAAACAAAACCCCTACTTCTTATACAAAATCTGTTTTGTCAACAGCTAAAGAAGATATTCTGGCCCGTGCAAATGCAGCTGTCAGCTCAGCAAAATCCTTTACAACAGTAACTAAAGACGGTCAAACTGTTATAAGCAGAACTACATCAGGAGCAACAACCATTTTCTTCCCAGGACAAATTCCAAAATATACCATGCCTGTGATTTCAACTCGTTACATCACAAGTGTTGAAAGTATTACAAGAACTTTAGCCTTGACAACCACAAGAACGTATTTCACTAGAGATTCTACCTTAACCGTTCCATCGGTTTATACGACAACTATACCGCCAAGAACATTTGTATCTACTATAATTGGATCTAGAACTATTCTAGGTATACTACCAGAACCAACCGAGACTATTCAAATTCACAAAACGATAGAACCGTCAGAACGTACGACAACTGTCACAACCACTACCCTCATATTCAACTCAATCCCATCTACTGTTATCAGAACATTAGTTCTCCCAACCATTCCAACGAAAACAATTAGGTCAGATACATCATCTTCTTACACAGTACCAGATGCAAATGTATTTAGTGCTGGAACAGAAAGACCTGCTAAACCTCCGGAGGTTGGGGACAGTACTGCTGTCACAAAAGAAGAGGAAGCTGAAGTAAAGATAGCAGGAGTGAGACCTGTACAAAAAGCGAGAGACGAGACTTATTTAAGAGCAGCTAATCCAAGAATCCGTGACGATCATCCCGATATGCGTTTGCAAGAAATTCATAGACCGCCCATTGTAGTAACTGAAGCTACTCGTCCTGAAGATGATCCATTCTTGAACGGTAGAAATGGAATCTGTGATCCTAAATGTCAACCATATAAGAAGGAGATATGCAAAGAAAGTGATGGTTTATGGACTTGTCAATGTCGCCCAGGTCATGCTCGAAAGGATGAACATGACATTTGTAAAGGTAAGAATAGAAGCCACAATTATTTCAATAGAAATATACATAATTTAATCTTTAAGCTCGATGCAAAGATTTACTAATTTTTTCATTGGATAAGTGACTACTGCATTAAATAGAAATGTTGTATTATTCCTTTTTACCCAAACTAAATGTTTACTCATAGAAAGGTTACCCTCTTAACTTTTCAGCATTATCTATTCATAGGCTTTGTAACCTTTATTTTTCTATGGAAGAATTCTGTGAATTCATTTTTATCTCAAAAACAATGTATAAAAATCGATTAAAAATGCAATGATTAGCCTACATAAATATTTATTATTTTTTTCTTTTACACCATTAAAAGTGTAAAAACATACCTTTACTTTTCCGTTTAAAAAAATACTTGTTAAATTATTTGCCAATATTTTTAATAAATCTAATAATTATTATTATGGATAGTGAGTTCATGCAAAGTATTTGGAGAAGAATGGATGTTAATACTGATAGTTTACGTTAAATTTTATCTACAGTAAACCAGAAAAATAAGATAATTCTTGAAATTGTAGTAACTTAAAGGTATTTATTTAATAATATTATTTTTCATTCATTTTTCTGAATATGTTGCTGCACGCAGTAGGAATAATAGAAAACATTTAAGTGTTTATTTTTGAACGACTTTCAAAACTGTCCATTCGACAATTGTTTCATTTTGGTTGTTACATTTCTTTTAAAACAGACATAAATTCAGTGCAAAAACATATAAATTCGATTTAATATGCTCTTTAACTTTGCGAACGTGCCATTCTGATGCTAACTTAAAAGCCAATTCAAGCGATTCCAGAGGACATATATTTGATAATAGAAATTTCAGTTTTACAAAAGCTATATGTTTTATTTGCTTTAGTAATAAAACAATTCTTTGCCTCTAAAAATTAAAGAAACTGTTAATAAATAATACCAAGTATGTTTTAAAGTTATTTGATGAGGATCTGGATAACTTTATTCATAAAGTATTTGTTCGGAACGTAGGAACTAGTTTCAATTTACAGTATGCCCACTAAAGTCCCTTCCCACCCTCTTAACTTCGGAACGGCTGCTGCTATATTCATAAAAGTGGTGTCTAGGTATAGTAAAGTAGCCATGCGCTACTGAATAAAACCACCTACCGCGCCACCTGGTGGAAAACTGCGGAATTATCAATCCTATCTCGAAAACGGAACGAGATAGGGGAAAAAAGTGATTTACAAAGTTGTAGAAAATCATCGATTTAGTACAAATAGATACCTTGGGGACATTAACGAAAAAATAGAACGGTTAAAATGCGCATTTGTTTTTTCGTGATTTCCTACATTGTGACGTGACAAAACGATCTGAGAAAGAAAAAAACAACTAGTTTTAACAATATACCTTTATTTGAGATGTTCAAACTTCTCACCGTCATTGCGGTGTCATGTTTTGCCCGAAAGATAATCATTTCTCCTTCCGTTCAAGTTTCGTGACGTCACAGTGTAGGAAATCACGAAAAAACAAATGCTCTTTTTAACCATTCTATTCTTCGCATTAATGTCCACAAGGTGTCTTTTCTTGCTAAATCGATGATGCTCTACAACTTTGTAAATCACTTTTTTCCTCTATCTCATTCCGTTTTTGAGATAGGAATGCTAATTCCGCAGTTTTCCACCAGGTGGCGCTGTAGGTTGTTTCATTCAGTAGCGCATGGCTACTTTACTATACCTAGACACCACTTTTATGAATATAGCAGCAGACGTTCCGAAGTTAAGAGGGTGGGAAGGGACTTTAGTGGGCATACTGTATAACCAGCAACATTATCTATTTGTCAAAACTTTGTAACATAAGTATAGTAGGAATTAATATATTTTCAATTCTTTAAGTATACACTTCATGAGATAAATAATTTAAACAACGATAAACTATTATGTTTGAAACGGCGGTAGAAAGAGATGCCTTACAAATTTCTATGAAATTTCAATAACACAAAATATCTCGATGAAAGGGATATTGCTAAAGCCCCCATCATAAATCAAGTCGGGGGAAGTAGATTTTGAGTTAAAAATTTCGAAACTTGTATTCTGTTCAAAGAACATTAATGGACTCGCAACTGATATATGGTGTCTTGTATTATATTGCAGAAATCCAAACTTTTGTTGTGCTCCTGAAGGTGGTACAGATGGGCAACCAGAGCGTCGAGTATAATGCTGGACTGGCAAATAATGGTTCTGAAGAGTTTAAGGAGTTTGTGAAGAATGCAAAAGAAGGAGTAAGTAGCCTATTTCTTGGTATTCAATTGTAAGTAGTAAAATTTTAAACTTGAGCTAATCATGACATTAATGTGATTGACGGATTAAGTATCCTGTTCAACCTTTAGACCTGAGCTTAAAAAATATTTGTTGTACAAAAGATAGATTGTATATATCTAAACTTCTCTTATGGGTTTTATTAACATAATTATACGCACTTACAAATCAGTAATTTATGACGAAAATAATGATATTTACGAGATCATGCATATTTTTTTATAATCTGTAATTTTATTTTCTAAAAACACGCATTGTATAATTTCAAAATTTATATCTATATATATAAAACAGTTCCATAACTAACTGACTGACTGACATATAACGCAGAGACCAAACCGCTGGAACTAAAGGGCTGAAACTCTGCATGGCGATTCTTGTTATAGTGTAGGGGTGCACTAAGAAAGATTTTTGAAAAGTTCTTAGATTTTTTTAAATTAAATTTTTAAGCTTTTTTGTAATTTTTTCAAGTTTGCATTTAAAATAATACTCTGAGGGTTATAAAATTTATATCACGGGAAAGATCATAAAAATTCCTTCAAAATGAAATCTTTTTCGAATTTTTACCTGTATTTTCTGATTTTTGGTGAATTTTTAAAGATTAATTTTTAGAATTTAACTTATTAAATACTGATCACGTGGTTTCTTTTCTTTATGTGATACTTTAATCTAATTTTGCGTCACGTGCATAACAACGAAATAGACATTAACATTCATTTTTTTTCTTGCTAATGCGGCAGACGATTGGACATTATCCAAAAAAATATTTAAATACAGTAAAAGATATGTTCCTCAAACTGTACTATATTAACTGTACTATATTCTTTAGTATGTTCTATTAGATTTAATTTGAATATTTTCTTCTACATTATTTTGTCTATAAAAATATCCGTTACGATTTTTTTATAAATATATTTTTTGGGCTTTTTTACACCAATTTCATACATTGACCGTTGTATTCAATTTGAATGTACTCCGTAGCAAATTACGGGTATTCAGCTAATTACTTCATAAAAGCTCAGGGACCAATAATTAAAGATCATAGTTAAAGGATAAGACAGAACCAATAGAATTAATTGATACTTTGATACACCTGTAAACAAGTTTCTTTCGTTTCATGTATAGCTTTTAAAGTTATGCTACAACATTCATAACATACAACAGTTCATGAATGATGCATCATTTAATTTTAGGTTTAAAATTATTATGAAACTTCTCTAAGTATCATAATGTCGTATCCTAAGAATCATAAAGCACAAATTTTTATTGTTAAGTAGTAGATAGTCAAAGATAAGCTCTCAAGACAAAAAGATGAACAGTTTGTGGTGTCTTTAAAAAAATATGACAGTATAATGTCTGAAAATATTCAGTTTATTTCTAATGTCCTAACTGCAATAATTTCTGCTCTTTTGGTATTGGTATTTTGAAGAAAAATAACACTTTACCGTAATTCTGTTACTTAATGTGGTAGATATTTGTATGAATATAATTACTCTGGTTAATTTAATAATACAATTCATTTATCATACATAATAAATAATCATAATTAATTTTTTATTTAATTAACACAATACTAACGCGATTACTTTTTTAACGCGTCTTCATGATCGTATTACGACGTTAAACATAATCTTTTGTTATCTATATATATAAAACAGTTCCGTAACTGACTCACTGACATACAACGCACAGACCAAACCGCTAGACCTAAAAAGCTGAAATTTTGCATGGCGATTCTTCTTATGGTGTAGGGGTGCACTAAGAAAGATTTTTGAAAAATTCTTCTTAGATTTTTTTAAATTAAATTTTTAAGCTGTTTTTGTAACATTTTTTTAAGTTTGCATTTAAAATAATAATTTGAGGGTTATAAAATTTATATCACAAGAAAGATCATAAAAATTCCGTTAAAATGAAATCTTTTTCGAATCTTTACCTCTATTTTCTGATTTTTGGTGAATTTTTGAAGATTCATTTTTAGAATTTAATTTATTAAATGCTGATTACGTGGTTTCTTTTTCTGGTACTTTAAATAAATTTATCGTCACGTGCATAACAACTAAATAGACAAAAACTTTTCTTTTGTCTAATGCGGCAGACAATTGGATGTTATCCAAAAAAAAAATAAATATCCCTTACGATTTATATATATATATATATATATATATATATATATATATATATATATATATATATATATATATATATATATATATATATATATATATATATATATATATATATATATATATATATATATATATATATATATATATATATATATTACATCAATTGTATACATTGATCGTCGTGATTCTTATATATATATTTATTTTTTTGGCATTAATTGCATACATTGAGCATTGTATTTAATTTGAATGTACTCCGTAGCGAAGTGCGGGTTTTCAGCTAGTTTGTTTATAAAGATACAGATGTAGATAGAACCAATAATAATATGCTGCTAGTGACAAGTTAAAAGGCAGATAAGAGATGACAATTTTGCTCATTTTTTTCTGTTTACAAAGAGAACTTTTGACAACATGAGGAAAAAAATATTAATATTTCCTTAAAACAAGGCATGTTTTAATTTCTAATTGGTTCGTTTCCAACAGATTGCAGACGCCTACAGTTTAACGAGCGTAAGGGATCATATTTGGGATGCAGAAGTGAATGAAATCATGCCTGTGGGAGGTATGAAACCAGAGAGTGCGCCCAGAGACATTACAACTGTCAGCCCACAGTCTGGAGTGATCGTGAATTTCACAATGCAAGTCAGCAAGAGCGTCAGCGGCAAGTTGTTGGAACAAGAACTGACTAGAGCGTTGCAACTTACCCATATGAAAATAGGAGATTCGGCATTGCTGGCCGCTCCCTTGTCACAGAGCGTTCAAGGTATACCTCATTTTTTTTATTTCAAACAACAGTGAATAAGTGTTCATAATCTTTCAGGACGTACGCAGGAATAACTTACTTAAATTTCTTTCTTAACAAGGAAGGGTGAGAGTGGATGACAGTATCTCAATAAATGCAAAATTAATTTTTCTTGTTCTTTCTTAGGGAAATGATCTAATTATAATGTGAGATTGTGTCACTTTACCTTTTCTTTCCGAAAGTAAAAATGGTTGACAATCGAGGGTTACATGACCTTCCATAAAGTCTAATGGAGCACGTTGATCCTGTTCTCACTAGTTGCTCTTAGTTCAACGTCCACCCAGCTCATTCTGTCGTACAAATTCATACATTCCAAATATGAATCAATCATTTTAAAAGTTGTTTTGCATTCAAGAGAATTTTGAGGTTAATATTACAATCCACTGATGTATCAGGGACTGAAAACCAAAACGTTTAATTTTTTTCACTTCAAAACATTTATTTAATGATACCAACAGATGTCAGAAAAGCATTCATTTAATGATAAACGATAGTTTTACACCTTAATTCTGATATCTATATAGTCTTTCTCAATATACATAGTCGATATAGTCGAGACAAAGCAAAGTGTTCTCAAGCACTGGGTTGAATGAGAGGTCAAAGCACATGACTTCGCCAACACAGGAAGAATTCTATTGCTCGTCCTGAGACTCCATTCTTGTGTACAGAGAGTTAGCCTTGAGCCTGCGGGGAGTATGTGCTTCAGCAATTCTACGGAATGAAAAGGTCCTTCATCGATAAATTGGTGACTAAAGGCTTGGGGAAACGACCCTATCCGTCGAAAAATATCGATTTCACGGATGTCAGTTTCATAATACATTGGTGGCATTACATAAACAAAACATCCCGACTAAATGGTGGTTTCATGTCAAATATGATTTCGTTTCAAATGTTAACTGTCTAATCCTAATCCTTGGGTTATCTCTAATGCCCTATTTTAACTGAGAAGGTAAAACAAAAGATCAGAGTTATAGCAAGAGGGTAAACGTTCCTTTATTTACCCAAGAGAGCAAAACTGCGTACTGAAGACCTAACTGTTAAATAAACATGCGATGTTTATTTTTAATTAATTTGTAAGTACTTTACTCGATGTCAAGAAATATTATCTCTCGAAGATTTGAAGGTTTTAAAGCTAATATTTTAACTACTGATTAACACTTCTGTATTATTATATTAGTAAATTTAAATATTAAATCAAGAAAAACTCTTGCTTCATATAAATATCTTTTCAGATTACAACGAATGCTTAAACGAGAGACAAAATGACTGCTCCCTCCAAGCAGTATGTATTAATCAGGATGGTTCATATACATGTAAATGTAATGATGGATTTGAAGACATGGATGTAAACTTGCCAGGAAGGATTTGCCTTGGTATGAATTTTCGAATCCTTTTGTATTAAACTTAGCTATTGAATGTCAAATTTTAGTGCTCAAATTTTCTTATATCTTGCGAAAAATGTATTTCCTCTGAGTATAGAAGGGGAAATGATTAGTTACAATATGATATATGACAGTTAACATTATTGTAAAAAAATGTTCTTTTGTCTGTTTGCTTATTTTTTGGAGCTTCCCATTTCTCTAATGGTTACCGTCGTTAGAGAAAGGTGAAACCATTGTATATTTATGTATGTAAAAGACTTGAAACGGTACTGCTCCTTCGATGTACAGCCCTAAAAGTACCGTAGTGGGATAATGAGGATAAGTCCTCTATTCAGTCCAATATCCCCACCCCCCTTCACCCGGTTCTGGGCTTTGTTCGAGTTCTTCGAGTAGTTTTGATTTTCTTGAGTCATCCACAACATCAGCAGCCATCTTCTTAATGGCTGTCTTTGGGGACTAGACCCCAGGGTTCCTGAAATGAAAACTCCTTTTTTGTAGTTCTGACATCTTCCTTTTACTTAGTGTGTCTCAGCTATCTTAATCTTCTAATTTTTTTGTCTCTGTTATTGTGTCAACTTCTATTTTACCCATAAGATGACCATCACATTTTACCCAAAACAGGTGTCATTTCTTATTCTCTATACTCAATTTTCATTGATCGGTCTAAAAGCTACCTCCGCTCCCATATGAGGCGGTGAAAGGCAAAGTGGTGTAAGTCAGTAAGACAAGTGGTGTAAGTCAAAAGAGTTTAACTGCAAAAAATACAAAAAAATTCCACTATAAATTGAAGAAATTATAATTCATAACAATTATTATAATATTACAAATAATAACCATTTACGATTCCACTATAAATTGAACATGGGGATTACATATTTGCCCTGAAATGAAAAAAGTTGAAAATGTGACTTACACCACTTTGCCTTTCAACGCCTCATATATTTGTGGATTTTGACTCTCTTGATTAATGCCTTTATACAATTTAATCTACAGAAAAGCTTTTGAAAATGTAATTCACCAAATTAAGATTATTAAATCATACAATAAAATGGGCATTTTTAGAAAAGTTTGGCCTTATCTAAACACCAAATGTCACTGATAAAAATAAACACGAGAAACATTAATTAAAATAATTGCATGACGTAGGGACATAAACTAAGGTTCTCGTTGAAATTTTACTGCTTTCAGTTGAAAGCGGGGATTTTTCATCGATTCTTTTGCTCTTACAGTTTTTTTCTTATTAAGATACTTCCATACATCTTTAGAAGAAAATTTCCTCCAACTTGAAGAAAAATCTATGGACTTTTGTTGATCTTTCGGGATTTATTTTTCATTATTAACCTTTTCCTTACGGGGTGGGATAGCATGTATCCCAATAATATATATATATATATTATTTATATATATATATATATATATTATATATATATATATATATATATATATATATATATATTATATATATATATATATATATATATATATATATATATATATATATATATATATATATATATATATATATATATATATATATATATATATTTATATATATATATATACATATATATATATATATATATATATATATATATATATATATATATATATATATATATATATATATATATATATATATATATATATATATATATATACATATATATATACATATATATATACATATATATATATATATATATATATATATATATATATATATATATATATATATATATATATATATAAATATATATATATATATATAGCCCCCTTAATGACCGTTCTTATAAAGAGGGTATGAAACTTCTCGTTCTAAAGAGGGAATCGGGAAAATGGACCCCGTAAGCTAAAGGTTAAACCTGATGTAGAAATATTATTTTGAATTTATAAAAATAATCAATACATCTCATAGTAGACATTTATATATCCTTTTTTTTACTACTTTTACTTTTTATTCACGATGTATATAATTTTATAATATCCATTTTCAAGATAATATTTCCCACCTATCATTATTCAGTAAAAAAACTCAATTCCATTTAAAAATTTTATTTTTTCAATTTTTTTCCAAACATACATAATACTTACATATGAATTAATGAGTTTAGGGAATAATGTATAATGAAACACATTTAAATGTACCGTAGATTGAACAAACATATAAGAAGAAGGAAATAGCGTGTGAAGCGTGTACGCGTGTAAATCAGATTGATAATTATTTACTCCATATAAACTTTCAACGTATGATTACGTTCCTCCATAACGGTCCTCCGGAAAGCAAAATTTCAAACGCTAAAACCATCCGTCGTCGCGAGTTATAATTTGTCAGCACGCCAAACCAAATCTGTATCCCTTGAGCAAGCAGTAAACAGTTAAACAGAAAAGTACCAAAATGTGCTACAACTTTGACATATATATATATATATATATATATATATATATATATATATATATATATATATATATATATATATATATATATATATATATATACATAGAAACATATATACATAAAAAAAGGTAAGCAACGATAAGTAATCCTACGTTAATAACCCGCAGTAGTTTCGTTAGAAGAGATTACCTGAAATTTTTTTATTGCTTAAAGATTTGCTTGAGTTTTGTATCCGAGTAAAGCTAGTCATCGCATTTTACGAGATTATTTGAAGAAAAAGTACGATTTTTAACCCTTTGATTCAAACTCCAAATCTGACTTGTCCCAGTGTCCTATGCAAAAGTTTATAATGACGAGCTGCAATAGACATAACACTTAGAGCACGGGTACTCAAACCGCGGCCCCCCAAGCTTTCATTTGCGGCCCAAAACACTTACAATCACTATCAGGCAAATGCTTTTGTAAACATGATTTTTGAAATTAATGCCCTTAAAAATACAAAGCTGTACCAAAAATATGCCACCTGCTGATCATGTTATTAACATCAACACATCTTTGTGAATCATCCAGTACCAAAATGAAAATATACGAAGAACGGATATAGAAATCGATATACTGATTATTACTTTGTTGGCGTATTGAGACTAGCATGTAGCAAGTATAAACCTGATTTGTGTAGAATAGTCAAATTTTGTCTCAACTTAGAAAATCACGCTCATTTTTAAATAAACGCTAAAGATACATTTAGAATTTGAGTTTTATTTCTTTCTTTATTATATTATGAGATATACTGTACCTTTGTTGAGGCCTGCATAAGGGGAGTCATCACCTTTACACAAGTTGAAAAGACAGAATTTTTGCTGTTCTGTCAAACTTCTAAAAATTTTTTTTGTTATTCTCCATTATATATGAAATTTTCAGTATTATTTCTCTAGACTTTTATAGATTATGGTCCCAGAATTAGCTTTATTACAAGTAAATAAGAATTTAATTTATGAAGTAAGAAGTGAGTGTATTTTCTGCAAATTTCAAATTTATACTGATGCACTGCGCGCAGACTTACAACAACACTTACTAAGTTTCAATAATAATTTTTGCATTTTTGTGATGTTAAAACATTAGGTATATTTCTACACTTTTTTAAATTTTAAAACACCCAAAAATATTTACTCCAGAACAATCAGATTTTTAAAAAAACTGAAGAGCCCATTAAAATTAAAAGTCAAATGCTATAAATTCATAGTAAAATAATTTTTTATAAGAAAACATTAGGTGCATATTTTTGGTAGCATAATTATACACCTATCCTGAAAATATGAAAGCAATATCTGCAGTAGTTTCCCTTTTACAGTGTGCGCAAGCATGAAAATAATCATTACGAGAACAAGTAATATATAAAAAAAAATTTTAAAGTCAATTCCTTCTTAGGTCAACAAAGAAAAATTTGAGTGTGAACTAATAGTAGGAATTGAAAAAAAGGATTGCCTGCCAGAACCTTGCCTACTGTGCGAGATTAGGAGGGGGGGAAAGAGAGAGAAAAAGTTTGTCAGGTTGGGGATTCGATCTCGCAACCTACAGGACGGGAGAAGCCCGCGATACCGCAGTGCTACCGTTTACACCACAACAAGAGGGAAATTACTATTCAAGAGCAAGAGACACTCTAGGTCTAAAACTAAAATTAATTAATTAAATTTAATTAATGAATTAATATTTGAAAAAACTGTATTAACATCAAGTGTCATCCACTACAAGTTTAAAAAAATGCATTTGAACTTGAGTGGATGAATAAAAAGTACTTTTATTAAAGATTGAAAATTTGAACAAGATATATATGGTCTAAAACTAAAATTGATTAATTAAATTTAATTAATGAATTAATATTTGAAAAAACTGTATTAACATCAAGTGTCATCCACTACAAGTTTAAAAAAATGTATTTGAACTTGAGTGGATGAATAAAAAGTACTTTTATTAACGATTGAAAATTTGAACAAGAGAGAGAGAGTGTGAACTAATAGTAGGAATTGAAAAAGGCTTTTAAAGTCTCCACACTGGTAATGTTTACATTGGAACTGCTTCATTCATATCATAGTTTTCAATGTTCTAGTTGGAACATTTTAACTCGGTTTGTTTTAAATTATTCAGAAATATTCAAATATTCTAAAAATGCAAAAAAGTAAAATTCGATTTTTTTAAGGTTCTGTAACGTAGTCAATAATAAGACAAGCGTTTCGCTTCAATTACTTTACTACGCTACCTTAAACACTACAACTACAAAAAGCAAGTATGTACAGAGAGTTAGAATTTACAGTTAGATATGTCAGGACGGCTTCGGGTTCACCGACAACTCGACCTATCAGGCCGAAAGACCAGGAGAGCTGCATCCTCTCTGGCACTCAAAACAGATCTCTCTTGTGGAGTATTGGGGGGTCTTCTTTTATACGGTCGGCGAATTCAAAAGCGTTCTCCGGCGTTTTAAGTGCTAGTAAGTGTCCAAAGTTTATGGGATTCCACATGTCGCTGTAGTGTCAAAATTCTGGAGAGCCCTCGAACCACTCTGGGATTTATGCCTTTTATAACGCCAGAACCGCATATTACACAAAATTTATGGCCTCTTATCCTAGAGTTTATGAGACCGCTCAGTTTAACATTTCGCCGATAGATGACATGTTCATGTTGAGGGGTAGGAGCGAGCATCACAGACTTATATAATGACAATTTTCGTGTAGTAATGGAGACAACGTCACAGTTCAAAGGTGATGACTCCCCGTACGGTAGCAAACATATGCATGTAGCCCGAGAGATAAAAGAAAGGGCTGAGTATGGCTGTTATAGAGGGCTTTATCAACAGTATTCTAATTAAATTTAAGTTACAATGAATTAAGAAATAGCACTCATAGAAATATTTTATACAAAAATTCAGCTTTTGATTTCCACTAACAATTTTGTTTCTGTCTCGCAGCCAAAACAGAAAACTGCAACTATTGCCATGGCAGAGGGGACTGTTTGCGTGCGGACGACGAGAAGACATTTTGCAGGTAAAATAACTTTCTTTTGTAAATAAATCAATCCAAAGCATTTAATCCTCTTTAGTATACAGCCTTAGTGATTATTAACTAGCACTCTAATGTACGCACGTAGCAAATTTAACTTCATCTTTTAACTTCAAAGAACATACGAAATTTAGAAATCATATCGAAATCATCTTCATTACAACTATATATATAATAGCCGTTGTCTCTGTATAACACTTCCGGGCTGTACTCATCTTTCAATTGAAGCCCTCAGTAAACATACGGCCGGTTAGGCTTAATTTAAATTTCAGATGTGGATCAGAATTTTTTCTTACTTAAAATCTAATATCTTCTCTATCAAATCACGTTTGTTCAGCTTGTTTTTCTATAAAACATTCAGAATTTTAAAAAAATTGGATGTTTTTAGCTGTATATTGAACAGTTTTTAAAAATCTGTTTACTTTTGCGATGAATTCTGAAAGTAAACAAACTTGAATGTGAATGAATCAAGTAGCTCAAGTATTCATATTCCGTAGTGAGCTGTAAAAAACTGGATGGCAGTCTACTACTCCAATCGCATGAAAAACTAAATAAATAAAAAATAATGAAAGGGTTTCCTTTTACAAGGTGTGGATTAAATGCAATATTGTTAGATAATTCAGGATATTTTTTAACTTTCATATACTTTTTCTATTATGACGTCATTATTAGTATTATGACGTCAAAATGACGGGTTGGATGGAAGTCTACTACTCCAATCGCATGAAAAACTAAATAATTAAAAAATAATGAAAGGGTTTGCTTTTACAAGGTGTGGATTAAATGCAATATTGTTAGATAATTCGGGATATTTTTTAACTTTCATATACTTTTTCCACTATGACGTCATTATTAGTATTATGACGTCAAAATGACGGGTTACCTTCTAGTAATCTTTAAATTATTTTTTTAAGTGCTTATATTTTTCCATTGCTAACATATTTTAAAGCAAACTGACAATTAATATTTAATTACTATTACACTTAAAAGAGATCGAAGTAAATTTTGTTTAATAAGATATTTAAAAGGTTTATTCAAACTTATAAGTATTTGAAAATCCTGTTAAATATCCTTGAATGACTTTCCTTTCCTAGCTGTTGATTAATTAATTAATATAGCAGAATATAAATCCATAAGTTGTTAATCATTTAAGATCCTTAAAGTCTTATGTTGCATCTTAATTCCTTTTAGTTACATATTTAGTTATTTAAACATACTACCATCCTAATCTTGTGATAATTCTTCCCATCATGTAAAAATCCTGATGGGCTAATGGATGATATTTATATTTTTATTTTCCAGGTGTCAACCTATGTTCGTTGGACGTAGATGTGAGATAAATGGACTTGGTAAGTTTTAGTTAATAGAATTTTCTATTCCATTAAATTTCACAAGTTTTAAAATTGATTCTAACTGTAAAATCTAGCGTTTTAACATCAAATTTACCCGAACATTAAATTTTTCTTACTTAAAAAAATCGAATGTACTAAATCTCCTTTAATTTAAAGTTTCCTTTTTCAAAAGCATACACAAAAACTGTTATCTTTTGGTATCAACATATAAGAATATGTTATATAGATTCATAATTACGCCTGAGTATTTTGACTGTATTTTGGAGTTAAGAATTTGCCCTGCTTCATACTCTTTACCAATTATTCAGGAAGTCCAGAACACAAAATTCTTGAAATTTTCGAAAAAACTTTTATTGCATTATAATTTCTGTGTTCTTTTACGCTTAAAATGACGTTTAAATCATGTTTCTATCTTACTTAGAACAGGGTTCTTTTTTTTTTGGCAACATTCTAATAGTAGCCAATCGTTGTTTAAACCTGTGCGTTTTTCTGCATGATCGGTTTTTTTCCCCCATTTCTCGTCTTTAAGTTGTTATAAGTCAAGAACCATTAAAGATAAATGGTTCAAACTTGGAGCATGTCTTTTTTAACTATTTTACTTTAATTTCGATTCAGTAAATTAGAAAAAAAAATATTTACTTTTGAAAATATGATTTTTTAAAATTAAGTTACATAATTTTTTTATTTTTTTTTAAATCTCAATATTTTTATTTCTTTTTTAAATTAATATTTTAAAAAATGCTGAATCAAAATTAAAACTTATATATTTATCTTTAATTAAGTGAAAAAATTTTGAAATTTGACAAATAATATTTCGAGTTATAACGATTTTAAATTTCCCCACTTTTTTTTTAAATTTTTTAGTTTAAAATTTTTGAAAAACTTTTTGAGAAGTTTTATGTGATTTTGTTTACAAATTATATGGCTAACCATCACCAAAAAATATTCAAAATTTTAACTCAATAAATAAAAAAAAATTTTAAATGTGTCACGAACCCCTTAGTGATCAAATTCATTACAATACTGTCCGACCACGGAAGCAAGGTCCGTGGAAGCTGTTACGCATGCGCGAGAAAAGCTAGTCTACTTAGAAAATAGGGGAAAACGTCATATTTTCGGATGTGTTTGTTTATGAAATACGGAATGTATTTCAGACTGCTTTTTGTCCGTAATTTTAAAGTTATTTTTTAAAACTTTATTTTTGATCGAATATATGAATAATAATTTCAAATAATAAACAGAAAGAAGCAAATCTATTTAAAAAATAGGAGTTTTATAGGAGTAGATATTTTCAGATTACATCACAATCAAAATTACCTAAAGCTACGTTTTCTGTGGTTCTTTTTTTTCTGACGTTTCTTCGGAGATTCAAATTTTGGAGTTTCTTCACACTTTGCTTCTCTGCGTATTGTTTTTACACTGGACACTGATATCCCGGTCATTTCACTAGCTCTCTTTAGGGATTGCGAAAGTGTAACAATAACATTTTCTTCTAGTGCTTCTTTATCACACAATTTAATTACATTGTGTATTATACGTCTTCAATCACTACGGAACGGCTTATTCCGAGCAGTTGTGTTGGGTAAAGGATCCATTAATTTTAATATAATAATCAAAATAACAGACGAGGGAAAAGCAAGCAAGCGCAGTTAGTAACCGATTCTAAAGAATGTCGAGAGAGACTTTTCCCCCTCCTTTCTCAGCAGCCTTACCTACAGCGTGAATAGAATCGTCTTGGCACTATGCTAACCGTGGTTCTTCGTGCTGTGGTCGGACAGTATGTATGTATACACTTATATCTGAAACAATATTCTATATGATGGTAGTATTTATATATAAAATTAACTTTTACAGTTCTGGCTATTGCACTTCCGACAGCAGTGGCTGTTGTTGTGTTACTGTTGTGTGCCGTCCTGTGTTGCTGTCGAAAATGCAAAAAGAAATCCCCTTCAACCAATACTGGAGATCCGGGGAGTGTATTCAGAGGCATTGCCCTGAAAGGCCCTATTGGAGGAACGCTGGACAGAAAAGCTATGATCGACACATCTAGTGAAAGCAGTGGGGAGCATGGCAGGAAGGGACCCATGCCCTTCGATGGATATCAGGTACGGTGTCATGCAACTCTTCATTATTTTCTTTCAATTATGTACTAAAACTTTATCAACGAGTTTTTTTTTTCAATTCTTGCACTTAGCGATAGATTATTTGAAACTAGCCGGGCTTCGCCTAGCTACGCTCAAGCCATCCGTGTAGCATATTTATGTACTTCGGGCCCCACAAAAGAAAAAAAAAAGCCTGCAAATGTATTAAATTCAAGTGAATAAATTCCTTTCAATTTTCATTCCCGTCGCTGCCGACAGATGGCAGCACCACTGCACCAGATGATTTGGTTTCTCAGCAGTGAGTGATTTTAGAATGAAAATATCTCTAAAACTATTGAATTAACAGAATAAGTGTACGCAGAAAAAATTATCAGTTTTCGAAGCTCTTTCCAAATATGTAACATTTATGTACTTTCATGAGAAAAAAAATTACACCATTTCCTGTATATTTGTCGGCCATTTTTTTTTTTGAGGATTGGCCCGCCCGGATGAGTTACGGTCACGTGATCTCTCGACTTCCACTTGTCTCTTTATTAGTATAGAAGATAGATAATAATGAAAGAATTTTTTAACTTAGTTATTAACAAGTAATATAAAAAAAAATTTTAAAGTCAATTCCTACTTACGTCAACAAAGAAAAATTTGAGTGTGAACTAATAGTAGGAATTGAAAAAAGGGATTGCCTGCCAGAACAATGCCTACTGTCAAAGATTAGGAGGGGGGAAAGAGAGAGAAAAAGTTTCTCAGGTTGGGGATTCGATCCCGCAACCTACAGGACGGGAGGAGCCCGCGCTACCGCAGTCCTACCGTTTACACAGTAATAAGAGGGAAATTACTATTCAAGAGCAAGAGACGCTCTAGGTCTAAAGCTAAAATTGATTAATTAAATTTAATTAATGAATTAATATTTGAAAAAACTGTATTAACATCAAGTGTCATCGACTACAAGTTTAAAAAAATGTATTTGAACTTGAGTGGATGAATAAAAAGCATTTTATTAACGATTGAAAATTTGAACAAGATATATATAGGGAGAGTGTGAACTAATAGTAGGAATTGAAAAATGATAGATATATTGGTTGAATGTTACAATAGCTTCATTTCTCAACTTATCTTTCTATGAAAAGGAGAACTATTTGCCAAGATATTTTACGTTTCAGCGGATTAAAATTTCATTATTTAAATCTTACGTTAACTTTTTTGATAAAATATATTAATTTGTTGATAATGTAACTTTTACAGTGTGACAATTACTGAGCTATATGAAAGAAAAACTTGATAACTTTTGAACCATTGGCGATATTTGGTGAAAACTTGGCGGTTGAATGCAGGGCATGTTGGAATTTTTTTAGCATGCGCTCTCGTATTGTTGCTGTTCATTTTTCGTTGAAAATGTCGAAATACAGCGTTTCTGAGCGAATAGGAATCGCTTGGTCGCCATACTCTCAACCCTTGTAACTCATTTTTGTGGGGCAATATTAAATACAAAGTTTACGCAATTTGAATAAAATTTTTGAACTCATTTTTGAACTTAATAGTTTCTTAAAATTTGATTTTTTATTTCATATAGCTCAATAATTGTCACCCTGTAATAGTTTATTATATTTCTATAGTTTTTGACATAAATAGTATCAGTCAAATGTAAGGGTTTTCAACCCCTACCTTTGAAGGGGTTGAAAACCCCTACATTTGATTTCCTTTAGAAAAAGTTTATTTTATATCATTTCTGAAAGGAAATTCTATGATTAAATAAATATTTTGAAAAATTTCAATTTCATTGCCCTATGACAGAGATTTGCTGTATTTTATTTCATTAAATAAATATAAATTAAAAGAGTTAAACTCTGCATCTATTAACAGATAAAATTTTAAATTATATACATTTTTAATTGTGTTAAATGGAAATAAAAATGGAATTATCTTTTTCTTTTTTGTACTAATTTAGAATTCATCATAATTTTATTGTGCTTATTAATGTATAAAAAATTAACCAATCTAAAGCAGCTTTCAGATGTCTAATATATAACTGCCCGAAAAACAATACAAAATATTTATGCTGTTATTATTTAGAGTTTAACTAAACATAAAAGCTTACTCGTCCTTTTAAATTATATACTTTTTATGAGTCTACGAAAAAAAAATTACTTAAAGGAAAATAGTTATGAGAGTCTACAGTTTCCATGACAAAAAGCAATTAAAACTATAAATGTGATTAAATGGAGTTAAATATGATAGAAACTAATATTTCCTACTATGAAAACATATTTTTTATGTCATAAAAATAATAGAACATAAAATTAAATATTTATATTGAATGAAACTTGAAAAATGGCGACATAAATACTCTTATACAATAAATAGTGTAAATTACATTAACAATATGAACAAAAATAAAATGTTCTTAACATAAGGGAAAAAGTAAAAACTTCAAAGACAGAAATTCTCTGAAACTCTAGAGATAAAATATACTCATAATTAGCCGTATATAATATTTCTTATTGAGTGTAAATTTTTAAATGTAATTGTTTGAGTATACATCATATCTATCATAAAATTTCAAATGAACACTATATACTAAGGGAAACATATAAATATTGAGAAAAATAAAAGTTTTTGAAAACGAAAATATTCTATTTTCAATTCTGTTAATTTTTAGAATATTTAAAATATAATGCACTGAATAGGAAATAAGGCAAGAAGGGTAAAACATATTGTTACTCCTACAGTAAAATATGGTTTTAATACTAGTATATATATTTTTTGAAGTCTAAAATGTTTTTGTATATATAACTAAAATATTTTTAAACAATTAAATGTATACAGGGTGTTCCAAAATTCGACCGACAAATTCAAAGGGGTGATAGTAGGCATCAAGGCGAGAAATAATCACAGAGGAATTGTATGACCGGAAACGCAATCCTGACGCTGTTTACTGAATTGTACCGTACCTCTTACCAACCCCACTGGATGGCCGAAAAATCGCATTTTTCTGGACCAGGTAGAAAACCCAAAAACAAAACAGAATCAGATAGGAATGTATAACCGGAAACGCAAACCTGATCAGCTAGAGGATAAACAAAGATGCAGAAATGAAAAGCTAACTTTTCTGCATCTTTGTTTATCTTCTAGCTGACCAGGTTTGCGTTTCCGGTCATACATTCCCATGTGATTCTGTTTTGTTTTTGAGTTTTCTACATCCTCCAGAAAAATGCGATATTTCCTTCCATCCAGTGTGGTCGGTAAGAGGTATGGTTCGATTAAGTAAACAGCGCCCTCCGGCGTCAGGTTTGCGTTTCCAGTCATACATTCCTATGTGATTATTTCTCGCCTAGATGCCTACTATCACACCTCTGAATTTATCGGTCGAATTTTGGAACACTCTGTATACTGTGTGAAACATATAAGGAATGGTATAATAAATTATTTTGGTAGTAAAAATATTTATTTTTAAATATATTCATTTTTATGGTGCATGCAAAAATACATTTCTTAATTAAATAAGAAATATGTGAAAAATGCAAAAGCATACGGGCAGAAAGTCATAGAAAACCTAATAAATAGAAAATGATTTATTGGAAGCTTGCCCGTATACTATATCTTAATACCATCTGCCTTTAGCTAAAGAGAAATTAAGTCTATTTACCGTTTGATAAGAGTCCTTGGAGAAAAAAAATTTTCTTTTTTGTAGTCAACAAGCTAACACATGCTTAAGGGAACGGTGGACATTAAAATTTACATTTTTTACTTTTCATCATAGACATACGAAATTTTGTACATATACACATTTCACTGTAAATAAATAGAATACCTTAAAAGAAATTTCCAATCTCATTATAATTTTAAGATTTTTTTGAAAAATTTGAAATTTATAAACAAAAGTTTAAAATGCTCAGTGCTACTTAATTTTTGAGATATTTCCTCGATTTTACATTTTAATCTCTTTAAATTGTATAACAAACAAATCTGGGTATCAATTATTTAATCCCTTGAATAGTTAATTTTTGAGAGATTTTTTTTCTGAATTCCATCCCGATTTTCATCAAAATTCTGCCTTTTGAAAAGTTATAAATCAAATTTAATTACCTTAATGAAGTCGAATTGTAAAATGCATACCCAGTTTTTTTGTAAACGGAATCAGGATTCTTCCTTATCAATTTCATGAATTTTGAAGAAAAATTAAGTAGCGTGGAGCATTTAAAAAATCTAAAAACCTTGAAAAATCTGGTTTGAGAAATACAGATTTAAAATATATTACTACACTTACCCATTATAAATTACTTTGTAGAAGCTTCATAAATGATTTTTTACTTGAAAAAAATTATTTTGGTACTAATAATCCACAGAAATATATATATTATTTACAATAACACAATCAGTATTACAATGACGAGATTTGCTGAAATAAAGGTTCACCGTTCCCTTAAGGGAACTCACTACCCTTAAATCTTTAAAACATTCGATTTTTTGGAAAACATATGTGTTAAAGCCTGATCATTTCTGAACAAAATAAAGCAAACCGGATGAAAATATTCCGCTTAGTTCTGGAGATATTAAAAATTGTTTAAAAATTGAAAAAATATTTTAATGTTGAATGTTTTATGTTCAATTGTATTTTGAATTATTTATTTTAAATGTAAAACAGGAATTATACATTTAAGTGCAAAATTAATTTCATAGTTCTGCGCTCAAGCCAGTATGCAATAAAAATACTTAAAAAAGATATATCTAAAGCATTTAAAAAAAAGTTATTTAAAATTATTTTGAGAGTTGAAAATTTGTCTATTAAAATAAATATATCAATTTTTCATATACATAAAATTTGGAATAATTGGGAGTCAATTGAAATAGTTACAAAGAGTCAAAAAGTATGAAAATATGCCTTATGTCCTCGACTTAAGGGTCGTGAGTCCCCTTAATGAGTTCTAGAGCTTGATCCCTGATTGGTTCAGTTGTCTAATGACAAATCTTTTTCCTTTCCAGGAAAGTGGTGACGTCACGCCGCATAAAAGCAGCAAACGCAGCGACCTCAGCCTCAACCGAAGTCTTTCCACGGGCTACACTTCACCCCCAGTCATGATCCCCAGGGCCAAACAGCCCCAGATCCCAAACAAGCCTATGAACTACACCGTGTACGATGGACAGGTGTACGTCTGGTGAGAAGCAGCAGGACGCTGGACGTCGCACGTGTACAGTAAATAATTCATCATGACTTGTGAAAGGAAACGCGCAATGAGCTTTTAGAACCTGGACGACCTCTCCAGGGACAACAGAGACTCTCACTTGGTCAGTAGATCCCACTGTGGTTTTGCTACGTTAATCTTAACACACGCAAGGGAAATATACAAGTAACAAAGCTAAAAAAAATAAATAATTTGTGGTAGCAATGGATGTGATGGAAGCTCTCTCGGTGCATTGGGGGAAGAGACCATTGCATTGTGCATGAAGGACAATTTCCGATGCGGTGGGTCTCGTTTCAAAGCAGTTGCCAAAACAGTTTGTGCAAGAAAGACTACTAAAAACTATTTTTCAATTTTATGACCTGTCGAATAAATGTTCAAAGTAAACTACTCAAATACAACAACTGGTGACTTTTATTTTTCTCAGTTTTAAATACAAAGGATCCGATTATGAAATCCTGACGGACAAAGAAACAAAGAGGTTTGGATTATTTATAAATGCTGGCCTTGAACATATTGCACCATCACGGAATAGGACAGATGATATATGCTTTCTCATACTTTTATAAAATATGAATTATTGCCGCCTTGCGAGAACTGTCGGATGATTCATAATAAGATTGTGTCGTGCCATCGACACGATATTCAATCTGTGGCAAAACAGAAGGGGCCTTCCGTATATCATTTATCATATTTCTTGGTACTTCACCTTCGAATAACAAATAATCATCTATAATTTTCTGATTTCCTGTTTACTGATTTACTCCGGCATTTTATATCAAATGCAGAATATCGGTAGAAAACTAATCATCGGAACACCATCAACGATTAAATTTGAGTCGTGTACGATCAAAACTCGCAATCTCCATTTTCGAAATTGAGCTAAGGATAATTTCTTTAAGTATTTCAATCAGTTAAAAACGAAAATTTTAGGAAAAAGCCTACTGATAGAAAAAAAATGTGGGAAATTTTCTAAAGGTAATTTCAAATTTATATCTTTAAAAGTGCGTATGATATAGTACTTTGCACTAATAAAAAAGTTTGATGGAGATTGCTAGTTTTGATCCTACACCCCTCATTTTATCATTTTTTTAAAATTTTCAGAAAAGATTTGATAATAATAAAAAATTTCTTGATATGTATTCTTAAATACTTTGAAAGTTGTTATATTTATAAAATTTTGGGAATTAGAATGTTTAATTTATGCTATCTGTTTAATATTTATACCTCAACAATTTTTACTAAGTTTGTTGCCTATTTTAAGTTATACTCTGATGTTCTTGAGTCAATGTTATGCCGTATTTCAGAGTTCGGAGAAGTGACATTTGTAACATAACATCTCTTTAGACTAAGACTTTTGTATAGTTTCTAACATTTTCCAATCGTTCTTGTATCTAAGTGCTCAATAAAGCCTGTTTGTTGTATAATTTTTTTTTTGTTTTCCAATGATAAAATCCAATTACTCAGACTACATTATTTTTAACAGAAAGTGGGCAAATGTAGATTTTATACAGGTTGGAATTTCTCAAAAGCAAAATATAAATTATACATTATTTCCATATACATACGAGTATGTATGGGCATACACACACACACACACACACACACACACACACACACATATATATATATATATATATATATATATATATATATATATATATATATATATATATATATATATATATATATGTATACATATACATATATATACATATATATATATATATATATATATATATATATATATATATATATATATATATATATATATATATATATATATATATATATATATATATATATATACCGGGTGGCCATAATTAAACTGACAGTGCTCACAGTGTTCTGTAGCGCGATCTATTTGCGAGAATGACGCCACATTTAGTAGGAAGATAAAACAAGACGGGGGACGAAGGATTCCGCGAAAAAATAAATTAATTCCAAAAGTCACCGCTAGGGGAATATTTGGCCCTGTGTAATCGAAAATAGAGTGTTAACAAATGCAAATCAATACGGAAATTACCTTTTATTTTGCATTCAAATGACAAAGTGCCGGAATGACAAAGCTGTTCAACATGTGGCGATATTTCTCTCCGGTAACAGAACAGGTTTCCGGTCCTGTCGGGGTAATGTTCTCATAGAAGAATGGACCTACGATAAATTCCGCTATGAACCCACACCAAACAGTTACCTTTGGTGAATGTAAGGGAATTTCTGTGACTGCATGTGGTGATTTGTCATCCCAAATTCGGCAGTTCTGGGTATTCACAGTTCCATGCAGGTAAATGTGGGCCTCGTCTCCCCATAAGATTTTCCACGGCCAAGCATCATCCACCTCCATTCTGGCAAGAAAGGTGAGAGCAAAAGTCAATCGCTTATCATGGTCGGGGTACAGTAAGTCCTGTACACGGCTGATCTTGTACGGATAGAAGTTGATAATCTTTCGTAAGATTTTCCATACCGTACTGTAAGGCATATCCATATTCCGAGCTAATCCACGAGCGCTAGAGGTGGCAGCAATATTGTCTGGTCCTCTGTCGACAATCGCCGTGGCAACTGCTTCGATTGTATGCTGTGGTACAGGTTTTCGTCCTCTGCCTGACTGAACCTTCAGAGAACCTGTTTTCTCAAACGTCGCAACCATTGCTTTTAGCCCATTAACTGACACAGGACCGTTACCTTTACGCATTTCTTTGTGCGTTCTAAAAGCACGAAGAGCGGCTGACGCGTTGCACTGGTTGAGGTAAAAGAATTTGACCAGTAACGCACGCTCGACTAAAGAAGGAGACATTGCACATAAACTTTCAAACCGATTGATTCGAAACGTAACACATTGCCTTTTAAAACCCAAGCAGCTGGCACTGTGCCAATGGATGTAACGTGAAATTTGAATAAAGAACTTCTTCTTCTGCTCAGCGTACGTGATATTGCAGATCACGAGACTTTATCGGTGTTTATGTAGATTTTACGCTTTTTAAAAAGTGTTGCCATATTGCACTTGAACTAAATAAGAAAATGTGCATAATAAAAAGGAATTTTATTCCGTATTAATTTGCATTTGTTAACACTCTATTTTCTATTACACAGCGCCAAATATTCCCCTAGCGGTGACTTTTGGAACTAATTTATTTTTTCGCGGAATCCTTCGTCCCCCGTCTTGTTTAATCTTCCTACAAAATGTGGCGTCATTCTCGCAAATAGATCGCGCTACAGAACATTGTCAGCACTGTCAGTTTAATTATGGCCACCCGGTATATATATATATATAGAGCCCGGTATAAAGGGTTTAAGTCAAAAATAATGATTTCAATATACCAAGTTATTTGCTTTTTACCAGCCGCAGAACAATAATTTCAACGTGAGTCTTTTGTACAAAGAAATGTACTTCTGCATACAAAATTGATAGACTTAAGCCTTTTATACAAGTCAAAAGATTTTTTTATGAATACTAAAAAATAGCTAAAAGTCACTTTTCTTGACCTAAGCCCTTTATACCGGGCACCATATATATATATATGTATATATATATATATATATATATATATATATATATATATATATATATATATATATATATATATATATAGAGAGAGAGAGAGAGAGAGAGAGAGAGAGAGAGAGAGAACGCTCGAAAATTTTTAGCCACATGGGAGAACAGATTTATATATATCAGCATATTTCCAGCTTTCAATATCTATTTGCGGGAGGATTTAAAACAATCCCTAATCTGGCAAGAACATATATTTCTTCTCTTATGAATAATAAAAAAATAGACATTGAGTCGTACTGTAACTTTATTTTTAGTTCTGAATTCTTTTTCTATTTAGTTATCTTTCGATTCGTCATTCTTCGGTGTTTTTCCAGTCGCAGAGAAAAAAAAATATGAGTTGAACAACGTAAAACTGAATTTTAGATTTTTAAAGGATACCGTTCATGATGGAGATTCCCTTACATCAAATCGTGATCTTGGTGTATAAAACACTGGATCTGAAATCCGGAGTCCTTGTTATCGATTCCTACAGTTGTCAGATTTTTCTTACATTAACGCTCGATCATGGAAAACGAATTAATGAACCGATAAGAAGTTAAATAACAAAAATATCCAACTGGGAAATAATCCCAAAACTTCAGATGTCAATCCAAAACCGTAAATCGTTTTTGGAAAAGTTAACAACCCGTATGTTGGCCACAAAAAAATATGGAATCTTTTATGTGACTTAATAAAAACTGGAAGAAAAAATAATGGGTGTTATTTATAAGAGCAGACTCCCTTATATCGCCTTGATGGTATAATGCTTAGGATTCTGGGTTTGATGTCTACGACAACGTGATTCAAACCCCACTCTCGTCAGGCACCTGTTATTACATTGACCAGTGGTGCGCAAGCTTTTTTCGACCACGACCCCTTTTCTTATTATAAAAATCATGCCACCCAATAAAAATTTATTGGCTATAGTAAACTATTTTAAAAATTGGAAAAAATTTTACAAAAGAATAGAAAAACAAAATAAGCAAATTTTGAGAAACTATTTCAAAAACCAATGAATTGTAGATTTGGGGTATATATTTACTTGACACAATAACAATAAAAAATATATATTTCATATATATATATATATATATATATATATATAGAGAGAGAGAGAGAGAGAGAGAGAGAGAGAGAGACTCTTCTAAAGAAACTACCACGGGTTGTTAACGTAGTATTTATTTATCATTTCCTACCCCTTTTTTTTGACGCATTTTGGTAGTTTTCTGTTTATCTGTTTACTGCTACTGGGTTTGGCGCACTGCGAAAATTATAACTCGAGACGCAGGACGGACACTTTTTTTCTTCCCGGAGGACCGTTATTGAGGAACGTAATCCTACGTTAAAAATGTCTCCCTTACCATCTACACTTTTTTGCCAAACCTCGTGAGACTAAAACTCCATATTTAAATATTATTATACAATTGTATTTCTTTTTAGGTATAAATTAACAAAAATTAGAATTTAAAAAATCATGATTTTAAAAATATAAACTTCTTATTAAAACATTGAAAGTTATAAACTTCCTTTGTTTATATGAAACTAAATTATTCATAAAGAATTTTAATGAAGCGTAAGCATGGACCTCAAATAATATAACTTCAATATTTGGGGAAATATTTGAGAAGGCTTTTCTCTTATCAACGTGCATTGCTCTCATCAATATTGTTTGGTATTTATTGCTACTAATTTAGAAAACACAGTCTCGAACATATAGGTAAAATCAAAGCAAAGTAACCTTGCAAGACTGTTTGACACCTTATTTAACAATATCATATGTTTGTTACGTATACAAAATGTAAATAAAAATATTTCAGGTAGTCTCTTCTAACGAAACTACCGTGGGTTATTAACGTAGGATTACTTATCGTTGCTTACCTTTTTTTTTTGACGCAGTTTGGTACCTTAACTGCTTATTGCTACTGGGTTTGGCACTCTGCCAAAATTATAACTCGCGACGGACTCTGAATTTTTTCTTTCCGGAGGACCGTTATTGAGAAACGTAATCCTACGTTAAAAAAAAATAAAACTGTTTAAAGAAATTTTTTTTGAAAAATCAGAATAACTCCAGATATATGTTAAAAAATACTTTAAAGATATATTTCTGGAATAATTTTAAGATAAATTTCTTATTCTTATCGTATTATATAAGAAGGTAATAATAAGAAATTTATCTTATTATTGAGATACATTTCTTTTTATTACTTTTTTACTTAAGATAAATTTCTCCTCCTTCCAGAGCGCGATGCAGGCTTACGTAATATGGTCTTTAAAAATTTGCGTCTTTAAAACTCGCGACGCAGGACTGACACATTTTTCTTCCTGGAGGACCGTTATTGAGGAACGTAATTGTGGAATAATTCTAAGATAAATTTCTTATTCTTATCGTATTATATAAGAAGGTAATAATAAGAAATTTATCTTATTATTGAGATACATTTCTTTTTATTACTTTTTTACTTAAGATAAATTTCTCCTCCTTCCAGAGCGCGTTGCAGGCTTACGTAATATGGTCTTTAAAAATTTGCGTCTTTAAAACTCGCGACGCAGGACTGACACATTTTTTCTTCCTGGAGGACCGTTATTGAGGAACGTAATCCTGCGTTATAAACATTTAAAATATGTAATAATAGAAATTTTAAAACACGTTTAGTTATTTAAATAATTTAGTGTGATATAAATTTCTTTAGACTACCCGTGACCTCTCCAGCTTTTTTAAAGAACCCCCTTGGAAGTCACGACCAGGGTTGCCAAATGTCCCGGATTTTAAGGGACAGTCCCTTACTTGCAAATTTTGTGCCGCGTCCCGGGGAACTTTGATACGGAACCGCAAAAGTCCCGTTTTTCGCCGAAATAAGAAATTTATTGTATACGAGTTGGGCGCATACAAGGGCCTGTTCACATCCGGATGTATTTAACACAGTAAAGCACAATATATCATACAATTCAATGGACTGTGGGAACACGCTCATTCGAAAACTTTTTTATGGCTCAAAAGTCGCCCCAAAGATTTCCTGCGCACATTATATTATGTACATTGTACAATAATAAAATTACAAATTTTATATACACGTCCCCTAACACTTTATAATGGCACTTACTCAGTTGTCGTAAACTAATAAAATAAAAATCAGTTTTGTACTCTTTGCCTAAACCAACTTTAAATTGTTTTTGATTTGCAAATTTTCTATGTAATTACATTATTGTTTACTTAACCTAAACTCTATGTAAGTTGCAAAACTGAACGAAAAAGGCATTGAAAGGTTAAAATTTGAAAATTTTAAAGGGGAGTACCCACGGACCCCCTTTCCCTGGGGGTATTCCATACTCCCCAGTAGTATAGTTATCAAAACCCGTCCATTATTTTCGATGTTTTTATTCAACCTGTCCCTTATTTTCGGTGTTTTTATTTGGCAACCCTGGTCACGACCCACAGTTTTTGCACCACTGACTTTTGCACCACAGTTTTTGCACCACTGACTGTCTAGGACCAACGAAAATAATCAGAAAATCTTTTTTACATCAAATCATATGAAAATGCACAAATGAAACGGAGCAATTTAAAACTAGTGAAGCATATTTCTTATTACCTTTGTCCAAAGGTGTAAAAATAGTTAGGACTCTGGTCTTTGAAAACAAAGTCTGCGTACTGTGTAACTGCAAAATTGGTTTCAGAAACTCTATGGTTATTGACTAAATGAAGGTTCTGCTGCAATTACTCGTATAAGGACCAAAATCTGTTGACATAAAATCCATCACCGTCAGAAATACTCGTATTGACATATTTTAAACCAATCACAGACCTTAATAATTTCGTGGCTAATCGTTTGGAGGTTTGTAATTGGTTAAATGTATTTGAATACGAGTAACGCTGTCGCTGACGGATACTATGAGAACATACCGTAAGGGCCTGTTCACATAGGAGTCCGTTGCGTTGCGTTAAGGAAAAGATGACGTTGAGACGAAAATAAACTAATCATATGCCTCCAAACGATTAGCAATGAAATTTTTAACGCCTATGATTGGTTTATTTTCGTCTCAACGTCATATTTTCCTTAACGCAACGCAACGGACTCCTATGTGAATAGGCCCTAACTCTTAACTACATATTGTTGCTGGTTTTAATGGATCTTTCCCTTATATACTTTTTATCTCCTGTTAAAAATTAGATTCATCTAAATTTTTCTCAAATTTTCATCAAATTTTTCTTTTGCTGAGTCTAGTATATTTAAAATGGGTATACACTCCGCATCAAAAATTTTAGTGTAACAGATTATGAATCATATTATGAAAGAGTAAAGTAAATTTTTTTCATGTTACAGGATATTTCGTTGAAAAACAAAAAATGAAAAAAAGTTGCTACACGTAATCTTTGAAAGCAATTTAGAAGACTGGAAAACAATTTTAAACGACATAAAAGTTATGATGTTTGTATAGAGCATACTATTAGAAATCTTTCAAAGATTCACACTTAAAGCTTAACATTTTTAAGCACAGAGTAAAAGTACCTCTTTCAAAAGCTACATTATATGCATCGAACAAACTTATTGCTTCTTTAGCATATTATATATATTATATACAAACAATATTACAAATTTAATACCGTGGGTTACTATATCATCTAATTTTTAAATGTCCTTATTAACAATAGGTTAATCTTTAGAAAGAAATGTTTAAAATATCTGTATGGTAGTTTTCTTAAGAATATTGTGTGCTGTAAGATACAGCTTAAATGAGGAGATTGCGATGAATTAAAACTTTACACATTATTCCTACGCTACAGAAGCTTAATGTATGTAAATTTCAAACATTCTGAGATGTAGTACTAGAACGTTACGTCATGGGAATCCTCTTCTAAACTCTACATTCAAAATTTTAACACAATTTACGTATAATGCTTAAGTTACATTGTTTTGGGATAAAACCTAACTAGTTTAATCATGGACTGGGGAAGAAAACTCATATCTTCATTATGGAAAGTGTCCCCCGTGCACTTTCTGTCTTCGGTTTGAGGAATTTTAGTCTCTATATAATAACGATTTACACAATTTTCCAGAATAAAGAAAAATAGAAAATTTATTTACGCGTGATAGCCAGATTGTTACAACGCTGTTCGAACCCAAGGATTTGGATTGGATCGTGTTTGTAGTGTATGGAAATCAGCTTTAAGATGTACGACTCAGTCAGTTTGGTCGTGGTATTGCAAAATATAACTGTAGACTTTCTAACCAACTATTTAACCCTTTTATGAATGAAAATCGTTTAATGAAAAACAAATCTTCTATCAATACTTTGCTTGTTATTATTATCCTAAATTTCTTCTATTTTTATACGCTATAACTGATGGAAAGGAATTCGATTTTGGGAAATTACCGCTTTCCCGATTGCAACTCCTAACTCGTTTAGAAACATTGGATTATATAGGACATAATGAATTTCCTCCCCTTCTGTTTCTGATCCAGCATTTCATTTTATCTCATAAAAAACTTGTCTCTTTAACTTGAGTGAATTTAGCTCTGAGGAGAAACTCAAATGTTAATCGAAAAATCTCTTTCTGAGAAATCCTCTGATGTTACTTCCAAACGTCACTCTTTCAGAAAAAAACTTTACAGACTACGTTAGAATCTTTCATCTTGTGCAGATAGTTTTATGAAGATGTGCTTCTGTAACGTAGGAATAATGTGAAAAGTTTTATTTCATCGCAATCTCCTCATTTAAGCTGTATCTTACAGCACACAATATTCTTAAGAAAACTACCATACAGATATTTTTAACTTTTCTTTCTAACGATTAACCTATTATTATCCTTTAGCTTACTGGGCCCATTTTTCCGATTCATTCTTTGCAACGGGAAATTTCATACTCCATTTGTAAAAACGGCCATTAAGGAGTTTATATATATATATATATATATATATATATATATATATATATATATATATATATATATATATAAATTTATAAATATATATATATAAAAAATATATGTATATATATATTTATTTATATAAATATACATATTTACATATATATATATATATATATATATATATATATATATATATATATATATATATATATATATATACATATATATATATATATATATATATATATATATATATATATATATATATATATATATACATATATACATATATATATATATATATATTTTATATATATAAAATGAAGGTATATTAACCAATATCGTGTACAGTATAAAAACATGAATACGAGTATTTAGAAAAAAAATCTGTATCCACTTAATATCTTGATTTCTCGCTCCTTTTCAAATTATAAAAGAAACATAACCTCCTTTGCGGAATAATAACAATTTCATTAAACATTTTTATTAGGATTGATTCTAATAATTGCAAATTTTATTTATTATCATCTATATGTATAAAACAGTTCCGTGACTGACTGACTGACACACAGACCAAACCGCTGGACCTAAAGGTCTGAAATTTTGCATGGCGATTCTTCTTATAGTGTAGGGGTGCAGTAAGAAATGTTTTTGAAAAATGCTTTTTAGATTTTTAAAATTTAAATTTTTTAGCTGTTTTTGTAGCATTCTTTACCGTTTGAATTTAAAATAATAATTTGAGAGTTATAAAATTTATATCACGAGAAAGATCACAAAAATTCCTTTAAAATGATAGCTTTTTCGAATCTTTACCTTCATTTTCTGATTTTCGGTGAATTTTTAAAGATTAATTTTTAGAATTTAATTTATTAAATGCTGATCACGTGATTACTTTTCTTTTTGTGATACTTTAAATTAATTTTGCGTCACGTGCACAACAACGAAAAAAATTGACAAAAAAATTAAAATACAGTAAAAGATAAAATTTAACCACTAGATAAATGGAGATGGATGTTTCTTAAGTATTCAAATTTGTATGTTTTATGTATATTAAATAAAACCTGTATGCAAAACAGTTCCGTGACTGACTGGCAGACCTCGCACAGACCAAACCACTGGACCTAAAGGGTTGAAATTTTGACAGTGCATTTCTATAATGACATGGATAGATGCTAAGAAAGGATTTTTTGAAATTCCATCCCTTAGGGGGTAAATTGGGACACTCCAATACGTTTGTGTGGAAAATCGTATTCTCTGCATCTCTTCTCTGTGCGGATTTCCGTCAAAAAAATGCTTGAGGAAATTTTGGTTATTGACGGGCAAAATGTCCCTCAAACTGTACTATATTAAGTGTACTATATCCTTTAGTATGTTCCATTAGATTTAATTTGAATATTTTCTACTACATTATTTTGTTTATTAAAATATCCGTTACGATTTTCATTGTAATAATTCTAAAAATGTACTCCATAGCGAAGCACAGGTATTCAATTAGTGTAGAATAAAACAGTACATCAATTGAGCAAATTGCTTTCTTTATTGTTTGTTCAAGAAAAAAAAATCCAACACAGCACTGGGTCATACAACTCATTACAAATGCACAGAAAACAACGAACAAAATACCTTCATAAGAAACGTTTCCCAAAGTTCACTCTTTGAAAAAAAAAATCCAAGGAATGTGCAATAATATACAACAATAAATATAAATCTTCATGACTAGAAAGATGAAATAAATACAAGTATATCGAGAGTGACATTCGAATGCATATAAAGTCTTACCAACTCAGAATGTAATTAATATATAATACCAATTTTTTTTCTTCTAGATTCAAATGCCACGTTTTCAGTATGTCACCTGATTTCATATCGTCTGCAGAATAGTACATTAATTTTTTTTAATACAGTAGGGAATAAAAAACAAAACGTTCTGCAATTCAAATTTTAATCCGTTTGACATGTATACAACACTTTAAAAACCTTTTCTTCCATTTTTTTTTGTTTGTTTAATAGGATTAAGGATGAGTGATTCAATAGAAGACCAAACAGGAAAAGATTTGAAACCTAGAAATGTAAATGTTGTAGAAGTTAGTTACAAAACATACAATTCAAAATCAAAAATTTTTGGTAATCTTAAAAAGGTTTGCGAGACATAAAAGTCTCAAAAAATACCCCCATTTTTTTGTTTGTTTAATAGGATTAAGGATGAGTGATTCAATAGAAGACCAAACAGGAAAAGATTTGAAACCTAGAAATGTAAATGTTGTAGAAGTTAGTTACAAAACATACAATTCAAAATCAAAAATTTTTGGTAATCTTAAAAAGGTTTGCGAGACATAAAAGTCTCAAAAAATACCCCCATTGTTTTGTTTGTTTAATACGATTAAGGATGAGTGATTCAATAGAAGACCAAACAGGAAAAGATTTGAAACCTAGAAATGTAAATGTTGTAGAAGTTAGTTACAAAACATACAATTCAAAATCAAAAATTTTTGGTAATCTTAAAAAGGTTTGCGAGACATAAAAGTCTCAAAAAATACCCCCATTTTTTTATTTTTTAACTTAAAACTTTCTACACAGTTTTTTTAACCCTTCAGCGCGCGCGCCCGTGTATAAAGTGCAACATTTTCGTAATTTTGAATGGTTTGTTTTTACAAGTAAGGTTTGAATGTTCTAAGCAATTTCTATTTATAGCTACACCCTTTCTAATGCAGGTCTGATGTTCTGACCCTTGTATTCCTTTCCATTCATTGTTAGTCGTGATTTAACCGTGGTAAACCAGCGATTATACTGGATTGCAATACGACAAAATTATGAGTTGATGTAGAAAATCAAATGTGCAGTTATTACACGGTATTCCGCATATCACGAAGATGGACAATCTCATTGTTTTTTAGGTTTTTGGACATAATAGGAATCGATTCGCAAGTTGTCATTAGATGCATTAAACCAGACAGTTTTGAAATAAGGAGATTATATCTGCATTCTTTGGCCTTTAATTATAAATATATCTCAATATTATAAACATTTTATATCTTGTCATAAAACGCAGAATTCATATTTTCAATTTGAAAAAAAGAAAGTTTATTACAAAACGAATAAGCAAAGTTGAAAGAGACGTTGCACTTTGTGCAACACGCGCCTGCACCTGTACCCAAAAATTGGCGGGCCCGCTGAAGGGTTAATCAAACGATACAAACGGCATGATTACAACAGCAGATTCACTATTTGCTATGTTGTACTGAATGTGCCATGCTGTTCTTCTATATGTTAAACTTAATAATGGGATTTTCGTTACAGGCCATCTTTATAAAAGAATATCTAAACTTCCTTGCATGGCAGCGCAATGAAATTTTCTACGGAGTTCCTCTGTTCTGTTTTCCTTAAATTGTCTTAAGTATTTTTAATCTTCCGGGCAAAACATTTTGAAAATATTTTCTCGGATGAATGTTTCTCCTAAATATAATATTTAAAAAGTTTCAAATTACTAAAAATGGTATTAACAATTTATCTATGAACTCTCTAGATAAATATAACTAAAAATATATAATCCAACAGAGCTAGATAATTATAGGAAGAATGTATACAAAAAAAAAACAGAAAACATGCACTTAGGGCTCCATGCACCAAAGGCAAGAGATTGCTTTCCTCTAGATAAATTAATTTAAAACCTTGTCTACGCCCTAAGAGAAAAATGTTATGCCGACAAAGAACTCCGTTCTACCGGCATATAAAAATTAAACGTGTTTTATTTTAAAACTTAAAATATTTTAAATCAAAATTTCAAATTGTTCAAGAAATATTTTAACTGTAAATTTTTTTTTTTGTCTAATGCCGAGGTACTTGTCGTTAGACATTCACCTTTTGTTATTCACCGCAATTTTACTGGCTATTTTATTATGGGAGCACCATATAGGTGAGACAGCATTGCGCCCTATGAGGGGGGCAACACGGAAACGACCATGCCTTGTTCGTGATTTGAACCCAAGCCCACTGCGTGGCTGCTCAAAAAGCTAACCACTACACCATTTGGGCGGCACGGAAAAATGTTTTATAGTACATTGTTTTGAGGGATTTTTTTTTAGTTTCAAAATGTTAGTAACTAAAATTAGAAGTCTTTCTTTTAAAGAATTAAGAAATCAAAATACCTCCACTTACAAAAAAAAATTACATTAAATTAATAAATAATGATCAGCATTCTTTCTTTCGGTATTATTTTCTTTTGTCATACAGTGATGTCAGAATTTCCTCTATATATAATAGCGGCCAACGACTGCTAGCCATGTCACTTAAGGCTGTTTTGTACCAACCCTATTGGAATCTCTCACCTCAATGTCAACCAATGGAGAAAATGTGTCCAAGGATTGCCGACTTGGATTACAAGAATTTTTTAATTGTACTCTGTAATAGGAAAAGAAATTTTACACCTTTGGGCATTTTTTTAAAAATGCAAATAATATTTAATTAATTTAAATTATTCCGGTGAAAAATCTGGTATAGTGTGTTTTAAACGCTCCTAAATTCCTTTGGTGTACGAAATTTATAAAATGCATTCCTGATGCAAAGTGCAGAAAAGTTCAGGCTACCTGAAAATGCTATTTTTATTGAATTATCAGCATTATATGTAGATGTAAATAGTAGACAAATTTTCTCCATAGGTTAATATTGAGGTGAGCGAATCCAATAGGGTTAGTACATTAATCCAATAGGGTTAGTAGCCTTAATACACATCTGACCGGGAATCGTGCCTGAAGTATCGGACAGACGTGCTTATCATACCACTACACCATTAAGCCATGTCGAGATCTCCAATAGCAAATTTAACTATGGTTTAACCATACATAAATAACTAATACTCAGTACGTTTAAGTACAGTTTTAATTATCGATTGTATTCATCTATATATTATATAAAACAGTTCCTAACTGACTGACCAACAACGCACAGACCAAACCGCTGGACCTAAAGGGCTGAAATTTTGCATGGCGATTCTTCTTATAGTGTAGGGGTGCATTAAGAAAAATATTTGAAAAATCCTTTTTAGATTTTTTTTTACATTAAATTAAGCTGTTTTTGTAACATTCTTTAAAGTTTGCATTTAAAATAATAGTCTGAGGGTTATACAATTTATATCACGAGAAAGATCATAAAATATGATTTAAAATGAAATCTTTTTCTAATCTTTACCTCCATTTTCTGATTTTTGGCGAATTCTTAACGATTAATTTTTAGAAATTAATTTATTAAATGCTAATTACGTGGTTTCTTTTCTTTTTGTGACACTTTAATTGATTTTGCGTCACGTGCATAGCAATGAAATAAATTGACAAAAAAAATGTTAAAATACGGTAAAAGATAAAATTTAACCACTAGACTAATTGAGATGGAAATTTTTTAAGAATTTAATTCAAATTAGTATGTTTTAGGGATAGTAAACATACAAATTAATTGCATGCATTGACCATTATACTTAATTTGAATATTTTCTTCTACATTATTTTGTCTATAAAAATATCCGTTATGATTTTTTTATAAATATTTTTCTTTGAGGTGGGGGGGATCAATTGCATACATTGACAGTTGTATTTAATTTTAATTTACTCCGTGGTGAAGCACGAGTATTCAGATAGTTATTGATAAAAATGAACTTTTTTAAAATTTAACTCAACAGTACAAATAAAAGTGCAAAATCAGGCATTTCATTTAAACATACCGCACATTGTTCCAGACAAGGAAAATTTGTCAAGGCTAGTTTCAGAGGTAATTTATATTCAGTTGATCTTTCTTATAAATTTCTGATTTCAGCGCACTATAATTCTTACGTAAGTTTTAAGCCATTTGGGGAGCTAACGCTAAAAGACCTTAAAGTTACAAACCCTTTGGTACCTCACCACTTATTGAGTTATGGTGAAGGAAAAGCTTTGTTCTCTTTACCGACGAAAAGCACTTCCAAAGAATTATACGGACATATTATTAATACTGAATTTGTCTGAAAGACGTTCCAAGGACTTCATTTCTTTTTTTAATCCTTTGTACACTGAATAGATGTTTAAGACGTTTATGCTCTTGAATTGGCTATGTTCACGAATAGTTACTATATTAATGTCCCTTGACAGATTATTAAAAAAAGAAGTCCGCGCAGAACGATTAACTGGTGGAATCAAGGAAAAAATAATAAAGCTATAACAAAACTTCTTTTGTTATAGCAAAACTTCTTTTGTTATTACGGGGTTGTTCTTTGAATTACAACCCCGTAAAATCGGTAAAGCAAAAAAGCCAATCGTACCTAACAGAAAAGGATTTATTAGGATTTACTGTGGGCTCATAAGCAAGACACAGCCCACGAGGTACGGAGTGCCTATCAAACAAATTTAAATATCGGAGACAATTCAATAAAAACTAGTTAGGGCTAGATTTAAGGGCTAATTTATCAACGTCAAATCAAATACTATCAAAACACATGCATTGAAATTATTTTACGTGAATCAGAATCAGTTTTTTTTACTTGGCGATCTTATTCAGTCTGGCTGGACTCTCACTTTTCAGTGGTTTCCCAGTCATTGTGATATTGATGGCAATGAGAGGGCTGATGATCTTGCAAAAAAGGGTTGTCATCTTTATCAACAAACATTTTCCAGTGTCTAACCACTCAGCAGAAATATCTATTGCCAAATTCATTGCCAACAAAATTAAATATGTCCACAATATAGCAACTAGCGGAAAGATTTAGAGCCGACTACTGAAGAATTCTGTTCCAATGGATCTGCCTCGACATATTTTCACTGCCAATTTTCAAATTACCACTTCACGACTTTCTTATTTTGCACCTTTACCGCACTGGCTTGGTAAACTCTCCTGACTGCCCTCTTTGTTCGCCTGGAGACATTATGGATTTTAATCATCTTATCACGTGCACCATTCTTAAAGGACTATAGTTTTACTACTGACAGCTGGAAAAACAGAGCTACTTTGTATTGGGCTGCTAGAGGAGAGCTATGGTCTCTTAACTGTCTCTCGACGTAAGAAAAAAAAAGAAAAATCAGTTTTCCTCTCGGACACCAGCTGATTTTTTTTCGGGGGGTGGGGGGCTTAGAATTATAAATATTATTCATGACGATTAATTACCTGCAGTTTCAGAGGTCTGCAAGAAATGAGGGGCAGACCAGATCCAACGATGAGAAATCTGACGGAATATCAAATCTGAAAGTGATTGAGTTTTCAAAATGGCCGCTTGACACAAGGCGTACTGCTGTGTTGCCACAAGCAATCGTCACAGGTTGTTTTCCTATAAATAAAATTTCTTTTTCAAACACATGAGGAATAATTTGGTTTATAACATCTCATATGGCACTATTGCTGCATAATACACTAATGAAAAAAAATTATTCAGTAAGAAGTATAAAAATATTCTTAGAACAAACAGATTTCAACATTTTACTGAGGACTAATCGCAGTTGAAAAAATTTGTCGTTGGGGCATGTTAAATACATAACACACCAAGAGCTCATTTTGTAGGTACATTTTTTAGGCAAACAACAACGGTCAAGTAAGCGAGACTAATAATCCTCTGACAGCACTGTTGATCTAATAAAAGAGTGTTTATTAGATCAACTTGCACCATCAAACATGTTTATCTGAAAATGATGTGCAAAACCAATGACTTCTAGCCTGAAACTAAGATTTTTGGTCGGTGCTAGACGAGCTAGATCCAGCATTTTCGCAGCTGTAAATATGTTGGTGTTCATTGGCACAGAGCACTAAAAGAGGGTTAATTACACTGCTGGCCACTGTAAATGCAACACCCTGAAGGAAACATGCAAATAACATGAAATTTACAACATGCATTAGCGGAGGTGAGATATGCAAATGATTAGAATTTCAGCGCAGACGCACATCACGCGCGCCTGTGGCGCCACTTCAAAGCGCTATTTAAGGCTTGCAGATTTCGACGATTTCAAGTTCGGTAATTGTGTTTTTCTTGTGGTTTTTTCAAAAAAACGATCAATTATGCCTCGTCGAAAACAGCGATCATCTTTTGATCAAGTATCCGAGTTCGACAGAGGAAGGATAGTGCCCTACCGAGATTGTGGATTATCTTTCAGGGAAATCGGTAGTCGTGTTGGACGAAACCAAACAACTGTAATGCGGATATGTGATCGTTGGATGCAGGAGGGTACGACGGACCGGCGTGTTCGATCGCATCCACCTCAGCGCACCACGTCACGTGATGACAGGCGAATTGTGCGCATGGCAGTGACGGATAGCTCAGTCACATCACGAACCATAGCACAGCACATGCAGTCTGTAACGCATCATCCAGTGTCTGCGCGTACCATTCGACGCCGTTTACAGCAGAGTGGTCTGTCCGCAAGACGTCCATTGCTTTGTCTACCCTTGACGCAGAACCACAGACGTCTCCGCCGCCAATGGTGCGATGACAGAAGGATGTGAACGGCAGAATGGAATGAAATTGTCTTTACTGACAAGTCACGCTTCTGTCTGCAACACCACGATGGTCGCATTCGAGTCTGGACACTGTGAAGAGAGGATGCTGAACAGCTGCGTTATTCACCGCCACACTGGTCCTGCACCGGGTATTATGGTATGGGGCGGTATTGGATATCACTCTCGCACACCTCTAGTACGCATTGCCGGTACTTTAAACAGCCAGCGCTACATCTCCTAGGTGTTGGAGCCAGTTGTCCTTCCTTACCTTCAGGGCTTGCCGACAGCCATATTTGAACAGGATAATGCGCGACCACACGTGGCACGCATTGTCCAACGGTTCTTCGTCAATCGCCAGATTGAATTGCTTCCCTGGCCGCCTCGCTCTCCGGATCTTTCGCCGATAGAAAACATGTGGTCCATGGTTGCTCTACGATTGACCCAGATTCCATCCCCAGCTGCCACAGCAGATCAACTTTGGCAACGTGTGGAAGCTGCTTGGTCTGCTGTACCCCAAGAACTCATCCAAAGTCTCTTTGAATCAATGCCGAGGCGTGTGGCAGCGGTGATTTCCAACAATGGTGGCTACTCTGGCTACTGATTTTGGCAGGAACCACACTTCACAGAAGTCTATAAATTTAATCATTTGATACTTGGTCAACATGTTATCTACAAAATAAATTTTGTTGTGATATCTCTTGTCTTTCTTGGTATTGCAATTTGGGTGGCCAGCAGTGTAGATCAACTTGTACGATCAAACATGTTTATCTGAAGATGATGTTCAAAATTGATGTTTTGAGTAGCCAGAAGCGAGGCTTGATGGTCGGTAGTAGCCGAACTGGATCCAGCATTTTCGCAGCTAGTATGGTAGCGTGTTGGTATTTTTTGGCAGAGTCGTTGTTGGAAATTAAATTATCATCCAATAGGTGGCACTGGTTGGTGGCGCTGTTTGTAGTTGTATACGAATCAGAACTAAAACAACGATTTAGTATTGAAACTGTGTTGAATATGCTGCTCGCAAATTGTATAGCTTGTGAAATAAATGATGTTTATGTCTGAAAAGGTTAGTTCCATCATACAAAAATGTATGTATGTGGCTCACTTATCTTACGAGACGAAATATGGGGTTACCTGGTTCAAGTTTAAGGAACTCATCAAAGAGTACAATCGAAACAGTTGTAGTTCACGTGTAATAAAGGAGCTATTCCGAGACTCCATTAAATAAAGAACAAAAAGCATAGAAATCCTGTGGTTTCCAACTCATAGGAATCAGCATTAACATAAATTCGTATATGCCATTTTTCAGGAGGAAATTGGAAAATCAAACTTACTTGGTAGAGATTTAAGTCCACAAAAGTCAACAGCCATTTTCATTAGATTAGGGTCTAAGCCATCACCACCTCTGATTTCCACGAAATCATGGATTCCACGTTTCCGGCACTGAAAGAATAACAAAAAAGCTAAAATAGATAGAAGAATTCCCAAATAAATGCAAGTTTAGAAATGTCTTAAACTGTGATATTTCCCATAATTTTTTGTCCTTATCGCAATATATTCATGACCATAAATGAACAGAATTGAAAGGGAATTTTGTGTGTAGGTGGAAAAGAGAAAAAATTCTACTGTGAATTTACTGCTCTAACCGATAGTTGGTACCATACAGAAATTAAAATTTCGTTATTCGTGAATGAACATTAATAAAAGAAGCTGTACTTTCAGTTTAGAAGTGTATACAGGGTTACCACCTATATCTGTTACACCGCCCTTAAAGTCTAAACGGTGAGAGCTTAAGCCATAAAGTTGGTGTCTAGGTATAGTAAAAAGGTTATGCGCTACTCGATAAGATGACTTACAACGCCATCTATCGGCAAATTTTGGAATTAGTGCTTTTATCTCAAAAACGGTACAAGATACGGGAAAAAAGTCAATTACAAAGTTGTTCAACATCATCGATTTAGTAAGAAAAGACACATTGCTCACATTAATACTCAAAACAGAATGTAAAAAATTAACATTTGTTTGGTCGTGATTTTCAACACTGGCGTCGTGAAACGCGAGCGAAGCTCGAAAAGATCAGTCAAAGATCAGAGTGCAAATCCAGTCCACAGTGAAAATGTGTATAGTGGCTAATGGAGAGCATTTTCAGCAACATAAATAAATGATCGGGAAAATAGGGAAGTGTCTTAGTTTCTTTCTTCTACTCTTTATGACAAGACAATTTTCAAAATCGTGGCCAAACAAATGTCCATTTTCTACATTCTGTTTTAAGTATTAATGTGAGCAAGGTGTCTTTTCTTACTAATTCAATAATGCTGAATAACTTTGTAGTTGACTTTTTCCCCGTATCTCGTACCGTTTTTGAGATAAAAACGCTAATTCCAAAATTTGCCGATAGATGGAGTTGTAAGTTATATCATCGAGTAGCGCATAGCCTTTTTACTATACCTAGACACCAACTTTATGACCTAAGCTGCGTTTAGAAATTAAGGGGAGGTGTAACGGATATAGGTTGGAACCCTGTATACACATACTCATTATACATAAGTAGCAATATCGGTCACAGCTGTCCTTTTCACATATAATTTATCATTTAGTATTGCACACCTTCGAATAATTAACAAAGAAAGTACAGTTTACTTTCCACCTGGCTAGAAGTACTCGTTTTTCTAAGATACTTGTTTTTTCTTATTAGCGGCTTGGCGAAATCTCAAGGATTTATAGCAAAATATAACAATAAATCCAAAATAACAGACAAAAGATTTGTTAACACTGCTTGTGAGTACTATTAAAAAAGATATGATTCAATTTCAAAAAGTGAAAGTATCTAAGGTTATTTGCAACGTCTCGTAAACACAAATCAAAACCATCAATCCATTTTTAAGGAGATCACTCCATTAAATGAGAGAAATTCTTATCCCAACTCACTACTCTTTAATAGTTAACTTTTGTGTGACTCATTCATGTCCCTGTGCTGTCTCGATTAAAGTCTCTAGATTAAGTCTCTATTCCCCCCTGAACATCACAGTTAGAGTTGATAAATAATGCAAATTGACAGTGAGCTTCTTTGAGCCATAATATCTCTTCACAGCTTCGTTCAAACAAATTCTTTCTCGATTCACTTCTTCCCTTCCTGAACTGGTCGATCATTAGCTGCGTCTTACATTCTAAGAAATACGCAATGCCTTTTCTTCGGCTTTGTACGTATAGTGACTGTGACAAGGTTTGACAAACATTTTTCCGAGAATAGAAATTGTAAAATAAATTTATGGAAAACTTGTGAGAAACAAAAAATTGGATATAATTTCAGGGCACTGTGCGTGAAATCTCAGCAAAATGTCAAAATTTAAAATGTTGTATTTGGATAACTTATATATATATATATATATATATATATATATATATATATATATATATATATATATATATGTGTGTGTGTGTGTGTGTGTGTGTGTAAGTAAGTAGTAAATTAAATATTAGGCCCTCCATTCTATCATTTAAATTTCCTTTCCTAAATCCAATCCCCAGTAACATTACTTTATCGCTTAAAAACCCATAGCAACAGAACTTCCCATAAAATCGCATACGTTGCATTTCTACACGTGTTTACTTCTGGAGAAAGTCGTGGGTTCGCATCGCCAGCCTCAATAATTTGCTGACCGTTCAAAATAACAGGCACATGTACCTCGTAAGGTTGAAAGGTGATATACACTTCGCACCGAGCTGTCGTCTGCAATGGACGTACTTTTATTGCTGAAATAAAATGATTCGCCCCGACTGCTTCAAAATTTTAATTCCTTTCAGGCTGAGTCTAGCTCCAGCCATGGAAATATGAGCTAGTTTTCCTTTTATGTATATATATATATATATATATTCCTTTACTGTATATATATATATATACAGTAACCTTATATATATATACAGTTTCCTTTACTGTATATATATATATATATATATATATATATATATATATATATATATATATATATATATATATATATATATATATATATACAGTCGAACCTCCATATATCGAAGTAGCAAAATGCCGGAAAAAACTTCGATATATAGAAATTTCGATATATAGAATTGATCTTAGTTTTATCATAATTCTCCTAAAACATTAAAATTAAAGCTATTTTCGTATACGAATCTCCATTTCCAATTTATATGCGAATCACATTAAATGAAAGTTAACTAAAAAATGAATTAATGTGAAAGATTTATTGAGTACTATATACCTTTATAAAAACAATAATCCAGACAGTGGTTACAGTGATCACAGTTACATTCTTAAAAAAAAAAACTACGAATATCTTGCTGAACAGCCAGTTTTGCGGAAAATTCATCAAAGAAATGCTCGCATTTATTCAGACCATTAAAAACTTTATCAAGTGTCCACGAAGTATTGTTTCAAACGCCAAAAATTGGGAGATTTTATTCTAAAGTGGAATAAAATCTCCCAATATGTCGTGAAAAAATTTCGATATATAGAGATTTTTTCGATATATAGAAACAGTTTTTCTATGTGTTGAACATGGAGATTTGCTAAGAGTTTGATATATAGAAAATTTCGATATAGGGAAGTTCGATATATGGAGGTTCGACTGTATATAAGCGTATCTTTGAGGCAATGTATAACATTTTTAAATTAAGGGAAATTTCTTCTTTATAATTCTCCTAAAGATGTAAAAAAAATATTCATCACGCTTTTCCTTCCTACTATTATTTTGATAATTGTGCTATCCAAATCTTCGACATAAAGGACACTGCTTTTCATTTACTGTGTAGTTTTGTATAAAGTTCAACTGTCAAAAGCAGTTAAAGACCAAGATATTCCGTGCAAAACAGCCTTTACCGACTTGATGTTTTACCAGCAAAGTCTTTTATCTCTAAGAGTTTATGCCAGGATATTCCTGTATAAATTATTCTGTTAGTATTTTTTTTAGGCAGGGCATCTGCCCATCATATATTGCATCGAAGATAATGTCTCCATGAAGTGATGCCCAGTTAACACTCTGTAATTTATCTTTTCTTCCTTTTGCTTTTAATATAATATATAAACTAACGAAATCTGCAAAACAAATTTTTGCCACTATGAAACAAACTACGAAGCAAATTATTGAGAGAGTATATTAGTATATAGGAATCATTCACATATATTCTCGTGTACAATATTCTGTTCGAATTTTTTTAGGCTGGTCATCAGAATTCAACCCATCTTGTACTGCACCAAAAATTATGTCGCAATGACGTGATGCCCAGTTAACTCGCTCTAAACGACCTCTTCTCACTTTTACAAATCATACCATATATAAAATAACGAAAAGTACGAAACAAACGTACGAAAGAAACAAACTACCAAAACAAATTATTGAGAAAGTAGGTTAGTACACCCTTTACGGATACAATCTTTAATAATTCAGTTGCAGAAGGGAAATTAAATTTTAAATTAATTTCGTTAGGGTGGGGCTTTTATTGAATCAGCTAATAAATTGTAAAATCATTTTTAGGGTTCATTGTAAATTATGTCTAGAATAATACTCATTTATGGGTTTAGATATAGTATGGTTTGCCACACTATCTATAATATTCATTTATGGTATGTTGGTCTAACATCTTAAACCATCATCTAAAGTTATTAAACCATTATTATTATACATACACAGAGAAAAAAAAAGTCGGTCAGTCGCCGGAATAAATTGGTTATGGAACCCACTTCTCGTGTGTTATTGTGAGAGGTGAGTTAAACAAACTACTATCCGTGTTTTAGAACGCGGATCTAAGTGAGTTAAAATACTACTGAGTTATTGCAATTGTGTTATCGAAACAAGTGTGTAAAGTAACTTATGTGAGTTTACTGAGCTGAAAAACCAACTTTAAAAATTAGACCGTAAATGTCATGCAACTTGAAAGGCTGAAATGAAGTTTTCGGGATGAAAATTTTTGAATGTACGAGTACTTAAGTTTTTATCCATTATTTTTTATAAAGAATTTAATTTTTGGAATACGATGTCTATTTTTTTAGACGAGATTAACAAAAATTCTTTTCTGTTATTCCAAATCAATTTTTTGTTTATTTAATTTTTACCTAATGACTATTGTTCTCAACATAGAAATTATTTCCTTTATGTAGAAATGTTTTCATTTAAAAGAGTATCTTTAAATCCAAGTTGTTGAGAAATTTTGTAGAATTTTTTTATAAAGTAATAAATGTACAAAGCAACTATCAGTTTCATATAAATTTTGTAACATAATTGACATTCTTTAACGAAAAGAAGCTGAAGTTCTTATGCATATGTTGTTAATATTTTACGTCTTGATATGCAAAGCAGACGCTTAAAGGTCGATAACAAAAGACTGCGATTCGCAGGTTTGCGTTTTCATATTTTTCTCCTTAATTTTCGAACGGTTTGCTTAATAGCTTACTAATGATTCGCAAGCTTCATTAGGGATACTTATGACAATATTTAATTTTTTTAAGAAGTCCTACTTATTATGGGACATCGCTTATTAAAAATCGTGTAAAATTGATCGGTATAGAATATACCTCTAATGCACAGCTACCAAAAAGTTATGTTTATACACACTTACATGCAGGATGATAAATGAATGTTTAAAATACATTTGCGTGCCATTTTTAAAATACATGTGATTCTCATGCATAGTTAGAAATATTTTTCGTAAAAACATATTGTTCCTGAAAATATAATTCCGGAGGATTCTGAACAAAAATTCGTAAAAATTCTTTTGCATACTTTTCAATTGTCTACACAATAACATGGACTGTTAAAGTAATTGTAAAACAGATTCATTTCATAAACTCTCTACTAGCTTAAGTTAAACCCTATAATTCCCGAAGATAAGTAGACAGTTTAAAAGGATAATGCTTGCGGAAGATATTTATTTTGTAAATAAATTGGAAATAATACTCTCAAAGGAACCAAATATAAAATGAATCCAAATTTTCTCTTTGAAAAACCTTTGTAATGATACACAGAGATATCAAATTTAAAAAAATTTGAAACTCAATTTTGTTAGAAAGCATCATTACTTAAATAAGAAACTCTTAAAATTAAGAATAAAACAAATTGACTTTGGTCGAATATGTTTAGCCTTCCTTATACATTAGAATAAAATTTAAAATAATACGTCAGAATATTCAGGTATAATTTAAAATTATTCCCGTATAATCTGGAAATGTATACATTACTGCAAAAGTCAAGCTTCACGATTTAAAGGCTCGTTTTAAAGTTAATTTGCTAAACTAATTACAGCCTGCATTGCAAATTACTTTAACGAATTAAATTAAATTAAGTTTGTCACCTTTATATTCACACATTAATTTGAACGAACGATAAATATATCAATTAGGGTAAATTGTAAACTTCCGAGTTTATTGCATTTTACATCTTTTGACATTTAATTGGGCAAATCTCCTTTTCGACACAACGCGTAAATTTGCGTCCAGAGAAATACGTACGTTTTACTTTGTTTAGAAGTGGTTTTGATAAATATTTAGATAAATATATATAGTTAAATATACATTTTTATAACTATTTAGTTAAATATATATAGGTAAATATAGATAAATATTTTGATAAATATTTAGATAAATATTTTGCCGTTTACAGGGTAGATTTTTTTTCGTTTCTTTTTTCAAGTTCCATTATCTTTTTATTACGAATGATATGGATGGATTTTATTTTCAGTTTATTCCCCAAAACTTACAATGGGTTACAAGTTTTGTGAAAATCTGTTGGCAATACTTAGTACCGAAAATACTCTTTAAACAAATTTTTAAAAGATGCGCACTCTCATCTACTGATATCCAATTTCCAGATATCTGGATATTGTCCTGTATTCCCGAATTTCCTACTTGTTGACCGCTGTCGTGAATATGATGTAAATAAAAGATTCTTAAACCCACAGTATGGCACAAAATTTGGTTTTATGAGACTTTTATTTACATTATTTGATTAACAGTTATTTACATATTTTACTTACAAAAAATTTCAGGTAGTCTCTTCTAAAGAAACTACCATGGGTTATTAACGTAGGATTACTTATCGTTGCTTACCTCTTTTGTATATATATATATATATATATATATATATATATATATATATATATATATATATATATATATATATATATATATATGTATATGTATATATATATATATATATATATATATATATATATATATATATATATATATATATATATATATATATATGTATATGTATATATATATATATATATATATATATATACATGTATATGTACGTATATATATGTATGTATGTATATATATATATACATATATACATATGTATATATATATATATATACATAATATATATATATATATATATATATATATATATATATATATGTCAAAATTTTGAAGCATTTTGGTACTTCTCTGTTTAACTGTTTACTGTTTGCCCAAGCGATAGAGACTGGGCTTGGTACGCTGCCAAAATTATAACTCAAGACGACGGACGGTTTTAGCGCCTGAAATTTTACTTTCCGGCAGACCTTTATGGAGAAACATAATCCTACGTTAAAATAGCAGGGAAAGTCATTAAACATAACCCAACTCCGGTGAAGTTCATTTGGCAGAATGCCTTTTGACATGCCGGCAGAGCTTTGGAGACGCGAGTTCGATTCGCAGTATGACTTATGGTCATTCCATTATTGGAAAACCAATGACAAAGGTGCAATGGCTGATGTTCTATACCATCATCACTTTACAATCATCTGTTCCAACTAACGAGCGTCACAGTAACTACCGAATATCGACAACGGGTCTCATGACATGGACTCCGATTTCTTTTATCTAAACTCTCCTGGAAATCCGATGTGGGGAATATTTGAAATATTTCTTATTACTATTTGATTTTTTATAACCATTGATTAACCATAATCTTTTTCTGGGTGTATGATTTCGCCATGCTTCCGAGGCCTGACGTCGCAAGCCATTAAACTCATCGTGATTGTAGGAAAGAAGAGATTTGACTATCGAGTTTTCGACCGATAATCGAGTTTTTCAGAATCTAACCCGTCGTTTCGAACCAGCAGCTAACCAGTCGGTCATTTCCCGTAGCAGAAGTTTTACTTTTCTAGTAAGTGGCAGGAACAGGAAAGCTGCTTTTGCTTGTTTGTGAAGAGTTTGCCTTCTGTGATAAGTTTTCATTGTGGTGCATTGTAGTTTAATAATAATGTGGAGTTGAATTATTGTGTTCTTTAAATAAAAACCAAATTTAAAGAGCAGTGAATTTGAGTACGTATATATATATATATATATATATATATATACACTGCTGGCCACTGTAAATGCAACACCCTGAAGGAAACATGCAAATAACATGAAATTTACAACATCCATTAGCGGAGGTGAGATATGCAAATGATTAGAATTTTAGCGCAGACGCACATCACGCGCGCCTGTGGCGCCACTTCAAAGCGCTATTTAAGGCTTGGAGATTTCGACGATTTCAAGTTCGCCAATTGTGTTTTTCTTGTGGTTTATTCAAAAAAAACGATCAATTATGCCTCGTCGAAAACAGCGATCATCTTTTGATCAAGTATCCGAGTTCGACAGGGGAAGGATAGTGGCCTATCGAGATTGTGGATTATCTTTCAGGGAAATCGGTAGTCGTGTTGGACGAAACCAAACAACTGTAATGCGGATATGTGATCGTTGGATGCAGGAGGGTACAACGGACCGGCGTGTTCGATCGCATCCACCTCAGCGCACCACTTCACGTGATGACAGGCAAATTGTGCGCATGGCAATGACGGATCGCTCAGTCACATCACGAACCATAGCACAGCACATGCAGTCTGTAACGCACCATCCAGTGTCTGCGCGTACCATTCGACGCCGTTTACAGCAGAGTGGTCTGTCCGCAAGACGTCCATTGCTTTGTCTACCCTTGACGCAGAACCACAGACGTCTCCGCCGCCAATGGTGCGATAACAGAAGGATGTGGACCGCAGAATGGAATGAAATTGTCTTTACTGACGAGTCACGCTTCTGTCTGCCACTCCACGATGGTCGCATTCGAGTCTGGAGACACCGTGAAGAGAGGATGCTGAACAGTTGCGTTATGCACCGCCACACTGGTCCTGCACCGAGTATTATGGTATGGGGCGGTATTGGATATCACTCTCGCACACCTCTAGTACGCATTGCCGGTACTTTAAACAGCCAGCGCTACATCTCCGAGGTGTTGGAGCCAGTTGTCCTTCCTTACCTTCAGGGCTCGCTCACAGCCATATTTCAACAGTATAATGCGCAACCACAAGTGGCACGCATTGTCCAACGGTTCTTCGTCAATCGCCAGATTGAATTGCTTCCCCGGCCTCCTCGCTCTCCGGATCTTTCGCCGATAGAAAACATGTGGTCCATGGTTGCTCTACGATTGACCCAGATTCCATCCCCAGCTGCCACAGCAGATCAACTTTGGCAACGTGTGGAAGCTGCTTGGTCTGCTGTACCCCAAGAACTCATCCAAAGTTTCTTTGAATCAATGCCGAGGCGTGTGGCAGCGGTGATCTCTAACAATGGCGGCTACTCTGGCTACTGATTTTCGCAGGAACCACACTTCACAGAAGTCTATAAATTTAATCATTTGATACTTGGTCAACATGTTATCTACAAAATAAATTTTGTTGTGATATCTCTTGTCTTTCTTGGTGTTGCAATTTGGGTGGCCAGCAGTGTATATATATATATATATATATATATATATATATATATATATATATATATATATACCGGATGGTTATAATTAAACTTCCCCAATAAACGGCATCCAACAGCGCTAACGGGTGAACGCAATGCAACGAAATTTCGTATATGGGCTATACACGAGATGCGCTCACGGAATTTCGAAAGAAAAATTTAGTTCCAAAATGTCCACCAGATGGCTCTTTTCATGGAAAAACATTAAATTTAACAAAATAAACGACCAAAATGAAATACATAAACAATCCGAACATTTATTGACTAGTTTTTGATCATTTTGTCATCGAACCACATTAAATAAAGGTAAGGAAATAAATAACAGTACACCTTTGCTGTTTGAGAAGAAAAAAAAAAACAGTTGAGTTTGCAGAAACAGGTACAGATTATGACGCAATGCCACAAGAGGAGCTAGTTGTTAATCGTGTCCAGGACAATGTAATGAAAGGTTAATGTTTTCCTTACATCACGCTTCATGTGCGAAGAATCACAACTGATCCGTTACGATCTGCTGTTGAACACACTGTCCATCGCCTTCAAAGTTTGCAGGTGACTGACGGTGGTCAGATTGAGCACCTTTCCTTGCCTCGTCCTGAACCCTATTGACAACTGCTCATTTCGTCATAATCTGTACCTGTTTCTGCAAACTCAACTGTCTTTTTTCTCAAACCCCAAAAGCGTACTGTTATTTATTTACTTACCTTTATTTAATGTGGTTCGATGACAAGGTGATCAAAAACTATTGAATAAATGTTCAAACTGTTTATAGGCGTTGGAACTAACCGTTCGCAAAATACGCGTAACATTTTATTTAATATCCGAGACGTTTTCGAATCTCTGTCCTTTCATGGCCATCTTAAGCTTCGGAAAAAGAAAAAAATCAGCTGGCGATAAGTGGGTGATTTATCACTGTAATTGAATGCTTAGCAAGATATTGTTGTACAGAAATTGCTGTATGGGGCTTAGCATTATCGTGTAAAAGAAACCATTGCCCAGAATCGAACAGTTCCTTCCTAACTCGCCCTATACTGTTTCTTAATCGAAAAAGCACCTCCTTGTAAAAATACTGATTAATTGTTTGGTTTTCAGGAACAAATTCGTGGTGAATAAATCCTTTGTAATCAAGAAATGCAAAATCCATGAAAGGACAGTGATTTGAATGCTTGTCGGATATTAAATAAAATGTTACGCGTATTTCGGGAACGGTTAGTTCCAACGCCTATAAACGGTATTTCGATCACTTGGAGAAACATTGGAAAAATTGTATAGACTCCTTTGGCGATTATTTTGAAGGAGATAAATTTATTTGAAGCTGAGTCATATTTTTCTTATTTATAAAAAAAATGTCCGGTAACTTTATGGGCGCACCTTGTATATATATATATATATATATATATATATATATATATATATATATATATATAACTGTGTGTGTGTGTACGTACGTGCGTGTACAAACATAAATAGAGGTATTCAAATTTATGCCGCGTGAGTCATACGTTAAAACAAAATGTTTATATTATCCCTTCCTCCTACTGTCGACCACTACTGTAAGGACTGAGTATCGAAACAGGGTTACCCAACGTAGAGATTTGTGTTTTCCTAACTGAACTAATACCGGCAATGCGAATGAAATTCTGGTTTTTGAAAGGCTTTTGGGGTTGAAAGGTTTGCAAATTAAACAAGTATTTAAAAAGATTCTTACCTTTGAAAGCAGACCAGTTTCGTAGTCGAGAGTCTGTTGGGGCCATCCATTCTGTACTCCGATAGAGGTTGCTAATACTTCGACGCTGAGGGGAAATATTACTGAAATGCTGCAGTTTGACCTCCGATTGTAGTTTCTTAAAGTATATGTGCCTTGAGGATATTGTAAAACAGCGTTGCAGGCTAGAAAAATATGACGAAATTTATTTTGGCATGCCAATTACTAAAACTGAACATAATGTGCCAACTACATAACTGAACATAATATATATATATATATATATATATATATATATAATGTGGTGAACTTCATTTAATAGCAAGTATGTTCCGTTCTTCTTTCAAACCTCTCCCAAAGCCATAGTCATCTGCATGTTCTAAGGCGGACATTGGAAAGAACGTTGTACAAAAAATTAAAGACAAGCTCACAGAATACTCATTTTGTATAAAAGATAATGTTCGAGAGAAGTATATTATAAACAGGAAAGTCAGAATAAGTCTCTATCAAGGCAGCGTAATAGTTTTAATTACTCGCTGATGCAGTTATTTATTATTACTGTTATAAATTTTGGTCTAGGGAGTTGATAAGTGTTCATTTAAGTTTTCTTGCATTGTGTTTATTTTGTTGGGGTTGGCTGAAAAGTTTGAGAACCACTGGAGAGTAAAAGAAAGATAGATTCCTTTGCGGTTGAAGTAAGCAGCGATATCGGGCTGGGCAAAGAAATTGTGAACCTTGATCAGTTTGAATTTCTTTAGCGTTTAAATTAAGATTCAGTGCGTGTTCTTCCTAGAATGCGTACCTGTATTTCCTAATTTAATTATGAAAATTACTTAAAACACCAAAAATTACATACACTAAAAATTACTGAAAAGTTCAGTCTTCAATAAGCAGTTGCTCTTCATTAACATTTTCCTTACGGGGTGGGATAGCATGTATCCCAAGATTACAGGCCCAAGAATGAATGCATATATATATATGTGTGTGTGTGTGTGTGTGTGTGTGTGTGTGTGTATGTATGTAAAAACCCCTTAATGAACGTTCTTACAAAGGGGGTATAAAATTTCCCGTTTTAGAGAGGGAATCGGAAAAATGGACCCCGTAAGCTACAGGTTAAATCTTTGTTTTGATCAGCGTATTTGTTTTACTCCTTACAAGTTACGTCCCTGATATTAAGAAAATACTTTTAAGTAATTTTTTTCACATAAATCAGGGAATACTTCTGTTCAAAGTTATTAATATGAAAAACAACTACCGAGCTTAATTACAGTAGAGATCTTAATTTGACAGTAACACTAATACCCTCAAGAAATTGGATGTATTCCTGGTGTAGGAACAGAAGCACTGAAGATAAATCTCCTTTATTCTCAAATACCATCTCTTTCTCCAGTTCATAAAGTATCATGCCTAAAGATTTTTTAATGCAATAGTTGTTGTTCCTTTTTATTCTCAACAACAAATATTAACTTCAGAACAAAACGTAGATAAATCTATCATTTACAGAAAATGACTCTTTGCAAAAAATTTGAGATCCTGAATTAAATTACTTTTATTCACAAAAGCCTCTTTAAGCATATTTCACGAAATTACCCCCCTGCATATTTTTACATAAGCTGAAACCCCGATTATACAAGAGCATGTTACATGAGCATAATTAAGGGAAAAGTTTAAAAATAAAGAACAAGTTATCCAACAGAATATCTCTATCGTTTGAAGAGCAAAGTATTCGACAATCTTTTAGGAAAAGAGAAAGTCATAGTCAAAGTTTTATATTCTTAACCAAAGTAAATAACTATCAATAGCTGATTTAAAAATTCTGAATAGTTCAACTTTAACAGCATTCATCGCCTTTTGAGCTAACTCTTGTTTTACTTAACTTGGATAATCGGGCGTTCAGTGTGTTGATTAAAAAATTTTTTAATACTATCTATACAATGTACAGCATCAGATTATCAAAACATTCTTTAAATCTTTTGAAAACTGTTTCTTATAAATGAGTTAAGATTTCTCACAAATATGGTACAGAGCAGAATTTATGAGAACATTATGTACATATAAATCTATATATTAATATGAAAAATATTTATATATACATATATATATATATATATAGATATAGATATAGATATATATGCATATATATATATATAAATATACATATATATGTGTATATATATATATATATATATATATATATATATATATATATATATATATGTGTATATATATATATATATATATATATATGTATATATATATATATATATATATTTATATATATATATATATATATATATATATATATATATATATATATATATATGTATATAATTTGAGTAAAAAATTTCAAATTAAAGAACTATCTTACGCTTTGGATTAGAATGAAATTTCACTGCAACGCTAAATCCTTGTCCCTTTGTAGGCACTCTGAATTCAAGCAGGCCAACATTTTGAGACGTTCTAAAAACTTTTCTCGGTTTACTTTTGCCACAAAATTCTATGAAACGATTTTCTGCTGGTAATGGATGATCTTCAGGGCTGGGAAAGAACTGACCGTTCAACTCCCAGCCGTCGATAGCCTGAAAATAATAAGGTGCTCAATGAAAAACATTTGAAGTGATGATATGTCCTTTACTATTACAGGAATAGCAACAGCATGGCGAGAATGATAACATTTTTCTGCTATAACGTCCCTAGAGACTTAAATGCCATAAACTATCTTTTAGAATACAAAACATAAGTTTTGGCTTGAAATGTTGTAATCAGAATGGAATTTATTAACTTAAATTTTTTTAGATAAAGGCAATGATGGGTTCAGTTACAAAAAAAAATGTATTTTCTGAATTACTTTTTAAAAAAAAATATGACTTGCAATTAGAGACTAACTTTATTGAAGGGTATTTTCTGTGAAAGAAATTTTATTTATAAAATAGTTTGAATCAAAAATTAAAACATCATTTCATTTAACAATGCGAATAATAAATGAACAACTTGTTAAACAGTTAGTTCATTTAATGTTTTTCCATAGTAAAACTTAGTCTGAAAATAAAAATAAAAAAAATTAAATGACGTTTGTGCAATGAAGGCTTAAAATTATTTATAAAGTAAGGTATCTGCACATATTAAAAATTTTTTTATATTATTTATCCCCCCCCCCTTCGCAACTACGACTTTGAAGTAGCTGTTATACAAGCCGCAGCTGCCGAATAAAAGAAAATCTCCCCCCCCCTCCCTCAAAAGCTGTATTCCTTGTCGATTCTCAGGCACCTATACAACACGTCTCCACTAACTCCCAAACTGATTACAATAAAACTATTGAATATAGAGAAACTTTGCACAACCTGATAAAAACTGGATTGTTGTTAATGCTTCAATGGATACCTAGCCCCTTCAACATCTATGGCAACGAAATAGCTGACAGGTTGGCCAGGCTAGGCAATACTTTGCTACAGCCGGCCAGTCCATCCTCCTTTACCTCAGGAAAAAATGCAAATTTGTGCATCAATATACAAATGGGTTTTCAGCGACTATCTGTACAATCTGCCAGCAAAAGATGGGAGGATCTCGTCACCAACGGCCCAATCGACCCCGACCTCCCGTGGCTGCATTCAGGATGAAAACGGAGCGTGACTATATTGCTTCCCACCTTCATCACTTCCGTATATCCCCATCTCCGCTATGCCAGCTGTGCGAAAACGAGACGATGGATGCAGTCCACCTCAAACTCTGTGCTGCCCTAGATCATAATCAACGGCACAAAAGTGCTCTGTACATCGTTTCACATTATGAGATTGCATGACTTACAACTTTTGCATGAAATACAAAGCAGGCCACCTCAAAGTCTTTGCTGCCCTAGATCATGATATACGACACAAAAGTGTCCTGTACATCGTTTCACATTATGAGATTGCTTGACATACAACTTTTGCATGAAATACAAAGCAGTCCACCTCAAAGTCTGTGCTGCACTAAATCATGATCTACGGCACAAATGTGCTCTTTACATCGTTTCACATTATGAGATTGCTTGACATACAACTTTTGCATGGAATACAAAGCAGTCCACCTCAAAGTATTTGCTGCCCTAGATCATGATCTACGGCACAAAAGTGTCCTGTACATCGTTTCACATTATGAGATTGCTTGACATACAACTTTTGCATGAAATACAAAGCAGTCCACCTCAAAGTCTGTGCTGCCCTAGATCATGATCTACGACACAAAAGTGATCTGTACATCGTTTCACATTATGAGATTGCATGACTTACAACTTTTAAATAAGCGTTTAAAAATGCAACCTCGAGAAATAGAAAGGAAATTTAGAACATGAGTTTCTCTCATTTCTCTTCCAGACAGAGTCACTTAGGTCTTACTACAAAAAGAACTTAGCTGAAATCATCGAAAAATCTTGTAATTATTAACAGTAGGTTATGTGAAAGTAAGTTGTATAAGCATTTCTGGTTTAGTTCACAAATTTTATGACAAAACTTGCAAAACTTATTTTTTTAAAACATACAGTTGAAACTCATAAAATGGGATTACACTTAAGTATCACAAATAAAATTCACAGTACATACAAAATATTTTGAAAATTTCTGTCTATTTATTAATTTAAAGAGTTTTTAGTATCTTTATTTCAAATAATTTAATAAACTTTCTCTTTCATTTGAATATTATGGTAATTATGACAAAAGTCAACACGATTTGTATGCCACGTCTATAACGGGGAATAAGAGATTGTTCTGAATGGGGGTTGAACGTGTTCAGCATATAAATTAACAAACACTTGGAGGTATTGTGGAATGTTAAACAGTTACCGTGAAGTTCGTTTACCATATTAGCTGAATAAATATTTTAAATTTCAATCATACATATGCTGATAACATGGTATGCAGACAACTCAGATACTAAATTATATGCAGTCTATCACAGAGGTATCACAGCTGCTGAAAATTGAAATTCCTCTTCATTCTAAATTAGGAATTTATTAAAATAAAACATTCATGTTGTATAAAACTTAATTTTTTTATAACCTTTAAGAAAACAATACATATGAGAACACAAGATGAATATTAAAAAGTGGGTTTGTAACAGCAGTAAAAAAGATAAAAATAGAGACATTAAATTTGTATTAGAATGTAAGCGATATCATCAGCACTTAAAAATAAAAGTACGTGGGCTTAAAAACCCTTACTTTCATAGAGAAAATATTAAACTCTTTATATTGGAACAATGTGAAGTACTTTAATCGAAATATATTTATATATAGCATTTTTTCTCAAACCTGAAAAATTGTTTGAATGTATACGCCTGGAGGAACGGTAAAACTCTAAAATAAAATAAAATTTCTATCCAATAAAGTAGAAAAGAATTCTTATAATTTACTTTCCAGCTACAGGTTTATAGATAATCATTTTCAAGTTTAACTTTAAAAAAATTAATAAAAAATGTAAACTTTTCTTTAGGACCAACATTTTTTATTCATCAGAATAAAAATTCATTGATGCTTCATTATTATAAATTAAGTCGATTTTTATTTCAAATATGAGGATATCTATCTCCAAAATTTGTATATCTTTTGTGACGTCATATAACAAGGCATCCGTTATAAAAATGCAAAATTAGGTTTGAAAAGTCAAAAGTAAATAAATAAGTTATTAATCTTCCTTATATTGGTACTGTTAATTCAAAATTAATAGCTTCAATAACGCCACATATAGACCGAAAATTTATCCCATCCAACCTGAAATAAATTATAGATGTTAATTTCAGAAGATAAATGCCCGCAGTGTTAACTTGATTTGAATCGACAGTACATGAAACACTAGTTGCATTTCATTGAGTATCCTTTTACTGCATTCGCGGGTTCAGCAAATATAACATATCAAGCAATTTTTCAGCTTTCGTAAAAATTTTAATAAATAAATTGAAAAGATTCTGAAAGAAACTACTTACACTTAACAGTCCTCCTTTGCTACACGATATATCGAAAGACTGGAATTCAAATTCTACTTGTTTATCTGGTTCTGCCACTATATAGAGACCACACACTTGATCTCCAGTTCCTGGAGAACTGAAGGAATACACCCCTTCTTCTGACTTTACATAAATGCACTCTGTAAATATGACACAAAGGCATGCATTTAATAGAAACAAGTTTGATTATTTCATGACTTACAAACATGAAAAGAAATGCAGTCAACACTCCACATTCAAGGAATCAGAATTCCTGTAAAAGGGGGAAATCCTTTAACACTCGTACTCCCTCTTACATCGTACCTCTAAATTTTTTGACAATCTGTATAAAACAGTTCCGCAACTGACTGACAGATAACGCACAGACCAAACCGCTAGACCTAAAGGGCTGAAATTTCGCATGGCGGTTCTTCTTATAGTGTAGGGGTGTACTAAGAAAGATTTTTGAAAAATTCTTCTTAGACTTTTTAAAATAAAATTTTTAAGTTGTTTTTGTAACTTTTTTTAAAGTTTCCATTTAAAATAATAATCTGAGGCTTATAAAATTTATATCACGAGAAAGATCATAAAAATTCCTTTAAAATGAAATCTTTTTCGTATCTTTACCTCCATTTTCTGATTTTTGGTGAATGTTTAAAGATTAATTTTTAGAATTTAATTTATTAAATGCTGATCAAATGGTTTCTTTTCTTTTTGTGATACTTTAAATTAATTTTGCTTCACGTGCATAACAACGAAATAGATTGACAAAAGAAATATTGAAATACTGTAAATGATAAAATTTAACCACTAGACTAATTGAGATGGAAGTTTTTTAAGAATTTAATTCAAATTAGTATGTTTTATAGATAGTAAACATACAATTTAATTGCGTACATTGACCGTTGTATTTAATTTGAATATTTTCTTCTACATTATTTTGTCTATAAAAATATCCGTTACAATTTTCTCATATTTTTTTTTACATTAATTGCATATATTGACCGTTGTATTTAATCTGAATGTACTCCGTAATGAAGCACGGGTATTCAGCTACTATTAATATAAGCAAGTAAAGAAAAACAGAGTAATGTTTCAAAAATTTGAGATAACTGCATTGATAATCAGTATTTGTAGATATACACACTCAGTGAAAGACAGGGAATGTATTAGACTAATAGTATGTGACGTAATATTGATATATTGAGTAGTTAAAAATTATAGAGAACAGTAAAACAGCATACATCACTACTGTGTATTAATCTATATATATAAAACAGTTCCGTAACTGACTAAAAATTCTTCTTAGATTTTTAAAAAATTTAATTTTTAAGCTGTTTTAGTAACTTTTCTAAGTTTGCATTTAAAATAATAATTTGAGGGTTATAACATTTATATCACGAAAAAGATCATAAAAATTCATTTAAAATGAAATCTTTTTCGAATTTTTACCTCCATTTTCTGATTTTGGTGAATTTTTAAGGATTCATTTTTAGAATTTAATTTATTAAATGCTGATCACGTGATTTCTTTTTCTGGTACTTTAAATAAATTTATCGTCACATGCATAACAACGAAATAGACAAAAAAAAAATTTTCTAGCTAATGCGGCAGACGATTGGACATTATCCAAAAAAATATTAAAATACAGTAAAATATATGTTCCTCAAACTGCACTATATTCTTTAGTATGTCCTATTAGATTTAATTTGAATATTTTCTTCTACATTATTTTGTCTATAAAAATATCAATTACGATATTTTTATAAATATATATATTTTTTAATCAATTGTATACATTAACCGTCGTATTTATTATAAATATATATATATAGGCATTAATTGCATAATTGACCGTCGTATTTAATTTGAATGTACTCCGTAACGAAGTGAGGGTTTTCAGCTAGTAATATAATATGTCTGTCATAACATCTGCGGAGCAAAACTCCATTTTTTTTAAATGAATGACAAATTCGCGAACAATCAAATCAACGAAAGTCAAACCGCAGCGGATCAATGCTATTTAAGTGCGACATTTCTATAAAGAACATCATGGGAGTCAGTATTTAGATTTATTTTTGCACTGCTTCCAGACCTATGAAAAAAATAATGAAAAACAAATATTTTACTTTAAGCTTTGTTTAAGTTGCATTTTTCAATTAACAGCTTACAAAATTTATGAACTTGTCAATTAATAATAAATTGACAGATTTAACAGGTTAGGCTATTTTTTGCGATCCTTTGCTTTGAAAATTATTTATTAATTCTTTATTATGCTGCATAGAATTCTTACTTTATTAACATATCATTTAAATTCCCACTCGTTTCTACATTCAAAAGAAAAAAAATCTCTAAACGGATAATAGCAGATAATTAGCAGGATGGATTTTGGATAACAAGTATATAATCCATATTATATTTAAATCCAGTTATAATATTTTTAAATACGACACAAATGCATGCATTTAACACTAGAAAAACGGCTGCCGTCATTTTGGCGGTTTCGGACATACTATTGAGCGCTATGTCTGTGTTTATGTCCTCAGGCTGCTGAAATTTTATGACTTTTTCTAATTTTACGCGAAATATGCACACACATTTACAAAATTATATTCGATAGCAAAGAGGGGGTGAAAATGTGTTGTATAACCTACAAAGCCTGAAAGCCGTCAATTTGACGGCAATATAGAAAACAGGCAGAAATCTTTAAAATAACACCGGAAATATGTTAGTTACTTTTCGTCTCTTCCCCCTTTTGCAAATAACAGAAATATTGGCTCTTCGGAAATATTGATGTTGAAAAATAAGGAATTAACAAACCATGCATATATTTTTACGGATAAACCATACCAGGTTGTCAGCTAGGCATACCGCCATAAAAATATATTTAAATATATACTAATTTATTATATATTGGTATAAAATAGTTCAAAATTTAAAGTACTTAACCAATTTTTAAAAAATTAAATATTTTAAATTCTTGATTTTATTTTTAACCGTCAAAATGACAGCATTCAGTCTTTTTAGTAAGAAAAAAATTCTCGACTTTCTAGTGTTTATGTAAATACGGGGGACTAATTCCCAACTAACATCTATACAGACTTACATTACGACTTACACATAAACAGAAAACACCGTGTATTCCAATTGAATTCGGGACAAAGCTCCATTCCAACTTAATATAATAGTTGAACTTAATATAATAGTTAATTATAATAGTTGGAACTCCTCTCTTTTTCAATTCCTACTATTAGTTCACACTCTCTATATATATATCTTGTTCAAATTTTCAATCGTTAATAAAAGTACTTTTTATTCATCCACTCAAGTTCAAATGCATTTTTTTAAACTTGTAGTGGATGACACTTGATGTTAATACAGTTTTTTCAAATATTAATTCATTAATTAAATTTAATTAATCAATTTTAGTTTTAGACCTAGAGAGTCTCTTGCTCTTGAATAGTAATTTCCCTCTTGTTACTGTGTGAACGGTAGCACTGCGGTATCGCGGGCTTCTCCCGTCCTGTAGGTTGCGAGATCGAATCCCCAACCTGACAAACTTTTTCTCTCTCTTTCCCCCCTCCCTCCTAATCTGGCACAATAGGCAAGGTTCTGGCAGGCAATCCTTTTTTTCAATTCCTACTATTAGTTCACACTCAAATTTTTCTTTGTTGACTTAAGTAGGAATTGACTTTAAAAAAAATTTTTTTATATATTACTTGTTGATGTTATTTTTCAAAATCTCAATTTCAAACTAAAATTACACTCTATATCTTCAGTTTGACATAATTAAGCGCAACCCAACTTTTATTTAAGAGCAGTATTCCTAGATGGGGAAAAAATATAAAAACTCCATTTTCTGACTTATAGCACTTTTATAATACAAACGACCCGCTGAAATTAATTTCGCAATTGCCATATTTTCTAGGAAAGTAGTTCTCTCGCAGTTCTCCCCACTTCTAACCTTATTTCTCGTGGAAATTGGAAGACTGTGTATGACGCACGCAATAAATATATGCATGAGGAGTATGCAGAATGCAATTCACAACTTCGAGCGTCATTGCTGTTGTTAACGCTGATTGCTGAAATATTTCAAGTGACGAAAGAATAAAAGAGCAGAGGGAGAGAGGCAGATGAAAGTAATCTTGCAACGAAGCAATCTAGTGTTAAATATGCATAAGTAACTTTTAACATAGAAAAAAAATCTTATTTGACTGTGGATAATTTAGACGAGAACACAAAAATGTCAGACAAGAAACTCTAAGCAATGAAATTTTCAAAATCCCCCCCCCCCAACATATAAAACTCCTAACAAAAGAAAATAACAATTTATTTATCAAACTAGAAAAATAATTAACTTTTAAATTTAAAAAAAAGTTACAGTCAAAATATTAAATACTAGCGGCCCGTCCCAACTTTGTCCGGGTTGAACAAAATATTATACCAATAAATTTCCAGTTGATAGCCAATAAATTGTAAATCTTTTTTTACCTTAATAATAACCTAAATAATACCTTAAATTAATATTACGTTAGTTAATAATTTAAGTTAATTTTTTAAAAGAAAAAGGCGTGCCGGAGAACGGCTAGGTTCGAAACGCTACCGTCAGAACAGAAGCCCACCGCGATAGCACCACGTTAAGGATCATTGAAATTTTCGGCACAAAAAGTGGTAGAGTACAGTAGCGTTAACAATGGAGATTGTTAGGATTAAGCCCCTAACTTTATTTCTACTGATGATATATACATAATATATAGCCTATGTCCATCTGGAATAATGTACCTTTCAAACAGTGAAAGAATTTTTCAAATAGGTGCAGTGGTTCTGGAGATTACCCTCCACGTACAAAATCGTTCTCTCTTTATATATAAGTATAGATGTGTTAGATATATTTTTTAATCAAGTTAAACATAAAAACAACATACCGTATTTTTTTACCACAAGACGCACCTTTTTACATAAAAATTCGACTTAAAATTGGGGTACGTCTAATGATCCAAAGGTAACGTTAAAATAAAATGAACATTTTATTATATAATATATATACGAGTATATAAAACAGTTCCGTTACTGACTGACAGATAACGCACAGACCAAACCGCTGGACCTATATGGCTGAATTTTTGCATGCCGATTCTTCTTATAGTGTAGGGGTGCACTAAGAAAGAATTTTTAAAATTTCTTACTAGATTTTAAAAAACTAAATTTTTAAGCTGCTTTTGTAACTTTCTTTAAGTTTGCATTTAAAATAATAATCTGAGGGTTATAAAATTTATATCACGAGAAAGATCATAAAAAAATCCTATAAAATGAAATCTTTTTCGAATTTTTACCTCCCTTTTCAGATTTTTGGTGAATTTTTAAAGATTAATTTTTAGAATTTAATTTTGGCAGCGCGCCAAACCCTGTATGTATTGCTTTTGCAAGCATTAAACAGTTAAACAGAAAGAACCAAAATCCGTCAAAAGAAAAAAAGAGGTAAACAACGATAAGTAATCCTACGTTAATAACCCACGGTAGTTTCGTTAGAAGAGACTACCTGAAATTATTTTTTTATAAATATAGTTTGTTGGGTTTCTGACAATAATTGCATACGTTTACCGTTGTATTTAATTTGAATATTTTCTTCTACATTATTTTGTCTATAAAAATATCCGTTACGATTTTTTTTTTTATAAAACGATTTTTTCTTATAAATATATATATATTTTTTGCTTACATTGCATACATTAATTGCATACATTTACCGTTTTATTTACCGTTACTTTGGATAAGAAACGTTTCCAAAAAATGGTGGAGAAAAATTAAGTTATTGACGAGGAAAATGTTCCTCAAACTCTTGTTCTTATTGTAGATGGATTCTGCTTATTTAGAGCTTTATCTTAAAGCAGTTTCATTGATTTTTTCATTGTAAATATCCTAAAATGTACTCCGTAGCAAAGCACGGGTATTCAGCTAGTATTATATATATTTACTAGCTGAAAACCCGCACTTCGCTACGGGGTACATTCAAATTGAATACAATGCTCAATGTATGCAATTAATGCCAAAAAAATAAATATATATATATATATATATATATATATATATATATATATATATATATTTATAATAAATACAACTTTCAATATATATACAATTGATGTAGGAAAAAATATATATATATTTATAAAAAATCGTAAGGGATATTTTTATAGACAAAATAATGTCCAATCGTCTGCCGCATGAGCAAGAAAAAAAATATTTTTTTGTCTATTTAGTTTTTATGCACGTGACGATAAATTTATTTAAAGTACCAGAAAAAGAAATCACGTGATCAGCATTTAATAAATTAAATTCTAAAAATTAATCTTTAAAAATTCACCAAAAATCAGAAAATAGAGGTAAAGATTCGAAAAAGATTTCATTTTAAAGGAATTTTTATGATCTTTCTATCGTTCTCGTGATATAAATTTTATAGCCGTCAAATTATTATTTTAAATGCAAACGTAAAAAAAGTTACTAAAACAGCTTAAAAATTTAGCTTAAAAAAATCTAAGAAGAATTTTTCAAAAATCTCTCTTAGTGCACCCCTACACCATAAGAAGAATCGCCATGCAAAATTTCAGCCCTTTAGGTCCAGCGGTTTGGTCTGTGCGTTGTATGTCAGTTACGGAACTGTTTTATATATATAGATTATACATATTATTTATTATATATATATTATTTATTATATTTATTCTATATATGTTTTATCTTTATTAAATAAGAAATTGAAAATATCTCGATATACCTAACAAAATGGGTAAATAAGGTGAGAAAAAGTGAATATGCTCCGACAGAGGTAAGCCGTCAAATTATTATTTTAAGAGATAGCCGTCAAATTATTATTTTAAATGCAAACGTAAAAAAAGTTACTAAAACAGCTTAAAAATTTAGTTTAAAAAAATCTAAGAAGAATTTTTCAAAAATCTCTCTTAGTGCACCCCTATACCATAAGAAGAATCGCCATGCAAAATTTCAGCCCTTTAGGTCCAGCGGTTTGGTCTGTGCGTTGTATGTAAGTTACGGAACTGTTTTATATATATAGATTATACATATTATTTATTATATATATATTATTTATTATATTTATTCTATATATGTTTTATCTTTATTAAATAAGAAATTGAAAATATCTCGATATACCTAACAAAATGGGTAAATAAGGTGAGAAAAAGTGAATATGCTCCGACAGAGGTAAGCCGTCAAATTATTATTTTAAGAGATAGCCGTCAAATTATTATTTTAAATGCAAACGTAAAAAAAGTTACTAAAACAGCTTAAAAATTTAGTTTAAAAAAATCTAAGAAGAATTTTTCAAAAATCTCTCTTAGTGCACCCCTATACCATAAGAAGAATCGCCATGCAAAATTTCAGCACTTTAGGTCCAGCGGTTTGGTCTGTGCGTTGTATGTAAGTTACGGAACTGTTTTATATATATAGATTATACATATTATTTATTATATATATATTATTTATTATATTTATTCTATATATGTTTTATCTTTATTAAATAAGAAATTGAAAATATCTCGATATACCTAACAAAATGGGTAAATAAGGTGAGAAAAAGTGAATATGCTCCGACAGAGGTAAGCAGCTCTTTCATTTGTTAATTCTCATATTTTTTAATAAAAGATGCTTTTACGCTATTTTTCGTTAGTACTCATAGAATGTCATTTTACCTCATCACAGATATATTTTTCCCCCTGTAACCACGAAAGGCACGTACAAATAGCATTCCACTGTACATAATTTCGCTTCCCACCCCAACCTATATTAAATTCCTTACTGCAGTCGATTCCTTATCACAGACCTTTTCCAGGATAAAATAAGATTCTTTTGTTATTAACGGGGCAGAAGTATCATAACGACTGCAATAAAATGCATGTATGTTTCGCAATAGAAATTCTGTTTTCCTATTTACCGTCTCAGAATACTGTGGAGCCCAAGCGCTATTAATGTATCCGTTTTCATGCATGTTCTTTATTTACGATGTACATGAACGTTTCAAATTTCATTGGAAGCCCCTTTTCCGTCTCATCCCCGTAAATATTTCCACAGCATTCAAACACGAAGTCAAACTCTTTCAGCTTAAACTTTAGGATGTCATATATTCTTGTTTTCCTTCCTCGAATTCTGTAACAACAGCATTCTGTTGCTCTTTAAAATTGTCGTGTCGCAAGACACATTGTATTTTATGCCAAGCCTACTTTTTATTTCCACATTTTCACTCCTGGTACGAAATCCTACGGATAGAGTTTCAGATTGGAATTTTGCCCCGTTTTTATTGATAAAGTTTCTTGATTTTGGAAACATTTAAAATTGTTTTCAACAAGAATGAGATATTTTCAATAAGAGATCAAAGAACTTAGTATGACACATTCTAAAAAAAGGGCAACACATCTCTTAAAATGTTATCAGACAAATAACCGCAATCAATTTGAAGTTTAATTTCGAAAGAAATTGCTTTAACAGTTTCCAATAATCGAATTAAATGTTCTATCCCTGTTTGTATCACTAAAGCTACTTTTAATATCTGGAATATTAAAGTCTTGATATCTGAAATAATAAGATAAGGAAATTGAAGACCCATACATACGCAAACCGGTTTTTACGGAGAAAATTTTTTCTAATTAAAAGTTATGTCAAATGTTTATTTTAAACCTTTATAGTAATAATAATAGTAATAATTTCATTAAAAGGATGTTTTTTAGGATATTTGATTTTTTAAAGAACGACTGAATGGTTTATGTTCTTTTTGCTAATGCCCCCTGGTTGGAGGATCCATTCACCAGGTCCTAATTGGCTATTGGGCTAAAAGGGGCGGCTCCTGTTTGGAATTAGTACCACAAGGGTCGGAGTCAGATTTGGCTGAATGACCGATCCCGTAATTTTGAACCGAGTCAAGTGACGAGACCGGAACGCTTGACCCCGCACCTCCAGAGGTAAATTTGAGAAATTGGAGGAAATTGCAGCCACGACCTATTTTACGTGCACCGGCCACCATTAGCGAACACGGCGATGGATTTGCAGAGACGAACATCGAACCAGAGACGTTCAGAACTCTGGCCCGCTGCTCTTGCCCACTGGGCCCCAGTTTCAATCCCATATAATAGCCAATTAGAATTAAAGCCCTAACTTCTGATATTTCATACTTCAGTATCATTAACTCTTTATAATTTTAGAATACAAAAAGAAACATAGCATACTGTTGATGGAGCCTCAACAACCAGTAATAGCAAATATTTTAAAACTTTGACCTCCAAGTACGTTTGCAGATTAATTCTTATTTCTTAGAAATAACTAATCTGTAAAGACATTTTTTTAACTGATTCGTGTGAGAAAGCTTGATCAATCCAAACAATAAGAGTAAATTATTTTTAAAGTAAAGCAAAACTAAAATATTTTTTTATCTTTTTACTAAAATTATTTTGTGTTTTATTAAATTTATTTTACCTTCTTACTCCAGTTATTCTACTTTACTAAAATTGTTCTAAAGTTGTCGTATTAAATTGTTCTCTGTGTCCATTTTATGAGTCTTGACAACCCATTATAACTGTCATTTGATCAGATTCTTTTATTAAACGTAGTGTTTTTTTATTTCATTCCAATAGTATATTAAATTTAAAAAAACTTTCAAATAAAACACTCGTAAAGCATGTGATTGTTTGAAACTGTACAGATCATGTAAAGAAGTTCCATTTCATAAAAATATAAGACTTCGTGAATGTTCCCTTTTTTTTCCTAACTTAGAAAAAGTTATGTGCTATTGATCCCAGACATAGCAAAGTGGAAAAAACGAGCGAGTCTAAATTGAGAAGTGTGCAATTTTTTCAGATTCATTTTTCTCAGAACTTGGAGTTTAAGATGCCTTGTCATATAGTATTTGGATGATGATACAATAAACAAAATCCTTAAACAGTAAAGTTTTAAAAAATACAAATCCCCGTTCTTCATAAAATACAGGGGGATTCAAAATGAATATAGCGATTACAAACGGCTATAACTATTTAATCGAAAATAATTTATGCGCTGTGGCATAAGGATTACATCTTTCAGCAAGATGGAACACCCCCACATTGGGGTATGGAGGTTCGCACATTTTTAAATCATCTTCCAAAGCGTTGGCTTGGTTGAACTGGAGATGCCGACTATGTGTTCTGTTCTTGGCCACTTAGATCTCCGGATTTGACACCCTGCGATTTCTTTCTATGGGGTTATGTGAAAGACCTTGTGTATGGGCTTCCTTTACCGAAAACAATTCCAGAACTCAAAATGCGCATTTCTAATGCGCTTGCGTTGGTGACTCCACATATTCTTCAGAATGTATGACGTGAAATGGACTACCGCTTAGATGTTGTCCGTGTGACTAAGGGGAATCGCATAGAACATTAATGAAGTATGTAAACACAATTTCGAACTTCCTTTTACATTCTGTGTAATTCTTATCGATAAATTCTTTTCGATTAAATAGTTATAGCCGTTTGTAATCGCTATAATCATTTTAAATCACCCTGCATATTTCCCAACAAAGGAAAGCCTAAAAGCATGTGCGAAAAAGCAACAGTCTTTTAGAAATTGTATACCTCATAAATTTCTATTTAACTTATTTCTGTTATGCTGGCTTAAAGAATAAAGTCATAGAAAACGGCAAACAAAATTCAGTAACATAACAGCAAGTTAAGAACACAAAATAGCTCTTTATGAAAACGTTATTTTTATCCTTTAAGAATCATCTAAAATTATTGTATGTACGAAATACATAAATCTTCAAAGAATTCCCTCCGAAACATTTTATTTCCTAAATCAACAAAATATACAGAATTTTATAAGCCACAATTTGTTTGTACAAAAATAAACCTTTTGCTACAGCAGATGAAAATATTTTATTTTTGAAAGGACAATCAAATTTCAACTGATTGAATCGATTTATGAAACCTGTAGAATAAATGACTTCCCCTGGAATGTTGCCATATATAGGATTCTTTAATCTGTACCAATTTCGGATAAAATCAACGATGCAAGTAAAAGATGTAAATATCTACGAATAATATTATTGCCTGAAGTTCTTCGTAATAAAATGCTGTTTGGGGGTAAACGCTTTCTTTATTCTGTGTATATGATTCAGTGCCACTTAACATCTTAGAAACGGTTGGTATATAAAAAACGAATATGTTTTATAACGTATGTAGTCAGTTTTAAATATATTCATGTCTTAACACAGGGGAGGGCAATTGTTTTGGCCTGGGGGCCAATTTGTGTAACCTGATGTTAGCTGAGAGCCACACCTTTTAAAATTATTGCATTTATCAATTAACTTTCCATTTCAGAAAAGGTATAAACTATCATAAAAATTAAAAAATATTAATTAAATAAAATATTGGCAGCTTTTCTGGCTGTCTTGGAGTTTTTGGCTGTGTTGGCAGTTTTTTTGGCTGTCCGGAATTTTCTGGGTGTCTTGGCGAGCCACAAAAAAATCTGTAACGAGCCACATGTGGCCCGCGGGCCGCTATTTGCCCACCCCTGTCTTAACATATTAACCGCAAGACTCGGTCTTGTCATTAACTATCATAAGTAAGTGTATAATAAATCCAAGTCTGTCAGTCATCAACATAAACACATTTTCTTTTACTTTAATAAATAAATAAACTAAAATAAGTCCGCTCAAACTCAATCGTATAATTAATTCCTAACTTAGATGTGACTACATCTCGTAATACTGGAGAGATTTTTTTTAATGAATTGTCATAACAAAAGATTTTTTTCAGTAGTTTTAGAGAAACCGGTAGGTCTCAACCCTTGGTTGAATTAATATAATCACTGGAGGCCACTACATAGTCTTTCCATTTTTTCTAAACTGCCCAGAAAATGTTAAGAATATTAGCAATGACACAAAATTCTGAATGCTCTCTCGTCTCTCAGAATTTATTCGCTTGGGAGCTAGGCATTGAATCACAAAAAAACGTCGTAACGTCTGCCTCTTCTACTGTCTGTGCAGTCATGAATTAGCGGTTACTTTTGATAGAATGTTACAGGAACAGAGAAATATAACTGAGTTAATTTAAGGTCACTGATTAAAAAATCAGAGAAGAACTCGACACCCCCAATTGCCCCTATCTCTTTCATAAATTCTCATTTACACTCTTTCTTTAAATGAAAAATAAACTGGGATAGCTAGATATGATTATCTAGCGACCAAAACCTTTAGCTTTCTGGGAAGAAGTTGTTGCGGTCAATGAGAATTCGCCGCGAGAGGGCGCGGTGGTAGAGAATTGGTCAGTTGACTAGAGAGAGATTTTAGAATGATGATGAAGGATTTTAAATGTAAAATGTCTCAAACGTTTATCCTTGTCGTAATAAATGTTGTGGCTGTAAACCGAATATTGTGTCTTCAAGAACTCATATCATATAATATTTGGAACGACGTCAACATTGGAGAGTCACAGTAGTGTTGTCTTTTACACAACATAGTCATTTCAAATGTTCGCAATGACACGAAATCTCGAATGCTCGCTTGTCTTTGAAAAATTTTTTGTTTGTGAGCTAGGAATTAAATCACAAGAAGTGGTAACGTCTGTCTTTTAGACTGTCTGTTCAGTCATAAACTGACGGTTTCTTTTCAAATAATAATACAGGAACAGAGCAATGTAACTGAGGTAATTTGAGGTCAGTGATTAAATAATTAGTGATAAACTCAATCTCCAATGAAGTACTAAAATATCGATTCAAGAAAGAAAAGGGGAATAAAACTATATAGAACGTAACCGGATCCTCTATTTAAAATAAGACCAGAATATCGATAAGGAGAGTAAACAATATCGCTACCTTTTATGATTTTTAATTTTTCCTAAATTGCGATAAAAGCTCCCAAACTATATTCTCTAGGCCTACTATTCAGGGCCGCCCAGAGGGGGGGGGGGCAACTGGTGCACTTTGCCCCAGGCCCCCAACTGCCGGAGGGGCCCCAAAAAAGTTTAAAAAAATTTATTTATTAGAATTCCTCAGAAAATATAACAAGAGAGCAGTGCAATGAAATATAATAATTATGTTAATCATTCATGTAATAAAATTTTAAGTATGAGTAAGTTAATTTGAATGTGTGTTTTCGTCTCTTTCCATATTTTATTTTTCTTGGGGCCCCCAACAGAAGTTTGCCCTAGGCCCCGTAAAGTCTCTGGGCGGCCCTACTGCTAGTGGATACTTAAGGAGCCTTTCTTTTGAGGGTGGAAAAAATGTCTTTTCCATCTGCACTAGGGCATCCTCAGAGCACTTTTTGGAGTGTCTAGGCCTTACCAGAGAAGATTTCATCACAAACCCTCTTCTCGTCTGTTATGAAGGGTACCAGAGATACCCCTTTGCGTTGTGTAAATTTAGGGAGGTGAACTCCAAAGGGAACTATGCGTTTATAAATAAAAATAACAACATTTATTATACAATATTTTACAAGAAAAGGTCGGGTTTACATATTATATTTAAGATCTTGGCTATACATATTTTTAACCGAATTAGGGCATACTTCATCCGCTTCCTGCGGCATAACCATTACGGGTCGAGTGAAATAAAAGTCTCGTAATCTCTCAGAAGGCATGAGCACTATTTAGAGGGGGAATTTATGACCAACCTGGGGAGTTTTGATGAAACAGCAGAGCATGGCATCGTTGAGACACTTCTACAGGAGGAGGCTTTAGGGATCGGGCTGAAATTCATGTGGCCCTTCACTGGCGGAGGCAACAGTATTCGGCGCTGGCGGTTGAAGACGGGCATCTCGCCATTTTCCAGGGGCGTCTTTTCTTCCCAGGCTCACTTCGCAGCTCGCTACCTCAAGACTCTCTCTCGCTCTCCCTCCGAACGTCGTTTCTCCCACACTCGGGGTTCCCCCAATCTTTATTATAACCCCTCCCTAGGTTAGTTATTCACGTAAATTTATTGCCTCTTCGAGTTTTTTATTCGAGGGCAGGATGCTCTGACATTCCCATGGTTGACCCACGTGGTACGCTTATTTCCAAGAAAGTTGGAAGTCCGTTGAATTTCTTGGAATTTCTTTCCCCCGTCTTGAGGAATTCAGGGGGTGCGATGTTTCTTGGAAAATTGGTGCAGTTCCAATATGGCCGATTTATGCCCCATAATCGTGTTGGAAGAACAAAATGGCTATAACGTTGGAAGGAGTTCAAAATGTCCAAATTGTGGATCCTTCACAACATCGTCCTTGATTTTGCCCGAGTCAACAACCTGATGGATCTCATCTGAATTTAATTCGGATACCAGAGGATTAGAAACAACAAACATGATTTTTATTTAATAAGGGGGAGGGATGGACTCGTCATTTCCCCTTGGATTACTGACAGTTGAAAGCATTTTGAGAGCTTTTCAGATACTAAAGTTTTATATGTTAACTGATTTTGTGATTGTACTGACGTTAAAATGTGACTATAAAATAATGTAAATATAAATGTGAATGTAAATATAAAATGACAATAAAACGATACATGAATTTAAAAAAAAATTTCTTCAAAGTTTAGACATTTTTCCTTCATTTTAAAAAGTGAAAATGTTTGAGTTTTGAATTATTTCCAAATTTAAATATTTATAAAAGATACACTTATAAATATTTCTTAAAAAATAATCCTCTGATACTAATATATTTAGCATAAATTTAAGGCTAAAATTAAATGATTTTCCTTCAGACCTTTAAACCCCACTTTTAATTACTATATCTTCCCCTATTAACTCACTTCCAATCTGTCCCAAGTATATAAAACTACCTTTTTATCTTACAAATGTATCTAGTCTGTATGCTGAAAACCGGCAATCTAAGCATTTTTACCCGTCACGAAAGGCCGTTTAGCCCTCTTTTCCTTGGACCATATATTTTTCCTAACGCCAAGAATCTCAGCTAGGAAATATTTATTAACTTATTTTGAACTTATGTGATTGGACAGACCTCAATTGGACAGAGATCAATTGCACCCAGAAGTTTCTCAAAGAGTGTTTAATTGAGCCCCGAAATTCTAAACGCAAACAGCATCTCTTTTAACTTTTCTCTCCCACCTAAATAACAAATGAACTCTAATCGTGAAACTTTAGTCAATAAATCCCTAACTACCGCTCTAAAGATTTTTATAATTTCTTTAATTCGTAAACAATCGTTTTTGATAGAGAGATTGGATAAATCTTGAAGCTTCGTGTATATATAATTAAGATTTAGCTGCAAACCATTAAGCCTAAATGTTCCAGCATCTAATAGTTACTTCTGTCTGATAATACGATTTCTTTAAGACATATGACACCAAAAGGTATTAATGCGTGTCTACCCCTCCTAGTATTGGCGATAAATCTCAGTTAGTTCCTGAGTTTCGATCAATCAATCTATATATTTAAGTTTCTAAACCGATTCTTTGGACAGTCCGTGAGAGAAAACTACTGCATCCATTTACTACATTTTGTTCTTAAACGAAGGGTATTAATCTATAGATGTGTCCAATTTAGTTTTAGTAACCGCAATTTCCATTAATTAGCGATAATTTACAATTTAAAAAAAGCTATCTGCGCATGCTCAGTTATATGCTTAAATCTGGCTTTAGAGACTTACTAAGCATGAGGCCGCATAAACACGTTAATTTGTTTATTCCGGAGAATCTCTCTAGCTCTCTCTCTCTGCCATCTTTTTTCAATACCTACTATTAGTTCACACTCTCTCTATATATATCTTGTTCAAATTTTCAATCGTTAATAAAAGTACTTTTTATTCATCCACTCAAGTTCAAATACATTATTTTAAACTTGTAGTGGATGACACTTGATGTTAATACAGTTTTTTCAAATATTAATTCATTAATTAAATTTAATTAATCAATTTTAGTTTTAGACCTAGAGCGTCTCTTGCTCTTGAATAGTAATTTCCCGCTTGTTACTGTGTAAACGGTAGCACTGCGGTATCGCGGGCTTCTCCCGTTCTGTAGGTTGCGAGATCGAATCCCCAACCTGGCAAACTTTTCTCTCTCTTTCCCCCCCCCCTCCTAATCTCGCACAGTAGGCAAGGTTCTGGCAGGCAATCCTTTTTTTCAATTCCTACTATTAGTTCACACTCAAATTTTTCTTTGTTGGCCTAAGTAGGAATTGACTTTAAAAAATTTTTTTATATATTACTTGTTATATTTAATTATCTTTGTGATATAGAATTAAAGATGACGGATATTGTTTATTTTGCGTTGTTGAGTAACCATATTTGTTTTTATTGAGTTCAATAGTAATTTTTTAAAGCACATTTCTCTATTCTTAATATTATGATTTTCAACATCTGGCAATGATGTGATGAGTATAATTTGTGTATTAGTGCATTTATTTACTATCCAGCCGTCATGTTTTGACGGATACCAACTATTCTATATATTTAAGTTGCTGAGTCCATTCTTTGGGCAGTCCGTGAGAGAAAACTACTGCATCAGTTGACGTCATTTTGGTCTTAAACGGAAGATTTTAATCCATAGATGTGTCAAATTTGGTTTTTGAAACCCCAATCTCTATTGATTAGCGATAATTAATAATTAATAATTGTTTTCTGCGCATGATCAGTGACATGTTTCAATAAGGTTTTAGATACTCACTAAGCACGAGGCCGCATAAACACATTTATTTGTTTCGGCGCATGCTCTGTGACATGTTTTAACTTGGCTTTAGATAGTTATTCAGCACGAGGTTTCATAAACACGTTAATTTGTTTATTCCGAGGAATCTCTCTAGCTCTCTTTCTGCCATTTTTATATTTAATTTTGTTTCTGAGATATAGAATTAAAGTTGACGTAAATTGTTTATATCGCGCTGTTGAGTCACCATTTTCTTTCTATTGGGTTCAATAGTAATTTTTTAAAGTGTATTTCTCTATTCTTAATATTATGATTTTAAACATTTGGTAATGAAGTGTTGACGATCACTTCATTATCAAATGAAGTGATCGTCATTATTATATTTAATTTTGTTTCTGAGATATAGAATTCAAGTTCACGGAAATTGTTTATATCGCGCTCTTGAGTCACCATTTTCATCGTCATTTTATATTTAATTTTGTTTCTGAGATATAGAATTAAAGTTGACGAAAATTGTTTATATCGCGCTCTTGAGTCACCATTTTCATCGTCATTTTATATTTAATTTTGTTTCTGAGATATAGAATTAAAGTTGACGGAAATTGTTTATATCGCGCTGTTGAGTCACCATTTTCTTTCTATTGGGTTCGATAGTAATTTTTTAAAGTGTATTTCTCTATTCTTAATATTATGATTTTAAACATTTGGCAATGATGTGTTGACAATAATTTCCGTTTTAGTACATTTATTTACTATCCATCAATCATAATTTGACGGTTACAAACTAATGTTATATAATCTTGCTTCTATACAAAAACAAGTATCGAATTCAGTCTCATGCATGCTGACCGACCTGTTGAGAAAATATTTCATAACATAAAACGTACGTGAAAAGACTTTTCTCGGTATCTAAGGTTTTAAAATGCGTGACAAGTGTGTTGTCAAACATGTTGCAATAAGAAATATCATTTTTCTGAGTTTCGACAGAATTATGACAGTTGAAAATACATAATTTGACAGTTTATTCCAGTTCTGGTCAAATAAAAATAAAATGCTTATTTTAAGTTACAAAACTAAAATTGAGTGATGAGTTGTACAGAATTTATCTGAAATTCTGAGAGATTAGAACGTAAATTTCTATCATTTAAACTGTTTATTATATCACGAAATAGAAATAAATATTAGAAACTTTCTGTATTCTTCTAAGTCACAGATTTTTAATACTACCTGTGTATTCAGTTATGCACTAACATTTAGCAAAACTTATTTGGCATCCCTTATCTTCCCCCGAACTTTTAATAGGATTTTTCAATTTTGAAAAAGCTCAAAGAATACAGATCAAAATAATATAGTAATATATCTTTAGAATTCGACTAAAATAATTTTTGTTAGAACTCTCTCCCGAATTTTGTTTGCTACATACCTTTGAAAGGTTATTTTAAGAATAAAGACAAGCTATTAAGGAAGTCATTCGTTTCATATTGGTTGAAATCTATATTTCCCACAGCTAAAAAGTTGACAGATAAAATTCAAACCAATATGCTAAATTTATCAATATTTTCATGTTTTGATTTTGCTTCATGCATATACAGTCAACAAAAGAAAATACTTAAAAATACTTACGCCCTGTTTCATCTACTTCCAGTTGTTCGTTTTCTGGTATACTCAGTGCTTCTTCTAACCTTGCTTCATCAAACTGCAATGTAAAAATCAATAGTCAGAATCACTTCAATCCATACAAAGTATTACTTTATTTTTACTTTACATTTAATTCCGTTCTATTCATCTTTTGGGTTAACCTTTTGGAAAAGTTGTTTTCAGGGGCTTAAGTTCAACAGAACTTTTTATTTTCATCATAAAGTAATCCCTGAAATTGGAGCTCATGGATTTCACAATGGTTGGTATATCGGATATCTTTTCACTATGAAATATTAATAGAAATGTACCAGTTTAAAGTTAAATAAAGCTAAAAAAATGGGTCAACTAAAATAGACGCTTTAACATTTCTTACCACTAATTTTCTGAATCTTACTACTTTATTTCATAAATTTTGTAACTAATCATAACTAATTTTTCCTATCTGAGATTAATCGCAATAAATAACTCTAAAAACAGGGGTTTCACGAAAATTAAGCTTCTTTAAGCTTTTCTTTATTTCCTATATTCAAAAGAGTAGTACGCTAATTGAGAGAACTCAGTCTACTTACCAAATAGCAACACTAGACAGTATTCCATTTGTTCTGAAAGCTAAGAACTGTTCCTATAACTAATCATGTTTTTCTTTTTATAAATCACAATACTGCTTACTGCAAACTAAAAACAGGGAGAAAATAAGTATCTTTCAAACAGACCAGCATTAGTATACATCAGAGACCCCAGTGATTAGATAAGAACAAGAACACAGGACTTATTATTCCGGCTTTATATATTGTTTTATTTCCAATCTGACTTACATTGTGTTAGTACATCGTATTGTTAGCATTCTCTAAACGAATAGTTTATACTTCTCTTGTTTGATTGTATTTAATACGATCTTATGTCATATTTTATGCATTTAATACAATCTTATATTCCATTTTGGAAAATTTCTTTAGTATATGTAAATATAAAAACTTCCAGTGTTAAACTAAGAATGTTAACATAAGTCATAATTGCTTTTATGTAAATAGACAACATGAAAATAATTTTTTTTTGTTATTAATTAATAAACGAAAAGTATTTCAACCACGGTTAAAAAAATTTAGCATATTCCATAATCGCGTCTTTTCAGAGTCATTAAAAATTAATTAGTCTAAGTATTTTTCCCTTGTCACAAACAAAATTTATTCTGAATTTCTTTTTAAAAGTTAATTGTGATCTTAATTAATTAAAAATTCAACGATTACTTATTTAATGACCAGAACTTCACAAAGCATATCAGTTAGTGGATTCACATAGACGCTGTTTTCCTTTAATTGATGTTTAAATAATGAGCTTAATTACTAATTACATTAGAAAGTTTTTCTATACTTAGAAACAATAATAATAATCACTGTCGAACATTTGGAAAGAAACGAAATTAATTAAAAATGATTTTAATGTAGTTTAATTTGCCCTATAAATTAGACTTTTAAAGATATTTGGCAAAAAAGAGAAAATATCTGTCTGCAGTTCCCTACATATTTTTATCTGTTAACAGACATTACAGAATTCATAGCTACATAATACTATAAAAATGTATGAAGAGCTTATAATGCTACGCAGAAAAATTTACATTAAAGTTATTAAACAAATTTTGTTCCTGATATAATATTGGGTTATTCGGAAAGTCATTCCTTTTTTTTGGGTGAAAATGAAAGACGATTTTCTTATAGTGTATAAATATTTTATTGAATTATGTATTCTCCATTTTGGTCCAATACCTTTTGCCATGTTTCTGGCAGTAGCATGATTCAACGTTCATAAAACTTCTAATCTTTGCTGGCAAAAAACTGATCCAAGTCATCTTTGCCGTCTTCATTTGAAGTAAAGGTTTTGCCGTCTAAAAATATTTTGTAGAGACCGGAACAAGTAAAAATCCGTAGGTGCCAGATCTGGAGAATATGGTGGGTGTAGGAGTACATCCCTTCCAAGCTGTAAAAGCTTTTGTCGAGTTACCAAACTTGTATGGGGTCTCGCATTATCTTGGTGGAACACTATACCTTTTCTGTTTATCAATTCCGGCCTTTTCTGTTTTAGGGAATCATTCAATATGACCAGTTGATGACAGTATACTTCAGAACTGATCGTGGTATTGTCCGGTAGAAGTAAAAAAAAGTTTCCCTTGAAATTCCACCAAACAGACAGCATCACCATTTTTTTATGAATATTGAAGTGCTTTGAGCCGGTTCATCTTTTTTACTCCATGATCTCCTGCGTTTAACATTGTTGTAGACAACCCATTTCTCATCCCCAGGGATGATTCACTTCAAAAATGAATCTTTTTTTTTAAGTTTGAGAAGCAAATCGCAGACATCAATGAGACGGAGCAAATTTCTTTCTGTAAGAACATGTGGAACTCATATGTCGAATTTTGACATTAAATCATGGCGTTTCACGTGATCATGAACTGTCGAACTCGATAAATTTAATCTCTCGGCGATCTCCTGAGTTATTATTTGGTGGTTTTCATCAATCAATGACTTTATTTTGCCTTCATCAGCTTCAACTGGCCTTCCAGAACGTGGTGCATCTTCAACATCAAAATTGCCGAAACGAAATTTTGCAAACTAGTTTTGGCACTGGCGTTCTGTCTCCGTACACATCGAATAATTTTTTTCTTGCTTGAACAACATTTTTACCTTTTCATTAGTAAAAATATGAAATAGGCCAAGAATGCTGCTTTCGACTTTCCGTATTTGATAGGCACCAAACAAAAAACATTGCGCAGAATCAAACAAACTTTTTGGCAAGAAGCCTTGCTGCCAGCTGCCATTATATCATCCATTATATCAGTTATCAATATATATAATGACAATGCGACTTAAGTGTCAAGTTTGAAAAAAAAATACAATTAAGTCCTCTGTTGGGAAAAAACGAAATTACTTTCCGAACAACCCAATAGATCATTTATCATTAGAATTTAATCCTCGTACCACAAGTTTGACTGACAAATATAAAGTGAAGGTTATAGTCATGTTTTCAAGTAATATCCGAACCATTTCGATTTATTGTCATTTAAATAACTTTTTCAATCGTTCATTTTGTTTGAATATGAATACAGAATAACGAGCTCAGCGAATGTTAAAATATTTCTGTTCCATTTCGTAGTAATTCTCCAATCATTTTGTCTTCCCTGTTGTTGCACATATTTATATGGTCGTTGACATCGACCCTATACAAACGTGTAACGGCCTCTGTATGGATGTTGACATCATTTCTATGTATATTCCTACTGCTGTAACTATACCATGAATAATCGTTTGATGTTTCAGTGGGAAAAAGCGATTCAAAGCCGACTCGAATCACTTTGTACTGTTGGATCACAATATCGTGGACTGATCACCTCGCCTAGTGATACATTCTTTTATACTGAAACAATGAAGTGATATTTTCATACCTTTTGAAAATAAAAGAATTGAAAAACTGAACATAGATCACATTTTGTAATATGAATTTCACCCCAGACCAAGTCATTAACGCCATCATTTTGACGATTTCGGGCATACTATTGAGCGCTATGTCTGTATTTATGTCCTCAGGTATCTGAAATTTTATGACTTTTTGTAATTTTACGCTAAATATGCATGCATATTTACAAAATTATATTCGATAGTAAATAGGGGGAGAAAATGGAGGGAAAAAATCAAGCCAACAAAATACGCTGGCTAATTAATTCCCAATAAGTTTGAAAATCAAAGAATTTATGAGATAAAAATTCCATAAATATAAAAATAATGTATGTTTTCTTTTGACTGGATTACAGTTGAGTTTAATGTCTAGTTAAGATTTTAATAACATCTTTTCGGTTTCAAAAAATCCATTAATCCACCCTTTACATGATCGAAAACTTTGATTTCAGCAAATGACATTACAAAATAAGATGTCATTTGAGTTTATTTTTCTTTACGTACTGCATTAGAGAAAAATCAAATTTTTATTTCTTCTGATACCAGAATCACTTGAGCTATATTAAATTAAAGACAACTTTAAACATATATAATTAAGTTTATTTAGCAGCTAACATTTCCATTTAGGCAGATTACGGCAGTTACTGGCAATTCGAGTTAAGAGATTTTAAACAGACCCAGTCTTTATTAGATTAAGCTTCTGGTGCCAACTCGCTTTCAAATGCCGAATAAAATTTGAAAGAGGAATGATTCTCAGTTAAATCAGCTTTCATGGATAATAGAGTTAAATGAGAATTTTCAAAGCTTTGACATGCTAAACGTAGTTTTTGACGCTATTTACTAATTGCTACACTCAGTTTATACCGATCTGTAACGAAACATCCATATATATATGGAATAAAATATTCTAAATTTACTTAATTGTAAATGGACTCTTGTAAGAAATTCCGATAATTAAATTTGAAATTTGCGCATGGTTCCCACCTGTAATTTGTAGAAACTTATTTTCATAAAGAAAAAAATTATATGGTTAATTTTACCATTTCTCAGTACGGATTATTATTTAAGAAGTTAACCATAATAGTTATTCAGTTTCAAAATTAGCTGAAAATGTTACGTAAACTGTCACTTTATTTACAGGAACAGGATTTTAAACAAAATGGAAATTTCTGGAGTCAGGTGAAGAATCGCCCACTTATTTGGCACGTTTTTTTGGCGCTTTTAACGAGATTCATAAGCGCGCCAATTGTGGTAACCAAGTCGATTGCGAGTAGTTTTTTAACAATTAAGGTAAGTGAAATAACAGTTTCCAATAGTTTTTTCAATAGTTTTTTACATTAAGGTAAGTGAAAGTATTTCAATTTTTCAGTGTTTTGTAACGATTTTAAAATTTAAAAATAACGTATTTAATGTTTTTGCAACGAATTTCAGGTTTTATAACTATTTTTCAACTGAATTTTTTGTATTTATTTTAGTTTTTCACCATCTTAAATATCGCGCTCTGTCTCGCGTAGTGTCTTCTGGCGAGGTTGCAACCCCAGGAGACAAGACACGAGAAATTGGCGATTTTGAAAATCGCGCCAAGCAGTGGGCGATTCTTCACTTTCCCCAATTTCTGATGCAATTGTTGCGAGACTCTACCTGAATATTAATTAATTCAATCGGTACTGCATGTTTCCTAAACAAAATTTATAAACGTAAGAATAAATTTTGATAGCTTACATTTTCATCTCACATTTATATATGAATTCACATTCTTTTTTTTTATTAAAGTCCGAAATCCGTTGCCAATTTTTTCGTTATAAAAAAAGCCAAGGCTAAACTTGATCTACTATAAAAAATATCCTGGAATGAGTGCCTATAACAGCAATGGTTGTTTTATATTTAAAAATATACCATCACTCACATCATGTAACTGCGACTATTGTTTGTGATTTCAGAATAGTTTGTTAAGAATCTCTATTAAAAACGCGAGCTGTATGTTTTAAACAAAAAATTAATAACTAATTTGACATAAACATTAGAAACATGATAGGGGTCATTTTGACCCCTAAATGAAATTCTTCCTCTTGTATACGTTTTATTTTTTTTTTCGCACAAAGTTGCAATTTTAGGACTTTTTCTGTATTATAAATATTATGCTTGAAAATTTTTTTTTAGTTTCATCTATTAGTTTATTTACAGTAACTGCTTATACCTAGAACTACGGTTAGAGGTCAGTTTGACCCCTAACACTAGATAATGCCTAGACCTTGACTTCGTTTCTGTTTTACGTGTTTACTAGAAGGTAACCCGTCATTTTGACGTCATAATACTAATAATGACGTCATAATGGAAAAGTATATGAAAATTAAAAACTATCCCGAATTATCTAACAATGTTGCATTTAATCCACACCTTGTAAAAGCAAATCCTTTCATTATTTTTTATTTATTTAGTTTTTCATGCGATTGGAGTAGTAGACTGCCATCCAATCCGTCATTTGGACGTCATAATACTAATAATGACGTCATAATGGAAAAAGTATATGAAAGTTAAAAAATAATCCGAATTATCTAACAATATTGCATTTAAAGCACACGTTGTAAAAGCAAACCCTTTCATTATTTTTTATTTATTTAGTTTTTCATGCGATTTGAGTAGCAGACTGCCATCCAGTTTTTTACAGATCACTACGCGATATGAATACTTGAGCTACTTGATTCATTCACATTCAAGTTTGTTTACTTTCAGAATTCATCGCAAAAGTAAACAGATTTTTAAAAACTGTTAAATATACAGCTAAAAGCATCCATTTTTTTTAGTTCTGAATGTTTTATACAAAAATAGGCTGAACAAACGTGATTTCATGGAGAAGATATTAGTTTTTAGGTAAGAAAAAATTCTGATCCACATCTGAAATTGAAATTAAGCCTAGCCGGCTGTTTGTTTACTGAGGGCTTCAATTGAAAGATGAGTACAGCCCGGAAGTGTTATACAGAGACAACGGCTATTATATATATAATTATTCCATAGATAATGAAGTCTTGTTTAGAATAGTACCTGCTTTTTGTTTACTGGAATTCGGTACTAGAGTGGGGGGAGGGATGGAAATATTGAGGAAAGATTGGAATTTGTGGTCAAATCCTTGGGGCCACATTTTTATTTCAAGAAACTATGAGTCGAGACAGATTTGTAGAAATAATGAAATACATACGATTGGATATGAAATCCTAGAGATGCCAGCGTTTACAAAAAGACAGTTTTGTTCTCATATCTGAAGTCTGGAATATTTTTATCGAGAAATGATATTTTTGCTATAAACTGTCTGAAAATGTAACGATAAATGAGCGACTTTTTCCAACAAAGACAAGATATAAGTTTATATAGTACATGGCTAATAAACCGGACAAATTTCGAATAAAATTCTGGCTGGCTGTTGATGTTTAACTTCAAATACCTGATAAATGGAATACCTCACTTGGTTAAGGGGACAGTGGACCTTCAAACCTAACTTTATTTGTTTTGAATGGATTTACTTGAAATTTGATTATGTAATTAGTACCATAGATATGTAAAAGTGGTTAAAATTTAATGATAAAATATTATTAATTTATGAATTATGAATTATTAATTATATCAAAAATTGGCCTAATTAAAAATGTTCCATGCGCATTTCTTTTGCATATAATATGGTCATTTTTATTTACGGGATACCTTATAGAACTAACAATGAAACCTACTGCTTATTTTAAGCATTCATTAAAAATATAAAGAGAAAAAAATAATAATAGTGAAAACACCCTTTTTATTACGCAAAATACCTATAAATCATCTTTTCAAGTACAAAATTTAGAAATTATGAGATAGGAAGCATAATTATTTTCAATAAGATTTATTTGATGTACAGTTAAGTATTTAAAACTTAAATTTCAAAGCAATACGATAATTAGAAATGCGCCTGGTGCAATTTGAATATTCGTATGACATGAAAAATTTTATTTTGAGAAAACCACATTTAAAGTTATTGCTATTAGTAACCACATAATATCTAAATTAAATACAAATGCCTATAACTAGGAAAGTAATAGCAGAAATTAAAAATTCTTTTTGCAACACATACCTAATCGTCCGTAGTTTCACAATTCAATAAAATAAAAAAATCGAACTTTTGTACAAATTTCACAATTTTGAAAGTCCACTGTCCCCTTAAAGAGTCTAACAGACTAGAAGAATAAATCATTGGAGAAAATGTTGTTATCCGTCTACTTCAGCCATACAAAAACTCTAGAAGAAATGCAATAACAGAAAGCTTTTTTACATCGATAAAACTTGACAAGAAACTTCGATATGACGATCTGAGTTTAGATGGGACTATAGAGCTAAAAAGGAAGTTCCCGTATCTTTGAAGAAGACGCGATTTCCACTGTATTCAACTACAAAGGAAACACGATGGTGTACTTCTTACATCGCACCAATTCAAAAAGAGCAAAAATATGCTTCTTCTAAACACCCTAAATAATTCAAACAAAATATCAAAAACTACGAAAAACACACCATAAGTGATCGAATTCCATAACTCGACTAAATATGGGATGGATGTCGTACAGAAAATGGTCCGAAAGTGTTCGTTAAAATCCCCCTTATGCCACTGGCCAATACATGTGTTTTTTATAATTCTTGGCTTAGCAGCGATGAATGCATGGATACTTTTTAAGGAAGTAACAGGAAAAACAGTTAGTCGCCGAGACTTTATTTTCTTACTTGCTAAAGAGCTAAGAAAAAAAATTATTTTGAAGATCCCCAAGGCTTTATTTTTATACGCCTTTAATTTTAAAATTACTTTTCTACAAATCTATATATATAAAACAGTTCCGTAACTGACTCACTGACTGACATACAACGCACATACCAAACCGCTGGACCTAAAGGGCTGAAATTTTGCATAGAGATTCTTCTTATAGTGTAGGGGTGCACTAAGAGAGATTTTTGAAAAATTCTTCTTAGATTTTTTTTAATTAAATTTTTAAGATGTTTTAGTAACTTTTTTAAGTTTGCATTTAAAATAATAATTTGAGGGTTATAAAATTTATATCACGAGAAAGATCATAAAAATTCCTTTAAATTGAAATCTTTTTCGAATCTTTACCTCTATTTTCTGATTTTTGGTGAATTTTTAAAGATTAATTTTTACAATTTTATTTATTAAATGCTGATCGCGTGATTTCTTTCTCTGGTACTTTAAATAAATTTATCGTCACGTGCATAACAACTAAATAGATAAAAAAATATTTTTTTCTTGCTAATGCGGCAGACGATTGGACATTATTTTGTCTATAAAATTATCCCTTATGATTTTTTTATAAATATATATATTTTTTCTACATGAATTGTATATATAGATCGTCGTATTTATTATAAATATATATATATATTGGCATTAATTGCATACATTGACCATTGTATTTAATTTGAATGTACTCCGTAGTGAAGTACGGGTTTTCAGCTAGTATATGCATAAAAACGTCTCAATAAACTTTATGTACATTTGAGAAAACTGTTTCAAAATTCATGTCTTGCATGATATATTCTTAAATAAATTATTTTAAAGTGTCTTACATGTAAAAAAAAAGAATCTTTGTTATATTTATACATATTATTTGAAATAATGAGGTTGTAAAAGTCTTTCTTGCGAGGGATCAAAATTACCCCACTCCATAGTTCTAAGTATATCTGAAATGCCGTAGTTTTAGTGTTAAGATACCGTAGGCTATTGTATTATTTAAGAAGTTAACCATAAGATTAAATTTTTTTTAATTTGTTGATAATGTTACGTAAACCGTCTCTTTAATTTTTGGAAAATTATTATTAAATAACATGTATGTATATATATATATATATATATACATATATATATATATATATATATATATATATATATATATATATATATATATATATACACATATACATATATATATATATACATATATATATATATATACTTATACATATATATATATACATATACATATATATATATATATATATAAATTATATATATATATATATATATATATATATATATATATATATATATATATATATATATATATATACACACAGAAAGAGAGAGAGAGAGATAGAGAGAGGAGAAGGTCCAAATAGCGTCCCAGAGAACGCTTAAGAATAGGACTTTCTTACAAAATGGATATGTTAGGCCTATAAAAACGCGAGAAGGCTGAGTAGTGAGTTTCACAGAATAGAACAAACAATCAGCAGTGTCAAAATAAAATGAAGAGTACAATGCAAATTAAAGTATTTCTATGAGGCGAAAAAAAAGGCTATGTGATTAGACAAAAGAATATTGTACAGTGCAGGAGGGAACAAAGAAAATTTTATAAATCTCATATCTACAAAAATTAAAATAATAAAATGAACCTTCTAGTAGTCATTATATACATATATGTGTGTGTGTGTGTTATTTATAATGATTTATAAAGATTCATCATTCTTTTTATGTTTGCTTGAATTTTATTAGACTTAATTTATGTACGTAACATACATTCAAAAAACATTGCATAAAAAATTTAAACCTTAAAATATCTTTAACTTTATAATGACAATATCTTAGAATGACATACATTCCAACACGTTTTATTTTAATCTTAGACAGCTTAAGAATTGAATGAAATTGGATTTCAACTTTTTAAAGGTAAACTTTTTAACCCTTACACCTACAAACCCTGTCACGATCTTCCCAAACTAATGTCAAAAATCTTGATGGAGGAAAAAATAAACTGAAGCAGCACCGGAATTATTAACTAATACAAATATTAGAGAATGTGTCAGCCATCGGCGCTATGAGACCCGTTTTTTTCTCTCCTAACGTGAAATATATAAATGGATTTATCTTTCAAACAGAGATTACGAGGTGAAATTGAGGTTCTTAAAAATTAACGAAACTGCAAGTGTTTGCTAACCGCCAGACAATGTAAGTCAGATATTTTCGTAGTCAAACAAGACGAATATTATTAGTATTCATAGCCTTATAATTATTCGATGAGAAGTCTTCAGTCAGCGATTATCCTTTAAGATTCTGATTGCAAAATTTCATCGTAAAAAATCTTAAATCTATTAAACACATTTCAAGGCTGTTTGATATCACGAAGCAAATCCTTTTAGCAGTTAAGGGATCAAGGGATTTTCAACTTCGTATTTTTAAATTGTCAAATTTTGTCTCTATATACAAAAAGAGAACAATTAGTGTTATTTTTTACTACATGGAAAACACTTAGAAATCACAAATTAGTATTTTATGGCAGAATAAAGCCAAATTTTCAATTTAAAAAAATATTCTAGCATTTTTTTAAATGTTCCATGCTCACTCCCTATCATTTAAAAAAAAGAATTTTTTAAATATAATTTTTTAATGTTATTTATTTACGTTTTTGCATCTTTTTACCTCATTTCATAGTCTATAATGAGGAAAATATTTGCAGTTTTAAAAAAGAATGCACAGTTTTGGTAAAAACACTTCCAGTGACGATTTAGAAATTTGGAAGAAATCGTACTAAAATGAATTCGCAAGGAAAATTTTGAAAATTCCGGCATTTTTTTGAAAAATTTGAAAAAAGTCCTCATTCCACCCTTGAACACATCCTTGAACACATTTTAAGGCTGTTTGATATCACGAAGCAAATCCTTTTAGCTGTTAAGGGATCAAGGGATTTTCAACTTCGTATTTTTAAATTTTCAAATTTTGTCTCTATATACACTAAAACACTTCCAGTGACGATTGAGAAATTTGAAAGAAATCGTACGAAAATGAATGCGCAAGGAAAATTTTGAAAAATTCCGGCATTTTTTTTGAAAAATTTGAAAAAAGTCCTCATTTCACCCTTGAACACTTCCTTGAACACATTTCCAGGCTGTTTGATATCACGAAGCAAATCTTTTTAGCAGTTAAGGGATCAAGGGATTTTCAACTTCGTATTTTTAAATTTTCAAATTTTGTCTCTATATACACTAAAACACTTCCTGTGACGATTGAGAAATTTGGAAGAAATCGTACGAAAATGAATGCGCAAGGTAAATTTTGAAAAATTCCGGCATTTTTTTGAAAAATTTGAAAAAAGTCCTCATTCCACCCTTGAACACTTCCTTGAACACATTTCCAGGCTGATTGATATCACGAAGCAAATCCTTTTAGCAGTTAAGGGTACAAGGGATTTTCAACTTCGTATTTTTAAATTTTCAAATTTAGTCTCTATATACAAAAAGAGAACAATTACTGTTATTTTTTACTACATAGAAAACACTTAGAATTCAGAAATTAGTATTTTATGGCAGAATAAAGCCTAATTTTCAATTTTAAAAAATATTCTAGCATTTTTTGAAACAAAAAGAGAACAATTACTGTTATTTTTTACTACATAGAAAACACTTAGAATTCAGAAATTAGTATTTTATGGCAGAATAAAGCCTAATTTTCAATTTAAAAAAATATTCTAGCATTTTTTGAAATGCTCCATGCCCCCTCCCTATCATTTAAAAAAAGAATTTTTTAAATATAAATTTACTATATAAATATAACCATAACCGTGCTTTGGATTTCATTGTATGAATCAGAAGCTAAAAATATTTTTTTTTATTCTGCCTGTTATTCTTTTACGTTTCTGCATCGTTTTACCTCATTTCATAGTCTATAAATGAGGAAAATATTTGCAGTTTTAAGGGGACGAGAGACCTTCAAATTCAAATTTTTTAAATTTTCAATTTTTAACTCTACATACAAAACGAGAATAATTAATTTTCTATTTTACTACACTTAAAACATTTAGAATTCAAAATAAGGAATTTTTGGCAGAATAATGTCTGTTTTTGAAAAAAAAATTCAAAACTGCTGACTTTTTCAAACTGATCTATGCGCATTCTATATTAATTAAAATTCTTAAATTTTGTTTTATAAGTTTACCATATGTATATAAATATAAATGTGCATTTAATTTATTTTTTTGTATGAATCTAAAGTCTTAAATAATTTTTTTTTATTCTACCTGTTATTTTTTTATGCTTTTTCTTTATTTTATGGTCTATAAATTTGAAACATACTTGTGATTTCAAAGAATTATGCACAGTTTTATGACGAACACTTCAATTAACAATTCTGAGAAATTTGGAAGATATCAGAAGAAAATATATACGCATGGAGCCTTTTGAAAAATTCTAGCATTTTTGAAGAATTTTTTGATAAACAGGTCTTATTCCTCAACAAAATACTTATTTGTGAATTCTAAGAATCGTCAATGTAGTAGAAAAGAATATTAATCATACTCATGAGGTATATAGAGTAAAATATTGAAAATTAAAGAAGAACGAGATTAAAGGTCCCTTGTTCCCTTAAAAAAGAATGCACAGTTTTGGGAAAAACACTTCCAGGGACGATTGAGAAATTTGGAAGAAATCGTACGAAAATGAATGCGCAAGGAAAATTTTGAAAAATTCCGGCAATTTTTTGAAAAATTTGAAAAAAGTCGTCATTCCACCCCAAAATACTTATTTCTGGATTCTAAGTATCTTCAAAGTAGTAAAAAAGAATATTAATTATTCTCATCTATATATATAAAACAGTTCCGTAACTGACTCATTCATTCACTGACTGACTGACAGACTGACATACAACGCACAGATCAAACCGCTGGACCAAAAGGGCTGAAATTTTGCATGGCGATTCTTCTTATTGTGTAGGGGTGCACTAAGAAAGATTTTTAAAAAATTCTTCTTAGATTTTTTTAAATTAAATTTTTAAGCTATTTTTTAAACTTTTTTTACGTTTGCATTTAAAATAATACATTGAGGGTTATAAAATTTATATCACGAGAAAGATCATAAAAATTCCTTCAAAATGAAATTTTTTTCGAATTTTTACCTCCAGTTCCTGATTTTTGGTGAATTTTTAAAGATTAATTTTTAGAATTTAATTTATTAAATGCTGATCACGTGATTTCTTTTTCAGGTACTTTCAATAAATTTATCGTCACGTGCGTAACAACTAAATAGACAAAAAAAATATTTTTTTCTCTTTCTAATGCAGCAGACGATTGGATATTATCCAAAAAAAAATGCATATTCCTTACGATTTTTTTTATAAATATATATATATAGATAGATAGATATTTTACATCAATTGTATACATTGATCATCGCATTTATTATAAATATATATATTTATTTTTTGGCATAAATTGCATACGTTGACCGTTGTATTTAATTTGAATATACTCCGTAGCGAAGCGCGGGTTTTCAGCTAGTTTTGTATGCAGAGATAAAAATTGAAAATTTAAAATAAAAACAAGGTCGAAGGGTCCTTGTCCCCTTAAGGCGACAATGGACTATGAAAAACTATTTTTTTATTTATTAACCAATTACTATGAAATTTTGTATACTTATACAGCGTTATTTAAAGATGGAAATTCTAAATTTAAAAAAAAATCAGAATGTAACTAATTAAGATATTAATTAAAATCAGTTTGTTAATTACTCTATTTAAAAATACTCCTTGCGCATTAATTTTTGTCTCAGATATCTAATTTTCTCTCTTAAGCTAGCTTTATATAGTTATAATGAAAGTTAGTAGCAATATTTGATTTAAAGTCATATTTATAAAAACTAGAAAAGAAATCGATAAAAATAGGTCATTTTATGCAAAATTTTATCAAAAAAAATTTTACATTGAAAAATTTTAAGTTTTTTAAAAATAGTATAATGAATTGATTACTAAGTTTAATTCTAACATATATAAATAATCATTTTATGAAATTTTATGAAAATTCAAGAAAAATTATGACGCATGGAACATTTTGTACTTACAGAAACGACATGAAAACTTGTTTTGAGAAAATGGCATTTACAGTTTTAATTTGACTAACATTTCCATTGTTTACGTTTGAAAAAAATACTTGTAACTCGGTTAATAATGATCGGATCAACATACTTTTTTTTTAATTGAAAGCTGATGAGTTGCAGAATCGTTTTCTGAAAGAAAAAAAAATTTTTTGGGGACACATTTTTGTCAATCTGAAGGTTTATTGCAGCCTTAAGGAAACAAGGGACCTATAACCTCGATTTTCTTCAATTTCAATATTTTACTCTATTTAAACACGTGAGTATAATTAATATTTTTTTTTACTACACTGAAGAAACTTAGAATTCACAAATAAATATTTTGTGACAGAATAAGACATGTTTATCAAAAAATTCTTATAAAAGTCTTATAAAGAATTCTTATAAAGAATTCTTATAAAAGAATTCTTATGATTTCTTATATTCTTATAAATAATATTTCAAAATGCTCCATGAGCCTTTTTTCTGATTTCTTCAAAATTTCTTAGAATTATTAATTGAAGTGTTTATCACAAAACTGAAAAACACGCATTACTCTGTCAAAAAATCCTTATTATGAATTTCGGGGATTTTCAATGTAGTAAAAAAGAAAATTAATTATTCTCATTTTGTATATAGAGTTGAAAATTGAAAATTAACATATTCGAGTTAGAAGGTCCCTTGTCAACTTAAATGATGTTTTTAATTCTGAAGACCATTTATTGTGGAATAGCATGGAGAATAACATAAACACGAAGATTGTATTGTATATATATATATATATATAAAATTATATATATATATATATATAATATATATATATATATAATTATATATATATATATATATATATATATATATATATATATATATATATATATATTGTGCAGAATCCATTGATTCTCACAATTTACAATAAAACCCTCTCAATCAATTCACGTCCCAACAAAAGACAACCATAGAATCCTGAGACAACGCAGCTAGACAACAGAGTGGCAGAAGAAAGTGCTCCCAGACAATGCAAGCCTGGAGGCAAGGCAACAGTATGTCTGAGATTTTGACATAAAGTTGAAAAGACATTAGTTTCGGTCAACCCCTTGATCAATGATGATCGGGGAAGATTAAGTGACTTAAAGCAATCAGCTGATGTGCTGACGAAGGAAGTGAATTACCAATCGGACCTCCGAAAAGTTATGTCACTTTAAAGGCACCAATTAAAACGCTTTTAATTATCGAGTGATCGCAGCGCTAGAATTACGAGTTGCGTCGCTACGATCTAAAAAAGTCAGTCAGCGTCTAGACCTGCATCTAGAAGTCAGCTCGTCCGGCATGCAGCCGTGATTAAGAGAGTCTAAGTCCTTTTGATGGGCAACGTTTTTTGGATATCCTGTCGACCGCTTCTAGACGAAGCGAATTCATTGAAATAAATATTTTAAGTCCTTGTGATAGGCAAAGCTCTCCTCGACTCCCTGTCGACTTGTTTCCAGAAGAAACAGTGTCATAGCTATTGTAGATAGCTTACTACTTTAGATCCCGAACGGATCTGTTCATTAGAACTCTCGTGTTTTAGACTCTGATTGCATCTCGACTTACAACCTAGACTGGTATCCTTCAGCTGAATTTGTTCAGTGCACGTTATTTAGAGTGTATAATCTACAGTGTTGTAAATAATATTGCATCGAAATCATCTCATTTGTGAATAAACATCAATTTACTATATTACTTGATTGTATCGTCGTTTACGCGCTACCATTACGCGCTACCATTCGCCATTCGGCGAATTCTTTACAATATATATATATATATATATATATATATATATATATATATATATATATATATATATATATATATATATATATACAGTAGAACCCTGATTTTACGTTGTCCGTTTCGTACGTTATCCCGCTACCTACGTCATTTTCTGCTGGTCCGTTAAAACTGCCTATACCGATAATGTTAAAATATCCCGGATTTTACGTTACCCCTTTCCAGAAAATCCCGCTTAATACGTTTTTCTAAAGAGAAGATCAAAATCATTTTTCTTCTACAAGGGTCACACAAACTTTTTCGAGTTCTTTCTTTCTAGAAAAACTTGTTTCTTACCTGTTTGAAGCCGTTCTTGCATTCTTTCTGTTCCGTCTTATTGTCCTTTTGTCTGTGTGTGGTAGGCAGGAGGGGTACCTCCCAGTGTCAAAATCAGAAGGGTGGGGATGGAGCAAAGCACGAGACATCCGCAAGTGAGGGGAGAATCATGGCAATGCCTTTCGATTCTTCGATCACTCACTGTCAACAAAAGAGAAAGAGGGGAGGGATCGCTTTTGGTTCGATTTTCCAATGTCCACACTTCAAATGGAAAGGAAGGGGGACTATGACCAGACCATGCAACCCACTGAAGGTAAAACTGTTTTCAACTGGTCTGTAAGTGTTTGTTTGAGCCCCGTAGCCATTTTTCTCATTGTCGAGAGTTCTTAACATGAAGGAAGGATGTCTAAACAAAAATGCTTCTCTCTAGCCAAAAAGGCCGAAATCATCGAAAAAGCTAAAGAATTTCATGGCACTAAAGTTTATCTTGCTAAATCTTTGGGTTTTGCATATTCATCTTTGCAAACGATTTTAAAGCAAGAAGCTTCCGTAGAGTTAAGTGCTGAAAAACTCGGAAAATCTGCAAACAAGCAAAAATCTCTTAATACATCTCCGTATGATGATTTTGAAAAAATTTTAATGGAATGGTTCAAGGAATCCCGGGCATCAAAAATTCTTATAAACGGATCCATCGTTAAAGAAAAGGCGCTTGAAATTTCTGAAACGCTTAATCTCCAGGACTTCTCTGTATGGAATGGCTGGATCGATAGATTTAAAAAAGGAACAATTTATATTTTAAATCTATCTGTCGATAATCCGATGGTGTGGGTATTGCAATTGTGCAGCAGTGGAAAGAGAACACTTTTCCAAATTTATTAAAGGAGTACATTCCAAGACACGTATTCAACGTCGACGAGACGGGACTATTTTTTAACTTGTTACCCGACAAAACATTGAAGGTCAAAGGCGGAAATTGCCACGGGGGGAAGCTTTCAAAAATGCGCTTAATTGTTTTATTACGTACTAATGCCGACGGAAGTGAGCAATTAACACCTCTTGTGATTGGTAGAGCAAAGAAACCACGGTGTTTCAATAATGTGAAAAGTTTACCTACGGATTACACTTCGAATAAAAAGGCGTGGATAACTCAATCGCTGAAGATTTTCTTATAAAACTGGATAAAAAAAATAACGACTACAAAGGCGAAAAATCATTTTATTCCTTGATAACTGCGCCTCTAATTTGGATCTTAAACTGAAAAATGTGCGAGCAGAATTTTTTCCAGCAAACTGCACCAGCCAACTTCAACCTTTGGATCTAGGAATTATCCAATCATTTAAATTACATTACAGTAGACAACTGGTTAGGAAATCACTTCTATTTATTGGTTCCGGTGACTTGCATGATGCTTCTACAGCAAAGACAAATGTTCTAGAAGCTCTGAATTTGATTTCTACAGCGTGGGGCAATGTCGACAAAAACTGTGTTAGCAACAATGTGTTTAATAAAGCAGGCTTCTCGGAATCCAACGATGAAATTATCCCTTCACCTTCAGATTACAATGAAACGGAAGAAGACTGTGTGGCTGAAGGTGAAAATCTTCACCTTCAGCCACGCAATCTCACGTTCAAGTGAAAATATGACGCGTATATCGACTGCGACGCACATCTCATCACTTCACAAATTCCTTCGATATCTATTTTAATGCCCGCTTCCGATGATAGTAGTGATGAGATGAAGAAGAAATAACGGAAGATGTAGTACCCACAGCTGATCAAGCGATTTAAAACATAAAAACTCTGAAAGAATTTTTAGTTTCGAATGTAAACCAAGAAGCAAATTTGCAAACTTGTTAGTATTGAACGTGCTGTAATTGAAATTGTATCTAAAAGCAAAAAACAAGTAACGATTTCACAATTTTTCCAATAGTTTATCCGGTAAGTGATAATTTTTTAACAATATGCTTAGGTTTTTTTAACCCCGATTTTACGTTTTCCCGTTTCGTACGTTTTTTTACCGCTGGTCCCATGAAAAATGTAAAATCGGGGTTCCACTATATATATATATATATATATATATATATATATATATATATATATATATTCATTCTTGGGCCCGTACTCTTGGGATACATGCTATCCCACCCCGTAAAGAAAAAGTTAATAGGTTTTATAAATATCACCAAAGAACTTCTTAAGAAACTGATAGCTATTTTTAGCAACGGAGATAATAATCACAAAAGCGAGACACACTTTTCAGTAAATTAAGACTCAACGTAATAAAACAGCACAAAACTAAAAGAAAACTCTTCAGAAAAATTTCCTTTGATCATATCAGCTCCTTATGCCATTTCGAAGCAATAAAATACATATTTCTTCCGGTGTATTTATAAATCATTTTCATATCTTTTAAGAATTCGACTGCAGCTATAGAAAAAGAGCTGTGTTTTGTTATTTCATATTCGATACTGTCGTAATCATTTACTGTGAAAATCTTAAAATAGTACAAGAAAGAATTTACAAAAATAGTTTGAATAGGGTATGCAAAAATGGAAATATAAAATAAGTAAAACAAATTTGACTTTTTTAAATAAATTTGTTTGAAATGGTTTTAAAGTATATTTAATAAATTGGAAAGTTTTATTTATAGAAAAAATAATGGCATGTGAGAGAAATATGAGCGTTATAACATTTAATTGGATGGGAAATTCTATTTTCACATCTTATAATTTTCTGTTAATATCGCGGAGTATTCGTTGCATGTTGTTGTGTATTCACGATTCAATTCTAAGTTTTAGAACAAATATCGTTTTTAAACGATTAAAAACTTATAGTTTAAGCTATTATTTACAAAATCTGTCTTTAAATTTTCATTAAAAAACTTTTTACGGTTTGTTTGTTTTTTGTTTTTTTTTTGTGTGTGTATGTGTGTTGAAAATATACCCTATCTTTAGGACCATAAGAAGCAAATTTTGTACATAAAAAATCGACTTAAAGTTGGAGTCGATTTTTTTATTCTTATGGTCCGATGGTAACATAAAAAATTAATATTTATATATATATATATATATATATATATATATATATATATATATATATATATGTGTATATATATATATATGTGTATATATATATATATATATGTATATATATATATATATATGTATATATATATATATATATATATATATATATATATATATATATATATATATACATATATATATATATACATATATATATATATTTATATATATTATATATATATATATATATATATATATATATATATATATATGTGTGTGTGTGTGTGTGTGTGTGTGTGTGTAATAAACACCACATCACGTAGTGAAGGAGATGATTCTCGCTTGCAAGAACGGCACATCACGGGGGATTCATGAACTCTGGTTGTCGTGGACGCTTCGGAGCACTCGAGGAGAGGCATTGAAGGAGCACGCATAACATACAGAGAGGCAAAGCACAAAGTGACGATATACAACCCCAATCCCTGGATAGTTATCCTTGGAATATTTATTTAATTTCAACACATCTTGCAGACATCAAAGAAGAGACGAGACAAAAGACTGATATAGGGTTTACTCGAGACACATACTGAACAATACGGCATGAGAATATTGGCACCGGAAACCAGCCGGAGATTGAATATGCTTTACACCAATGGAACAGTAGTGGCATATATTTTTAGGTTTAGAAAGAGGCGCGCGACGATACAAAAGCAGGACGGACGCGGGACACACTACATGGCAAGACACGGAGGCAGACAGAAAAAGCCCGCGGAAAACTCTTGCTCTGGCTTATATACGAAAGGTTCATGAGCCTGACGCTAGGTGGCCATAAACTTTTAATTGGCTATCGGCGAACATCTGACCTCGTGAGTCAAAAGTCGTATGATCTTTCGAAAGGCCAGATAGACTTGTGATGTTGAATCATGTTTAAAAATAACTTTACTGTTTTGCGCGCGTGTGTTTAAGAGATAATATGATTGGTTAGGCTGTTTATTTTTAGATCACAATTGGGAAAAAGGGGCTGTACTTTATTGAGAGGAAACAAGGAATATATATATATATATATATATATATATATATATATATATATATATATATATATATATATATAATATATATATATATATATATATATATATATATATATATATATATATATATATATATATATATATATATATATATATATATATATATATATATATATATATATATATATATATATATATATATGTATATACATACATACATATATATACATATATTGTGTTCCTAACAAAATACAAAATATTCTTTTTTAAAAATCCTCCCATAAATTTGAGGTGCGTCTTATCGTCCAAAAAATTTGGTAGTTACATTTCCTCGTTCAGCAAAAAAAATCTAGTTTAACTTCAGTAGAAAACTTTAAACATTTGTTATGATCAATAATGCAAAATTGCTTAGAAATTAAAATTTTATTTCATTAAGGACTAGAAAAAGTATTAGTAGCTTCAAACAAGTGTATTAAGTATTCTTTTTATGACATATTCCGTACTCATACTCTATAAAAACAAGCGAATCACAATGAATTCTTAAGCTACTGAAAACTTTAACCACCGGAATCTGCCTAGCTTAGCAGTTAAAATTCAAAGACAGACTGGAACCAGATGTTCAGGCGTTTCAATAACCAGCATAGACGTCATTAAAACTTTAGGAAAATTGCTCATTTTCACAACTTCTTAGTCAACTTTAATTATTCTTCTTATCGCACAAATGTGATATCTGCCCAGGCTAGTCGGAAACTTTATTAAACATTTTTGACTGGATTATCAAATACATTTCAACTACCCCCTTACTTACAAATCAGTATTTAATATTTAGTAAGGTCCTTTTTATACTTGGAAAAAGCACAGTAAAATTAAGAATATTCATCTTCTAAGTGACTAAAGGAACTTAGAGCCCAAAACAATATTTTTCTCTGTAAAAACTGTATTTAAGATTTAGATGAATACTTCCTTAAGAAATAATCATAATCGATTATGGAAGGTGACATAATGCAATTTTTTGCAACATAAAATAAAAATTAAGGCAATTAATTTTAATGCTTAAAAGCCTTACTTATCTTAAAAGTACTTTAGAAGTAAAATTGCCGGGTAGGATTTTTTCCATTACTTGAGTATTGATAATAAAAACAAAATGAAAATTATAAATACTTGATACCGAGTAATTTGAAGAGCAAAAATGGACTTCAATACTCCCAACAGCTGAGTGTCGGAAGTCCATATCTATGGATTAAATAGAACGTTGATCCTGAAAGATCCGATCTTAAAAATAAATATACCTCGGCCCTTTGCGGTTAACTTATACATAGTACCAAGTATTTCTTTTTCCTTTGTTGCTTTAAGTGATAGTATCCTGTTATTGAATTTTTTATTTATGCGATCATATTTTTCAGAAACAGTATTTCATTTCGACCAATCACATAGTATAGAGCTCACAAAGTATCCATTGCGAGAGCCCAGTTTCAAATACCGATTGAAACAAGTATGCTTCTAAATTATTCTTTCATGAAATGTAACTTAACCTTTAGCTTAAGGGGCCCATTTTTCTAAATCCCTCTGTAGAACGGGAAATTTCATACCCCCCTAAGTAAGAATAGCCATTAAGGGGGTTATCTATATACGTATATATAACAGTTCCGTAACTGACACACTGACATACAACGCACAGACCAAACCACTGGACCTAAAGGGCTGAAATTTTGCATGGCCATTCTTCTTATGGTGTAGGGGTGCACTAAGAAAGGTTTTTGAAAAATTCTTCTTAGATTTTTTTAAATTAAATTTTTAAGCTGTTTTTGTAACTTTTTTTAAGTTTGCATTTAAAATATTAATTTGAGGGTTATAAAATTTGTATCACGAGAAAAAACATAAAAATTCCTTTAAAATGAAATCTTTTTCGAATCTTTATCTTTATTTTCTGATTTTTGTTGAATTTTTAAATATTCATTTTTAGAATTTAATTTTCTAAATTCTGATCACGCGAATTCTTTTTCTGGTACTTTAAATAAATTTATCGTCACGTGCATAACAACTAAATAGACAAAAAAATATTCCTTTTCTTTCTAATGCAGCAGACGATTGGATATTATGCAAAAAAAATAAATATCCCTTACGATTTTTTTTATAAATAAATAAATAAATAAATATATATATATATATATATATATATATATATATATTACATCAATTGTATACGTTGATCGTCGCATTTATTATCTATATATATAAAACAGTTCCGTAACTGACTCATTCATTCATTCATTCATTCACTGACTGACTGACATACAACGCACAGACCAAACCGCTGGACCTAAAGGGCTGAAATTTTGCATGGCGATTCTTCTAATAGTGTAAGGGGTGCACTAAGAAAGATTTTTCAAAAATTCTTCTTAGATTTTTTTAAATTAAATGTTTAAGCTGTTTTTTAAACTTTTTTTACGTTTGCATTTAAAATAATACACTGAGGGTTATAAAATTTATATCACGAGAAAGATCATAAAAATTCCTTCAAAATGAAAATTTTTTGGAATTTTTACCTCCATTTCCTGATTTTTGGTGAATTTTTAAAGATTAATTTTTATAATTTAATTTATTAAATGCTGATCACGTGATTTCTTTTTCTGGTATTTTCAATAAATTTATCGTCACGTGCAAAAAAAATAGACAAAAAAATATTTTTTTCTTGCTAATGCGGCAGACGATTAGACTTTATTTTGTCTATAAAAATATCCCTTACGATTTTTTTTATAAATATGTTTTTTTTTTTACATCAATTGTATACATTGATCGTCGTATTTATTATAAATATATATATATATTTTTTTTTGAATTAATTGCATACATTGACAGTTGTATTTAATTTCAATGTACTCCGTAGCGAAGCGCGGGTTTTCAGCTAGTCTATATATATAAAACAATTCCGTAACTGACTCATTCATTCACTGACTGACTGACTGACTGACATACAACGCACAGACCAAACCGCTGGACCTAAAGGGCTGAAATTTTGCATGGCGATTCTTCTAATAGTGTAGGGGTGCACTAAGAAAGATTTTTCAAAAATTCTTCTTAAATTAAATTTTTAAGTTGTTTTTTAAACTTTTTTTGCGTTTGCATTTAAAACAATACATTGAGGGTTATAAAATTTATATCACGAGAAAGATCATAAAAATTCCTTTAAAATGAAATCTTTTTTGTATCTTTACCTCAATTTTCTGATTTTTGGTGAATTTTTAAAGATTCATATTTAGTATTTAATTTATTGAATGCCGATCACGTGATTTCTTTTTATGGTACTTTAAATAAATTTATCGTCACGTGCATAACAACTAAATAAACAAAAAATATTTTTTTTCCCTTGCTAATGCGGCAGACGTTTGGACATTATCCAAAAAATATTAAAATACAGTAAAAGAAATGTTCTAAAAACTGTACTATATTCTTCAGTATTCTTTATATTAGATTTAATTTGAATATTTTCTGCTACATTATTTTGTCTATAAAATTATCCTTTACGATTTTCTTATAAATAAATAAATAAATATATATATATATATATATATATATATATATATATATATATATATATTTTACATCAATTGTATACATTGATCGTCGTATTTATCATATAATATATATTTATATTTGGCATGAATTGCATACATTGACCGTTGTATTTAATTTGAATGTACTCCGTAGCGAAGTACGGGTTTTCAGCTAGTCTATATATATAAAACAGTTCCGTAACTGACTCATTCATTCATTCACTGACTGACTGACATACAACGCACAGACCAAACCGCTGGACCTAAAAGGCTGAAATTTTGCATGGCGATTCTTCTAATAGTGTAGGGGTGCACTAAGAAAGATCTTTCAAAAATTCTTCTTAGATTTTTTTAAATTAAATTTTTAAGCTGTTTTTTAAACTTTTTTTACGTTTGCACTACAATAATACTTTGAAGGTTATAAAATTTATATCACGAGAAAGATCATAAAAATTCCTTTAAAATGAACTTTTTTTCGAATCTTTACCTCTATTTCCTGATTTTTGGTGAATTTTTAAAGATTAATTTTTAGAATTTAATTTATTAAATGCTGATCACGTGATTTCTTTTTCTGTTACTTTAAATAAATTTATCGTCACGTGCGTAACAACTAAATAGACAAAAAAAATATTTTTTTCTCTTTCTAATGCAGCAGACGATTGGATATTATCCCAAAAAAATGCATATCCCTTACGATTTTTTTATAAATATATATATATATATATATATATATAGATAGATATATATTTTACATCAATTGTATACATTGATCATCGCCTTTATTATAAATATATAAATTTATTTTTTGGCATAAATTGCATACGTTAACCGTTGTATTTAATTTGAATGTACTCCGTAGCGAAGAGCGGGTTTTCAGCTAGTATACATACATATATATATATATATATATGTGTGTGTGTGTGTGTATATATATATATATATATATATATATATATATATATATGTATATATATATATATATATATATATATATATATATATATATATATATATATATATGTATATATATATATATATATATATATGTATATATATATGTGTGTTTATATATATATATATATATATATATATATATATATATATATATGTATATATATATGTGTGTTTATATATATATATATATATATATACATACATATATATATATACATATATATATATACATATATATATATATACATATATATATATACATATATATATATATATATATATATATATATATATATATCTTCATTCTTGGGCCCGTATTTTTGGGATACATGCTATCCTACCCCGTAAGGAAAAGGTGAATCTCCCTATTAGGTACTTCCATAATAAAGAAGCCAACATTTTACGGTTCTCCCGCCCACATAGTATAGTGGTTAGCGTTCTGAACTGCCCCGCAGTGGGCTTGAGTTCAAATCCCGAATAAGGCCTGGTCGTTTCCGTGTCGTCCCCTTCAATAGGGAGCAATGCTGGTTCACCTATATGGTACTCCCATTATAAAGTAACCAGCAAAATTTCGCGGATCTTCATGGGACAACGTCAGAAAAAGTACAGGGTGAGCCAAAAGTTCGTAAAAACTTTAAAAATTCATAAAAAAGGAAGAAATTTTGATAAAAACGTGCGGTTTGTAAGAAAGGGCTCCCAAGGAAGTCAGATTTTTATAGCAGCAACAAAAAAAACTAAAAAAATCACCGGTATATGGGGCTGACATGCGAATGATTCAGCAGAATTATGCAAATCAATCTTGCAATAAAAGACCATGATAAACGAGGATTTCCCATTCGCTTTCAGAATGTTACCATTACGCGATCGAGTGTTGTTTGTCAAGTTGTTAAGAGTCGCCTTAGTTGTGTCGTACAATGTTCTGGAGATCATGTTGAACAATTACTATAGCAAGAATAAATTAATGGAAAGTACTGTTGTCCTGTTCATTGTGTTTCGGGTCGTCAGCGCCTTCTACCGGTGACTTCTTTAACTAATTTTTATTTTGCTGCTAAAAAAATCCGACATCCTTGTGAGCTCTTTCTTGCCAAACCCCACTTCTTTATCATAACTTCTTCCTTTTTTATGATTTTTTTAAAGTTTCTGCAAACTTTTGGCTCACCCTATACCTACCGTCAAAGAAAAGTGCCTGCCGCACTGAAAAAAATCATTTTTCCATGTAAATGGTCTAATGTCGCCAAAATAAGTGCTTAAGGATTTAAAAAATGTTCATTACACCTATTCTAATGCACTGGTCGCTCCCAGCCACTCCCTTTTAGAAAGTCCGATTATTTCACTTCATCGTATACACAGATATATATTTATTTATAGAGTTTATACTCACTAATGTATAATCTCATATTCATTTCATTCATCCAGAGCATTTAATCTTGCATGAAAAACCTCACCCTAGGGATCCGTTTTTGTATAAATATAATAACATGACGATGGGTTAAATGCGTTACTGAATGAAGATATTAATGCAATATCGGCCACAAGTAATGCGATCCTTTTTTAGCGAGATATGGTAATTTCACTAAATCATTGATTTCCCATTTTTAGAATATTCTCGGTCAGTATCATTCTCGGTCAATTCATAGTAAAGTAAAACTATGTTAAAAAATATAGATATTTTTAACAAAATGATTTACTTTCTACAAAAAACATTAATTGATTACTCCGCTAAAATATTTTTAAATATATCCTTCCTTTAAATTTGTTTGTTATTCATCTAAAACATTTTGTATTACATATAATCCTGCGTATAATTCTTTGATTCGATGTGAATTGATAAAATCGAATACCAAGAATTTATTCAATTAAAATAACGCTATATTTTTGTGTTACTTTTATGTGCGTACTACCTTTGCAAAAAACCTTCTATTTTTTAACGGGGTTTTTTCAGAGGGATTTTTACAAAATTATGTAAAGTAATATTTTGGATTGCAAATTTATATTACATGATTGTGAAGTTATTTATATGTATGCAATGACATGAAGAGTGCAGCGTAATGAACGTACATGTGAAAATTTCCTAATTCAACCTTCGAAATAGCATAAAGTTTAGTATGCTTAGGAAATACCATATTGAAATTGGTCACTGCAATGAGCCTGTTAGGGAATGGCCTAAAGACGAAAGCTTTCCAAATTAGGAGGGTGGGGGATATACCAAGTGAGGTGAAACCTGGCGGAGGTCCGTGAAGTCTATTTGAAGCAACAGAAAGAGTTCAGCATTGCTTCACCTTTCTGTCAAAAGATGACAGCACTTGTAAAATTGTTTTGTTTATGTTCTAAAAATAATATTTATTGTGCATTAGAGTTAATCGCTTAAAAATTAAGGTTTAAATTGGTAAATTTCTTTCATGATTTTTAAGAATTTTTGCAATAATTTGTTTAAACATTTATTGCTTTAAACTTAATAGAATTTTTATTATTTTATTCTCTTGATTGTGAAAAGACTGATGCATGTTGGGTAATTTTCAAGCTGATTGTTTTATTAGTTGTTCTATGATTATGGTGGAATTTCTCTTGAAAACGCTTTTGCTACTATTCTATGTTATCCTATTCTTTCATTCTTTTGAGAAATTCCAATTATTTTTAAAAAATCGGAACATCCAAGTTTTTTTGTAAAATCACATTGTGGCATTTTATTTAAAACGTATTTATGGCAAAAAAACTAATGGATTTCCTTAAACTATTCAGCCACACCATTTTTGGTAAGTGAATTCTAGCTTATTATTGAAAATTAATTCCCATTGCATCGCAGTTGTATTATTTATAAATTCCATTAACAAAATAAATCTTATTTAACAAATTGGAACGTTTTGTGTATTGTTCTTTTTATTTTTCTCTATTCTTAAATATTCTAATGCTCGTACAAGTTGATTTGTTCTTTTAATTTTTCTATTCTTAAATATTCTAATGATAGTACAGGAAGAAATGAATAAGAAATTTGGAAATTATTTAAAGGGCCTAATAGCGAAGAGACAATACGCTTCATTTCATGAGACAAAAGTCTAACAGGGGAAAAATAACTCTTAAGGGAATTGAAAGTGTTGATAATTACTTACGGGAACAGTGAAAACTAAAATGCCTGAAAATTAATCTGATGACTCGAGACAGTAATAGCTAAATAGTGCTCATAATTTCGTCGTTTCGACACTGAAACAGTCAAGAAACCAACTTTTTTCAAGAGGGAAGTGTATTACGACATGGAAACATTTTCATAAGAAATTATTCTGCTTAACTTCATTTCACATATCTTTTTACCCACTTTAAACTAAAGAAAAACTTTTTAAAGGATTGTTTCTAATCAAACGCCGTTAAATCTATAAATCTTAATTTCTGTTTTCTTAGTCTGAAAGCAAATGATTAAAAGCATAGTCGGTAATGGTAAAATAACACAACAGAATTTTTGCCCATTGAATCATTTTTCGAGAAATTTAAACCTGTGTCATTTTTCGCGATAAAATTTGTAACTAATTCCGTATATTTTATCAGTCACGAGCTGCATATAAAAGGACTGAAACGTTTCAACTGAAAACCACTTCCTTACACAATGAAATAAAAAACAATTCGTTAACTGAACACGTTTATATGCAACGGTTGGGATATATTAGCTCATAAATTAAAAATCTTTGGCTTAGAGCAACTTAATACTAGGTCACTATAACTTGAAATCCATGCGTTCATGATATAGGGTGACACAAAAATCGAAGAACGCTTATATCTTCAGACTTAAAAATGTACAAATGTTTTCCATTATGATCGGATCGCAAGGTAAATCGAAAAAAATTAATCAATCGATTCTTGGTCCAGCCAATCCCTTATTTTGCTTTCAGGAGCTTGGGTCGAAAAAATTGGTAGCCCTTAGAACTCTGTAACACTTTTCACTCTTTGGCTTTTATACTGTAGCGTACTGGAAAAAGGGTCTTATTTTTTCCCGAGACCCCACAAGCGCTTGGAAAACACAGCTGCGTGTTTTTCAAGGAATGTGTTGTTCGGTTCCACCAGTTCGGAACACGTGGGGGGATTAAAAACCGTTTTCCTGACAGATACGCAGCCACTAAAGCTGTCATCTTGGACGTTCTGCAATGTAATAAAGTTCGGCGTCAAAAAGAGCTGTCAGCCGATAATCTGCCGGCATCTGCCGCCTCCTCCACCCCTTCTGAAAATCCAGACATTGAGGAGAGACGCTGTATAAAATCCGAGCGGGAGAGACGTGTTTTTACTAGGCTCCTGTGTTGTTGGGCCGAGAATGGGCCCTGGAGCGTGTATTTGTGAATCTGCACGTAAATTCAGTGGTTATATCGAAAATGTCTAATGTTTAATTTTTTTCTTGTTAATAAATTGTTAAGTTTTGTTTTAAAAATTTGGCCTTCGTTTTGTAAATTAGAACTCTGCTTTTCTTTGGTATGGATCAATAGTTGTGAATTTCCTTCAAAATGCCTTACTACTTGTCGTGACGCCACAATACTCATCATGCTGATCGCCTATTCGGAGAAGGGAATTTGGATTCATAGAATTACGATTTATCGATCTGAACGTCAGCAATTCTAAGCACCGTGAAAGTTAATTCAGGAGAAATAAGAAGGTGAAGATACAACTATTCATTTTACACTACAAAAATCAAAAATAAGCGTTTGTTCACGTGTAGTTGCAAAAGCACCAGTTGGAAATTTACTCGTTGCCTAATTTGAGATTTAAGATTTGCAAAGTAATCTGGAATCAAATAGAATTCTGCTCAACAGTTAATGTCACTAACAATACGACTAAAAGCGACCAGTTTCCATTCGAATGGATACAGATACTAACTCACCCTCCGCCTATAATAAATAGCTGTCGAACGACAAATATTTATCTCTGCAACAAATTTAGTATACATGAGAATTATAATTGGGTATTGCAGAAAGGACATGTGTAGTTATTAGGAAGTACAGATTCTAACTCACCGTCCGTCTACATTACATAGCTGTCGAACGACAAATATTTACCTCAGCGACAAAATTAGGATAAGTGAGAATTAAATTTGGGTATTGTAGAAATGACCCAAGATGTAATACTGCAAGTTTAGGAATTTAAACAAAATAGTTTGAAATTTAGCTTTAAAATTTTCCGTAGATGAAATAGACTTAAAAGGGAGAATATATTCTTTAAATTTTCAACAGAGTCCAGTGTTACTTTACAAAAAACTTTTAAATTTGGCACAAATAAAGATGAAAATTCAAATACACCCATGTCTTTTCAATTTTAATTCCTTCACCTAAGCTTCTAAGAACTGGCTACTGTAACAATAATCATTCAATTTAAAGCTTTAAGTTCAGGAAATAATAGCCCTTCAGAAAACAGATCTACCTCCTGGGATTACAAATAAACTGCTATTTTCGAGAATTGCTGCAAATAAAGTCTCGCAAGGAGAAGATTGGAACAAAACAATACAATTAAATTTGCTTAAAGTGGTAGGAGGGTGACAGTCAATGGCGCAGTATTTATGCCTCTCCCTAACATCTGCCGTCTTGCTCCAGTAGGATACAGGGCGAAGAAAGCGACAATGGTATTGCCACTCTTCTTTATTGAATCTCGTACCTTTATTAACACGCTCGTTGTTCTGGTGCGAGACAGTGCGGAATTCAATTTGTACGGGAGATTTTTCTGAAAGGGGGACAGAGAGACTGTGGGAATTAGCTACAAGAAGCAAATAAATTGTCTCCACTATTTGACACGGCAGCAAATTACTCGATCTTTCCCTTGACCTTTTGAACCCTTTTATAGAACGAAAGTTACCGTATTTTTCGGATCGTCAGAAGCACCTGCCATTTATGGGAGGGTTTTTAGAAAATAATATTTTGTATTTTGTAAGGTATATAAAGATATTTTCAATTTCTTACTTAATACAGATAAAAAATTTGTATCGTGAATATAACAGACAACATATACATATACATATACATATACATATACATATACATATACATATACATATACATATATACAGTGTGTCCGGGCTTAAAGTATCCAAAAGTTATGGCTTATTTTTACGGAACTAACCATTAGAAATAAAAAAAATTTGAATAGAAAAAATATTTCACCAATTTGTAATGTCAACAGATTTCGATGAGTGCACCTTTTGTAGCACGACAAACGTCCAAACAGTAATCCAGTTCTCTTCAAGTGTTTTGAAGCATATCAGGAGTTATTAGTGTATAAACAGAAAAATTTTGGGTATAAACAAAAAAATTGTGTATAAACAAAAAATTGAAACTGGGGATGAGTTGAAGAAACGTATCATTCAAGTAATTCGTCTAATAACTTGGAAAGTCTAATAACTTGGAGAACAATTCGTTATTTGGTGAGAACTGGATTACCCCTTGGGGGTCGATGGAAGTTAAAAAAATGGTCTATAGTATTCCAGGGGTCTATTGGGGGGTCGATGATAAATTTTTTTGTTTTAAAATTTAATCTAATTTTTTAGGAATGTAATTATTAGATCATAATATCCGTTTTAATATGTATAAATATATATTTATATTCGTTATGTTAGTTATTGTGACAATGCAATGATAAGAAATTTCAGGCCAACCAATAAAGAAATTATATCAATGCATCAAGCACAACCACCACATTAATTGAAATTGATATTTTATGCAATTACAATATGTGTTTCTGAAATCGTGTTTATATTTGAGGCGGTGAAAGGCAAAGTGGTGTAAGTCAGTAAGTCAAGTGGTGTAAGTCAAAAGCGTTTTACCACAAAAACTACAAAAATTCCACTATAAATTGAAAATTTTTTAATTCATAATAATTATTTTAACACTGGAACTAATAATCATTTTCAATTCCACTATAAATTGGACATGAACATTACATTTTTGCCCTGAAATAAAAAAAGTTGAAAATGTGACTTACACCACTTTGCCTTTCACCGCCTCATTTGTGAAATTAAGAATGAAAATAGTACAAAAATAATAAAACATAAACCTAATGAACCACTTTTTTTTCTATTTTGTTCATATTCTTAGTCAAGTTGTTATCTTTAAGTGTTTTATGTTCAATTATTAGTATTATAATTATGTTGTATGCTGTATATTATAGAGAAAAATGTGAGGGGGGGTCGATGAAGAAAATCATTCTTTTAAAAGGGGTCGATGTAGGAACAAGGTTTGGTACCCCTGGTTTAGACGTTTGTCGTGCTATAAAAGGTGCACACATAGAAATCTATTGATATTAAAACTTGGTGAGATGTTTTTTTTCTATTTAAATGATTTCTTTTATTCTAATGGTAGTTTCGTAAAAATAAGCCATAACTTTTGGGTACTTTTAGCCCGGACACCCTGTACAATAAATATACATATAATATATAAATAATAAAATATTCATTTTATTTTAATGTTACCGTAGGACCATAAGAAACACCCCAATTTTAAGTTGATTTTTTAATGTAAAAATGTGCTTCTTATGGTCCGAAAAATATGGTATTTTCTGCTAACATTAATTCGTCCATAGTCCAAAATTATCCTTCATTCTATAAGTATGAAAATAACACAAAGAAAAAATAAAACAGTAATTGTCTCTATAGAAACAAATTGCAAATATACAAGTAGTTTTATGCATACTAAACTTTAACGCACTCAAGCTTAACAATTATTTTTCGTTATATAAATCAGACAATAACAGATGTTGAAAATATTTGTTATTGCCGCTTTCTACTGCAAAACAACGTCTTATTCTTACTAAACCTATCTGTATGATTATTTGAAAATTCTACAAAAATGAAATGTACACAATATGTAATTGTTCGCATACAATGCATTTACTCAACCATGCTTCAAAATTATTTTTCAGTTTATTATTAAGAGAATAATAAAAATAATTTACATAACTGCCCCTTTCTGCAATATAATAACATTTTAACAAACATGGAATAAATCTGATCTGTATACAAAGCGTACCGTTACAGTTTAAGAGTTTCATATTCAACAGATTCTAATTAATTGAAAGAAAAAGTTATTCTTGTATTTGGGAAATATCTCTAACGAGCGACTTAAAAATTTCTTAAGCAGCGAAGTAAAATAAAAACAAACCATTAGAAATAAATAATACCTATTATTGCCATAACAAATAGTTCTCTTATTGTTCACACCGATTCTAATCAAAATACCTGTCAAAAACGTTTTTGAATTTCAAGTTATGTAAATATACTGTTATGTATAATATACTGAATGTATCAAGTTGTGTATAATATACTGAATAAATTTCGTGACATTTAAAGTTGAATATATAATATATATGTATAAACAATAATTATATAAAGAAATATATATAATTTTCTTCCTATTCATTAATAATTCCTTTTACATTTTATCCATTAATGTTTTTATTGTTCCTTCTTTATTCTTTCTTATTATCTGTTTAAAGAAATGATTGTTGTTTCTGATTCCCCTTCACCGATAGTATCTATCAGTTCAAGTCCAATTAAGGCTATTAAGTCCAATTAGGGCTCCGGTTTTTAATAGCACCGCGAGGTTCTGAGTCCGACTTGGCTAAAAGGCCGGTCCCGTGATTTAGAACCAAGGCAAGTGACGAGACCGATGCACTTGACCCAGCACCTCCAGAGGTAATTTGAAAACTTAGAGGACATTGCAACCACGACGTGCTCCGACCGCCATTAGTGTACACGGCGGTGGATTTGCAGCGACGAGCATCGAACCAGAGACGTAGGAGGCGCAGTGACCCAGTTACCAAGGGCAGCGGGATAGTGATCTGAAAGTCACTGGTCTGATGCTCGTCGCTGACAAATCCACTGGTGTGTACACGGTGGTGGATTTGCCGCGACGAGCATCGAACCAGAGACGTAGGAGACGCAGTGGCCCAGTTAGCAAGGGCAGCGGGCTAGTGATCTGAAAGTCACTGGTCTGATGCTCGTCGCTGACAAATCCACTGTCGTGTACACGGCGGTGGATTTGCAGCGACGAGCATCGAACTAGAGACGTAGGAGGCGCAGTGACCCAGTTAGCAAGGGCAGCGGGATAGTGATCTGAAAGTCACTGGTCCGATTCTCGTCGCTGACAAATCCACTGGCGTGTACACGGCGGTGGATTTGCCGCGACGAGCATCGAACCAGAGACGTAGGAGACGCAGTGGCCCAGTTAGCAAGGGCAGCGGGATAGTGATATGAATGTCACTGGTTCGATACCCTTCGCTGACAAATCCACTGCCGTGTACACTAATACCGGCTAGTGCACGTAAAATCTGTCGTAGCTGCAATGTCCTCCAAATTCTCAAAATTACCTCTGGGGTGCTGGGTCAAGTGTTCTGATCTCGTCACTTAACTCGGTTCAAAATTACGGAACTAGTCCTTTGGCCAAGTCGGACTCCGACCCTTGTGGTGCCAGTCAAAACAGGAGCCGCACCTTCATCGCCCATAGCCTTCGGGACATGATCTGATGTTGCTGTCGGTCAAGTGGCATAAGCAGCAACAACAGAAATGATTTATAAAAGTTATTCACTATGTTAATCTCTGTTATTTTCCCATATTTATAAGTTTAAATGTATTAAAAATTAAATAATTTCACTTTAGTTGTTAATGTATCAAATAAAATATTATTTATTCTGTTCTATAATTATGATATTAAATTGCGAAATAAAGAGATTAGCCTTTATTTATTTATTTCAGGCATAATTTATTTAAAGTTTACGTTAATTTATTAGTTTTTTAACTTCTAAATTATTAGTTTTTCAACTTCTAGAAAAAACAAGCTCATGCTCATTTTTACTCATATATTACTCATCTATTTTTGAAAGAAAACAATCCTTTTCTTTTTGTAATAGTTATTTTTTTATAAATTCAAGACATGTTATTCAAGTAAAAGAATCATCCCAAAAAACCCATCACATCCATAAAAAATTAATTTATTGTTATAGAATTTTAGAACTGAACATTCCATTGTCATTCTTTCTTGATGTAGTTATTAATGCACAAGTTTCTTATTTAAACTCGTTTCATATTTAATCTCTGAATTTCGACTTCATCCATCCTACAGCTTCTTAAGCACATCACAGGGTTACTTGATATCCACGCATAGTTTGATATAATTCATTGTTTAAATCCAAACATTGTTGGACATAAGTCCTTAGCAAAGTTTAAATTTTTTACCAGGATTCAAGGGAAAGACACTAATTTTTTCATTATTGCTTTGTGCGAGTAGACAAAAAACTAAATCTATATATATAAAACAGTTCCGTAACTGACTGGACCTAAAGGGCTGAAATTTTGCAGGGCGATTCTTTTTATAGTGTAGGGATGCACTAACAAAGATTTTTGAAAAATTCTTCATAGATTTTTTAAAATTACATTTTAAGCTGTTTTTGTAACTTTTATTAAGTTTGCATTTAAAATAATACTTTGGAGGTTATGAAATTTATATCACGAGAAAGATCGTAAAAATTCCTTTAAAATGAAATCTTTTTCGAATCTTTACCTCCATTTTCTGATTTTTGGTGAATTTTTAAATATTAAATTTTAGAATTTAATTTACTAAATGCTGATCCCGTGATTTCTTTTTCTGGTACTTTAAATTAATTTATCGTCATGTACATAACAATGAAATAGACAAAAAAATATTTTTTCCCTTGCTAATGCTGCAGACTATTGGGCATTATCCAAAAAAATATTAAAATACAGTAAAAGATATATTCCTCAAACTGTACTATATTAACTGTACTATATTCTTTAGTATGTCGTATTAGATTTAATTTGAATATTTTATTCTACATTATTTTGTCTATAAAAATATCCGTTACGATTTTTTATAAACATATTTTTTCGTTTTTTTTTACATCAATTGAATACATTGATCGTTGTATTTATTATAAATATATATATACATGTTTTTTGCATTAATTGCATACATTGACCGTTGTATTTAACTTGAATGTACTCCGTAGCAAAATGTGGGTTTTCAGCTAGTCGCCAGGGCCACCCAGAAGGGGGGCAACCGGGGCACTTTGCCCCAGGCCCCCAACTGCCGGAGGAGCCCCCAAAAAATTTTTTTTTAAATATTTATTAGATTTCCTCCGAAAGAAAATTTTGAAACTTGTACCGTACTTCAAAATTCAAAATAATCTCCTGAAAAAAGGGGCCCCCCAAAAAATATAAAAAAATTATTCGATTAATCAGATTTCTTGGGGACCCCAACAGAAGTTTGTCCCTGGCCCCGTAAAGTCTCTGGGCGTCCATGCTAGTCGCTACATAAAAAGAGAATGCTCTACCAAATTTAGACAGTTTTACTGTCACTTCGTTTGAAGTATGGACCTCCAATCAGCTACCGTGGGCCATCTGTGATCGGCTGACTAAATTTCTGTCGACAATTGAATCAGTTCATTTAAATTTAAAAGAGCTTAAAATTTGAAACCGTTAAAAAAAAAATTAATTATCAGCAGTCTAAAATCACAGAAGATGAGAAAGACCGCCTCCAACAGAGGGAAAGGGTAGAGGATAATATTTTACACTTGTTCTTATTTCAAATATCTATAGAGTGTAGCTCACTTCTACCCGCACTTGGGTGTATATAATTTGAAGTGGCACCCTAAATGAATTTGATACAAACACAGTTTATACATGAAACAATGTTTATTGAATTCGTTGCACATATAGAATTTGCTTTTACAGCAATAAGCATACGTACTACTTGTACGGTATATATATTAACATTCAATAAAAATACACATTGCAAATACCCACAAACCAGCAGAGAGTCAAACCAGCAGTTCTGCCACGTAAACTTTGGGCCTGCTAAGCACAAGCGCCGGTTAACCCCTGGAGCTGCTTAACTCGTAGCTCCCTCTCGCTTATCTATCAACTTTAACAACCAGTTTCAACCTTTGTATTAATCAAGCTGCTTGGTATTTATACCAAGCGCGTATGCCGAAATTTGCATATCTCAAGCAGCTTCTTTAATTCATTCACTTAAAAGTTCGATTCTTGTGAATCGAATCTTATGTATACCTTACATATCCAACGCACCAGACAAGGCCCGACATAGAATCTAAGGTCTTCTTTGATTCAATGCCTGTCGTCGAATAGGCTGCCACTCCAGTTTAAACCAAGCATCCCCAGAGATGACATCTGGTGGGCTCACACCCTCTCCCAGCCTCTCTGACATCAAAGGTCACTTGTTCTTATTTATTCTTAAGCAATCGTGACGTGGCTCTATGCATAAGAAGTCTAAGTAGTGATTTTCAGGGGTTCCACAACTGATCCCGGTAACAAAACTAAATGTTTGGTAACTGTAAACCTTTTATTGTTTTTGAAGTTATTTCTTGTTTCTGGAAATCAGAAGAAACAAAATAAATCCCAAACTGGGATTGATACTAATATATAGCATTTTTCAAAAGACCTTTAAAATAAAGACAAGTTTCTGATAGAAAAATATGTAGAGGATACTTTACGAAAGATGGATTTCACTTGTTGCCTTAGTGAACTAAAGAGAATATTTGTCTTAAGTACTGAAATGTCATGCAGTCCTGTTGCAAAGAAAGTACCCTACCAAAAATAAATTTTTCTCTTAATATAGTTGAATAGAAGTACTGTATTTTACCTTATTCATAGAGTACACGTCTATTATTACTGAACGTGCATCCAGCAATTAATTAGACTAACATGCCACCTACGTAAGCTTACAAATTTACTGGTACAGCCTTCGGCCGTGAAACGGTTGACATTTCCTAATTTAAGGTTTGTTAATTTAGAATAGTAAATGTTCAGCAAATTTACACAATTTGTTCTCCACTCTAAATAACACATAAAAAAAATATTTCGTTTTAACTGTACTCCATATCAACTTTTTTACTCAACATTCAAGATTTTAAAAAAGGACATCTTATAAGCAACGGAATTTTCTTATTTGTTTCTAACAAAAAGTTTCTAAACTATTGAAAGTGTATGATACAAACTGAAAATAATCAATTTATATGGAGTAAAAATTCATTAATTTTTTTGGTCTTAAAAATTTATAATTAATACTCCTGTAACACATTACAATTATTTATAATACTTTTCTACTATCTTATTTAAATTGTTCAAGTTTAACAAGGTAATAAAAATACTATAGATGTAGTATTTATTTGAATGAAACATTTTAAAGTTTATTTAATTCTGTGAAAAATCTAAATTCAATAATACTCAATTAACGTTGCCCTGAAGCGATTTAACGTATTTTATCTGTGGAGGAAAATGACGAAGTTTTGTGTTAAGGATACTAACAAAGCTCTTTCAAATTAAACAAGTAGGTAGTAAAAAAATTGCGAATCAAATTTCTCGTAAATGTTTAACAGTCAAATACATATCTGATATTTTTAATTAAATTTAACTTACTTCCTCTCAATTAAGAGTAAAATTAGAGATTCTATCGAAGTCCTCGGAAAGTTTGTTTGGTGCTTGTGAAAATAAATTTAAACGCAGAAAATACTTGATTTTCCTTGTTGGACTATTAAAAATTCATTCAGTCGGAAATTCGATACACTTTTATGTTTACTTAGTGGGTCTGCTAATTCTAGAATAGAATTTATTGGAATGAACAGATAAATCAAAGGTCAAAAACCTTTGAACACTTCGAGAAATGTCCCCCAATCCAGAATTTAATGATGAAATATATTTTCATTAGTTTAACCTTAACGTTGTATGTGAGTTTCAAGAAACTAGGATCAGGAATGCTTTCCAGAACGTTTTATCTTTGATCCGTAATAAAATTAAACAGCATAGATCTGGGCCGACGACTCTTCCCGTTTGAAGAACTGTCTGAATGATTTTTGTATGCAGCAAGTAAATATCTAAGCTACGTTTAGTAAATTGATGCAAGGGAATTTAAACTCTGGGTCGTAATTAGGCTGTGGGTAGCAGCCGTGATTCGAAGGGAATACATACCCTGGGTCGTATTTAGGCTGTGGGTCGTAACCATAAGTGACTCGAGGGGAATTTATACCCTGGGTCGTATTTAAGCTGTGGGTAGCATCCATACGTGATTCGAAGGGAATATATATAGCCTGGGTCGTATTTAGGCTGTGGGTAGCAGCCATACGTGATTCGAATGGAATATATACCTTGGGTAGTATTTAGGCTGTGTGTAGCAGCCATAGTGATTCGAAGGGAATATATACCCTGGGTCATATTTAGGCTGTGGGTAGCAGCCATACGTGAATTAAAGGGAATATATACCCTGGAAAGTATTTAGGCTGTGGGTAGCAGCCATACGTGATTCCAAGGGAATATATACCTTGGTCGTATTTAGTCTGTGGGTAGCAGCCATACGTGATTCGAGGGGAATACATACCCTGGGTCATATTTAGGCTGTGGGTAGTAGCCATACGTGATACGATCGTTTCAATGTTTAGTGGAACAGTACACTTTTCACTTGCAAAAATTGTTAGAAAATTGACTAAATTTTCATAATTTTTAACGAATTAACCAATTAAGCAAATTTAATGAATACTTCTGGATTGTTATGAAACATAACTTATTGCAACAAAAATATCAGATTGATGTAAATTATTTAAATTAATAAGGAAAACATAATAATTAAGTAACATGTTTTTTCTATTTTCATAATTACCATTTGTCACTGCGCGCATATAACTGATGTTAATTTTAATTTATTAACATGAAAGACACTTTGAAGAAAACATTTAACTTAACATATTGACCTAAAATCTTTTTTAAATACTTTCATTTTTAATATTTATAAGTAAAAATTAGTTTTAAAAACAATTTTACAAAAATTTTATCCTAAACCATTTTGTGAAGTTTTAATTACCTAAGATAACTCTAAGCTTTTAGGCAATTTTATGTAGAAGTTTAACATTAAAAATATATATATATATATATAAATATATATATATATATACATATATATGTATATATATATATATATATATATATATATATATATATATATATATATATATATATATATATATATATATATATAAATATATATATATATATATATATTTATATATATATATATATATATATATATATATATTTATATATATATATATATATATATATATATATATATAAATATATATATATATATATATATATATATATATATATATAAATATATATAATATATATATATATATAAATAAATATATATATATATATATATATATATATATATATATAAATATATATATATATATATATATATATATATATATATATATATATATATATATATATATATATTGGTGGGGGGGGGGCATTAATTGCATACATTGACCGTTGTATTTAATTTGAATGTACTCCGTAGCGAAGTGCGGTTTTCAGCTAGTATATATATACAGTGTGTAACAAAATCATAAGACCACTGTGGATTTTGTGATTTTTACTATAAATAGTATAATTTTTTTTAAATTAAATTAGGTTGATGTTAATAAATGAAACATAAAATATATGTATATTATTTTAAGAGATATTTAAATATACTAATTATTTTATCAACAATTTCAAATTTTTCCAGTCAAATATCTGTAACAAAATTATAAGACCACTAGTTAAGACAAATTTTTTAATAAAACTAATATGATGTTGATCCACCATTGAATTAATGTTCATTGAATTAATTAGGTTTTCGAGCAAATATTTGGGAATTTAGTTCCATTCATCCGTGATAGCTAGTTCCAATTCATACACAGAATCATACTAACGGTTATTTGCATACACTTGACGAGCCAAATGGCCCCACAAGTTTTCGGTGGGATTCAGGTCTGGACTAAGGCTTGGCCAGTTTAAGACCTCAATTTTTTCTTTTTGAAACCATATTTTAGTTGATTTAGACACATGGCATGGCGGATTGTCTTGCTGAAATTTCCAGTTTGATCTTCCTAAAAATGGGCCAAAAGGTATAAGGTGTTGGTAAAGCAGTTGTTGATAACAAATGGAGTCCATTTTTCCAAGAACTCGCTGCAGATATTATTTCCCATCATACGCAAAAGCTCCCAACACCATCACAGAGCCACCACCCATCTGTCTACTGAAGAAAACCCGAGGTTCCGATCGTAAATCATGCCAGTAGGAAATATTACCGTCCGGGCCATCCAAATTAATTTTTTTTTGTTGGGAAAAATAATATTTTTCCAAGCAGCATCCCAGGTCATGACTTCCTTTGCCCACTTCAGTCTTCCTTCTTTATGATGCTTTAACAGTCTTGGTTTTCTTTTTAATTTCCGAAGAGCAACATTTGAATTTGATCTTAAAGTTCGCCAGACTGTCATATGTGAAATAGTTTTACTTGTCTGCTGTGTTATTTTACGAGTAGACAAGTTCCGTTTCGTTGTAACCTTGAAAATTCGTCTATTATCGCGAGCTGATAATTTACTCTTTCTGCCAGATCTTTTATATTTTCCATAAAAATCTATTTTACTTAAAACGTTATGAATAGCAGTTTTAGAACGTTTAAGTATCTTATTTATTTCACGTTCCAATTTTCCAGAGCCCTTATAAAACCAAATTTTTCAAACTTCTAATTCAGATAATTCTCTTCCACGCGGCATTGTGAATTTCCTCATAAAAACAAACAAATTAAATTCTATTTCTTTTACAATATTATCGTTTGGACCTTTTTGTGATGTAAAGTTACAGTTTTTCTACAATTTTGAAAGAAAAAATAAAATAGTTTTAAAAACGCAAATCATTTTAACTAAAAAAATAAGTGGTCTTATATTTACACTGCTGGCCACCCAAATTGCAACACCAAGAAAGAAAAGAAATATCACAACAAAATTTATTTTGCAGATAACATGTTGACCAAGTATCAAATGATTAAATTTATAGACTTCTGTGAAGTGTGGTTCCTGCCAAAATCAGTAGCCAGAGTAGCCGCCATTGTTGGAGATCACCGCTGCCACACGCCTCAGCATTGATTCAAAGAGACTTTGGATGAGTTCTTGGGGTACAGCAGACCAAGCAGCTTCCACACGTTGCCAAAGTTGATCTGCTGTGGCAGCTGGGGATGGAATCTGGGTCAATCGTAGAGCAACCATGGACCACATGTTTTCTATCGGCGAAAGATACGGAGAGCGAGGCGGCCAGGGAAGCAATTCAATCTGGCGATTGACGAAGAACCGTTGGACAATGCGTGCCACGTGTGGTCGCGCATTATCCTGTTGAAATATGGCTGTGGGCAAGCCTTGAAGGTAAGGAAGGACAACTGGCTCCAACACCTCAGAGATGTAGCGCTGGCTGTTTAAAGTACCGGCAATGCGTACTAGAGATGTGCGAGAGTGATATCCAATACCGCCCCATACCATAATACCCGGTGCAGGACCAGTGTGGCGGTGCATAACGCAGCTGTTCAGCATCCTCTCTTCACGGTGTCTCCATCTCGAATGCGACCATCGTGGTGTTGCAGACAGAAGCGTGACTCTTCAGTAAAGACAATTTCATTCCATTCTGCCGTCCACATCCTTCTGTCATCGCACCATTGGCGGCGGAGACGTCTGTGGTTCTGCGTCAAGGGTAGACAAAGCAATGGACGTCTTGCGGACAGACCACTCTGCTGTAAACGGCGTCGAATGGTACGCGCAGACACTGGATGATGCGTTACAGACTGCATGTGCTGTGCTATGGTTCGTGATGTGACTGAGCGATCCGTCACTGCCATGCGCACAATTTGCCTGTCATCACGTGAAGTGGTGCGCTGAGGTGGATGCGATCGAACACGCCGGTCCGTCGTACCCTCCTGCATCCAACGATCACATATCCGCATTACAGTTGTTTGGTTTCGTCCAACACGACTACCGATTTCCCTGAAAGATAATCCACAATCTCGGTAGGCCACTATCCTTCCTCTGTCGAACTCGGATACTTGATCAAAAGATGATCGCTGTTTTCGACGAGGCATAATTGATCGTTATTTTGAAAAAACCACAAGAAAAACACAATTGCCGAACTTGAAATCGTCGAAATCTCCAAGCCTTAAATAGCGCTTTGAAGTGGCGCCACAGGCGCGCGTGATGTGCGTCTGCGCTGAAATTCTAATCATTTGCATATCTCTCCTCCGCTAATGCATGTTGTAAATTTCATGTTATTTGCATGTTTCCTTCAGGGTGTTGCATTTACAGTGGCCAGCAGTGTATGTTACACCGAGATTTCAAAAAATCTTTTGCTGTGTGAAATTAACTCAATTTTTTTTCCTTTAAGTGATTTATTTAAGAAAATATAACTTTTTTCATTTGCTTCAAATTCTAAAATTATTCATTTTATGCAGTGTAATATTAAAATGAGTGATATTTTGGGTGGTCTTATAATTTTGTTACACACTGTATATGTGTGTGTGTGTGTATGATCCAAGTCAACAATCTTTTGAACAAATTTCTTAATGTTATCTTAATATAACTTTTTGTAATATTAATTGAAACCCGGAATTATTCTGAACAATTTGGTATTACAGACGTTTTAAAGATGTTGTGGATGCTAAAGGATATCCTACTAAATATTAATTTAACGAAAAATTAGAATATTTACCAATATGTCGAGATTTTTTACAAGTATACGATGACTTTTGTGAGATAAAGTTTTTGTTACTTTTTGATTATTGGTTTCATAAAAATAAAAATTTACTATGTTTTTAAAATATTTTATGTAGTTTTGTTCAGAATAGATTATATATCTTATTATTAAATACCCATTCTGAAATATTCATTTTAATTAATGGATAGACCCCTATTTCATTGAAAATCGTAAGTCTACGGACACTTTTGGGAGCCACTGTATATATAATAAATACTACGATCAATGTATACAATTGATGTAAAAAAACAAAATAAATATATTTACAGAAGATCGTAAGAGATATTTTTATAGACAAAATAATGTAGAAGAAAATATTCAAACTAAATGTAATAGGACATACTAAAGAATATAGTACAGTTAATATAGTACAGTTTGAGGAACATAATATCTTTTACTGTATTTTAATATTTTTTTGGATAATGTCCAATCGTCTGCCGCATTAGCAAGAAAAAAGATTTTTTTTTTGTCAATTTAGTTGTTATGCACGTGACGATAAATTTATTTTTTTTTCTAAACAAAGAAAATCTCTCTGACATTTACATAGAATGTTGTATATATTAGGTCTAATAAGTAATTTAGTCTTATACCTAGTTTTACAAGTTACTGAAAGAAATTTTCGAGAACAAAAATGTAAAAAATTATATATACTGACATTTTTGGCCTTCAAAATCGAAATTAAAAATTTAAAATAAAAAAATGACTAGTGATCATGAATAACGTTTATCAAGAAAGACACTCATATTTACTGCAAACTTATAACTGCAAGCGCCCTAACACCTGTTGCAAGACTGCCTAGTAGGGTTCCTTGTCAACTTGATCTCTTGCAATGAGAGGGGCGAGTACGGGAGGGTGAAAACACACCCTTGGGTCGAATCCGACCCCTACCGTACCGTTAGAGGGTAAATCATACTCCGTAATACAGAGAGAAATGTTTTACTTGGATGTTGTTTTCGTTAATTTAAACGGAGCGTAAATAATATTTTTTTATTTGAATTATTCGGGGAAAAATATGGCATACCGTGTTTTAAATACAAATAATCTCCATAAGCGAACGAAATTTCTAAAATGAATAAGATAGCAGAGTAAAATATTTCTTTGAGAATGTGATATGTTTATTACCTATTATTATGATTTCCTCTGCTGGAATTTCGAATCCCGATTCCTAAAACGTCATTTTAATGATGACAGTTATTGAGGCGTAGATGCCTACATTATGTTTGAAGATTTTTAAACTTTTCTCTGTCGTTGACATTAATATTTGTTTCTAACAGCACTTCTAAGAAAACATTTAAGAAAGTCAGCAAGTACAGCAAGTACAGCAATCTATTCTCTTCCATACTTGAATCGAATAAGGCTCAAATAATTTTTCCTAATTATTCACTTATGGGTTAGTGCAAGTTCAAAGTGGTGGAAAATGGATGTTAAAAATAGCTGTTAGGAAAGTTTACACAGTAAGATTTTGCACCGAAAATAGCTCTTAGTTAGAGTTCTAATTTTAAATGTTCGGCACGTTAAATTCCTTAATTTTCCAAAATTTTCCGCTCTACATAATAAATTACTCAATATTTTACGTCACTGTGATACGAATGTTCATGGTGGAAAAATAATTATGATTTAAATTACTCTGGAAATGCAATTTTGCCGTAGGAAGAGATAATATTGATTCACTTATTAATTATATGTCCCATCATTACCGATCTGAAGTCATTCGAACGAAAATAGATTGAAAGATTCAATAAACATCTCTGATATAATTCATAGAACAGCTGAAAGGCCAAGTTTAGAGAGAAAATAATTCAATATTGATTCTCAGAATTTTTAACTAAACGTCAACGCACACTATTGTCGTTCATATCATATAGCCGTAAATATTCTTTCACTATCAAAAAATATTATTTTTCCAAATTATTTTATACTAGCTGAATACCCGTACTTCACTACGGAGTACATTTAAAATAAATATAACTGTCAGTACATGCAATTAATGCCAATATCAATATATATATATATATATATATATATATATATTTATTTATTTATTTATTTATATATATATAACAGTTCCCTATCTGACTGACTGGCTGACATACAGCGCACAGACCAAACCACTGGACCTAAAAAGCTGGAATTTTGCATGCCGATTCTTCTTATAGTGTAGGGGTGCACTAAGAAAGAGTTTTGAAAAATCCTTCTTAGATTTTCTAAAATTAAATTTTTAATCTATTTTAGTAACTTTTTTTAAGTTTGCGTTTAAAATAATAATTTGAGGGTTGTAAAATTTATATCACGAGAAGGATCATAAAACTTCCTTTAAAATGAAATCTTTTTCGAATCTTTACCTCCCTTTTCTGATTTTTGGTGAATTTTTAAATATTAATTTTTAGAATTTAATTTATTAAATTCTGATATATATTAAATGCTCAATAGACCCTTCCCTCTCCTAAATGTAATGTGATATTGAATGAAACAAATATTGTTTTAATGCTTAGATTTTTTTGAATTAAACAAAAAATCCTTTTTAAAAAATTTTCATAAAAACAAATAATACTGATTATAAAAAATAAAAAAATAATAAAAAAATACAGGTAGTCTCCTCTAACGAAACCACCGCAGATTCTTTTTCTTTTTTTTTTTTTTTTTTGGACGCATTTTGGACGCATTTCTGTTTAACTGTTTACCACTACCGGGTTTGGCGCACTGCCAAAATTATAACTCGCGACGCAGGACAATTTTTTTCTCTCCGAAGAACCGTTATTGAGGAACATAATCCTACGTTAAAAAACTTTAATGAGAAAATGCTGGTGCTTCATCGATTCTATGATCCTCTTAAAATTTGGCTTTATGTTCGATAATTGAATTCGCATATCTTGTGGGCATCAATTCTGTTTCTACATTTTGTTATTGATAATTATGGCTTAGCCCTTCAAACTGTCCCACGGAACCCCTAAATATTTTGGCTGACCCTAAGGTTTTCGCGGAACACACTTTGGAAAACTCTGCTCTATAGTATCACTCTAGTAAAAGCAAATGTATTTGTTTCAGCTACAATGAATTATGCAACAACGAAAGAATGCCTCAGCGAACACTTATTTTATCAATGAAATTTTGATGCTGCTACAAACGTCAGGAATAATAGAGGTGGGCGTAAAATTTTTCGGAGATTATCATTCTGACATTTTCGTTGTGAAAATGTCACTATTGCCGCAACATTAATCATTTCATCAATCATTGTAAAGACACAATGATGATTTCTTTTGGAGGTCCGAAAATATAGCATAAAGTAGTCAGTTCGGAATTAATTCCTTAAAAAAGGTGGGGAAACGCCCTCTGATAAAGAACTTCCTATAGGAGTGTTTCACAAGTAACACTAGATCTTCTTTATACATGACTCCTCTTCATGATTCTTCATCACGGTGGCTTGTTTATACTTTCATAGGGAGAAGATTGTAAATGATTTTCCTGTGCGTAAGATGTTTTTGATTATCTATATATTTAAGTTGCTAAGCCGACTTTTTGGGCAGTCCGTGAGAGAAAACTTCTGCATCAGTTTACTTCATTTTGGTCTTAAACGAAAGACTGTAATCTGTAGATTTGTCAAATTTGGGTTTTGTAACCGCAATTTCTATCAATTAGCGATAATTTACAATTGAAAAATAGATTTCTGCGCATGCTCAGAGACATGTTTAAATCTGTCTTTAGAAACTTACTGTTTCTGCGCATGCTCAGTAACATGCTTTAGTGATAAACATGTTAATTTCGAGGAGTCTTTAGATCCCTCTCTGTCATTTTTATTTTTATGATAATTATGTTTGTGATATGTAAGATTAAACCTGACGGAAATTGTTTATTTCGCGCTGTTTAATTAGCGATGATTTACAATTAAAACAAATTGCTTTCTGCGCATGCTCAGTGACATTTTTAAATCTGGCTTTAGATACTAAGCACGAGGCTGCTTAAACACATTAATTTTTATCTGTGTATTATTATGATTTTCCTCATTTGGAAATGATGGGTTGAGTATAATTTGTGTATTAGTACATTTATTTACAATCTAGCAGTCATATTTTGACGGGTACCAACTAGTTATATATTAAGTTCGATTGTAGTTTCCAAGGTAAGATTGTTTAAGGTTTTCATAAGGATAAATTTGTTCGTAGATTTCTCTAAACGGAAGTATTAACTCCGTTATCGATCACAAAAATTATATATAAGCTAGTTGATACCCGTCAAAACATGACGGCTAGGTAGTAAATAAATGTACTAATACACAAATTATGCTCGTCATTGCCAGATTTTGAAAATTATAATAATGCGCAGAAACAAATTAATGTGTTTAAGTAGCCTCGAGCTTAGTGAGTATCTAAAGCCAGATTTAAAAATGTCAGTGAGCATGCGCAGAAAGCAATTTTTTAAATGGTAAATTATAGCTAATTAAACAGCGCGAAATAAACAATTTCCGCCAAGTTAAAGCTTATATTTCACAAACATAATTATCATAAAAATAAAAATGGCAGAGAGAGATCTAGAAAGATCCTCGGAATAAACGTGTTTATCATTAAAACATGTCACTGAGCATGCGAAAAAACAGTGAGTTTCTAAAGCCAGACTTAAACATACCACTGAGCAATATTTAATTGTAAATTATCGCTAATTAATAGAAATTGCGGTTACAAAAACCAAATTTGACAAATCTACAGATTGCAATCTTTCGTTTAAGACCAAAATGAAGTAAATTGATACAGTAGTTTTCCCTCACGGACTGCCCAAAAAGTCGACTTAGCAACTTAAATATATAGATAGCGGGCTTGTAATATTTCTTATTCCCTCAATTCTGAAACTGAACTCAGATGTTAAATGTTCCAGTGTTCAGAGATAGTACTTTGAAAATATTTGTCCATTACAGAAAATAAACGGTAATGATATGTGGGCAATATGCAATCTCGTGAATATACTATGATATTAACGTCGTTCTAACCACCTTCTGTTATCTATTGGGCATGTTTTAAGAGTATCCCATAAATACTTAAACGACTGTCAAAATCAGAATTCGTACATCCAGACTTCAGACTTCGAAGCAGCGTCCTGGTCATGAGACTGTCCCGGAGATGTGAGTAAAGTTCATATTGTATATTGCATTCCCCCACATTTTCCCTTACCATGAAATGCATGTAGCATTACTATTTATTTTCTGGCCATAGCTAAGATGTTGGCTGCTTATACCAACGACAAAATTCGCAAACCACATGTGGTTATTTATAAAATTCATTATTTTTGTCATTGCGCCGTTACTTTTGCTCGAGGAACATTGTTGTTCTTTTAACTCCCGGGAACCAATGAAATAACATTCTACCGACAACGGGGTTTGAATTTTATGCCTGAAGACTTCAAAGCCGTGGCCTGACCTCCAGATCATTCCAGTAATGTGAACGAAATTGTCATTTTAAAAACGCAATTTCTCCCAGTGTAAATGATAAAGAACTAGATTTCTTAGAAGTTAAAGATATATATTTAAAAATATTTTCTTCATCTTAAAATTTGTTTTTCGATTTCGTGAGAATGATTGTTACACGCTTACTTGAAACGTATTTAATTTTAGTGGCTACGAATAAACATTGGAAGAGAGTAGTGTTAAATAAAATTGAGTGTATCAAAATCTGAAGACAATTTATAACTTCTCAGTTTTGACTCTTAAATTTTTTAAGTGCCTAATATTAGATGAATGTAAGTGGTTTTCAGTAAAAAAATATAAATACTTAGGTAAGTGTTAATAGAAGGATCCAGGTAGCCTAGTGGTAGCGCGTCGGCTTACGGTGCTGAGTATGCTTGGATCGAATCCTGAAAACCACCATTAAATATTTCCGTGTATAGGCCGGATATGGGCACGTTAAAGCCGTAGAACAGAAAGTCCATCTATGAGGTCAAAGAGGGTAAGAAAGGGTACTGGATAAGCAGGGGAGACCCCCTCCCAGATGTCGCCCCTGGGGGTGCACGGTCAAAATTGAAGTGGCGCCTGGCTAAATCGGACTATGACCCTTGTAGTGACGTTATAAACTGGAGCCGCACCCCTTAGCCCGCTAGCCTATATGGACCTGGTCTGGAATGCTTCCGGTCAGGGGGCATTAGAAACAACAACAACAACAACAACTACAACATAAGTGCGAAGATAAATTTTAGTTCATCAGAGATCAAAATGAAGTTTATTAAATTCAGAATGCAAAAGAATGCTTTGTCCCGGAAATAGACAGAGTATTCATTCCTCTACTATATATATAACACAAATTGCTGTTTAATCGAAACACAGTAAAAGGAAAAACAATAAAAGAAGAAAATCCACCGTATTGAAATCCCCTTATAGATGAACAGGGAAATATATTAAATAATAGGTTTTAAATAGCACAGAAAATGGGTACAATGACGGAAACATTGGGAAGGATGAAAAATAGGGGATAAAAGAAAAAAAAGTAAAACAGGAGTGTGTTTAATTCATTTACGAACCGATATAGTGCTTCCAAGCTGAATATCCAAACCCAGATAGTTCTTTTAGAGAGCTATTAAACAATCACGTTTCTAATTAAGGATATTTGAACATGCAAAATAAAAATATTTAACTAAGCTCAAACAAAACGGATAAAGTTTCGCTTCAGATACTCTAAAAAGTTTCCATTGACGATTCGGATTTTACCTAGAATGTGTTGATACGTAAAATTTTCAAACCCTCACAAATTGGGTGTATTTAAAAGCTTCTGAAACACGCAGGCAAATCATTTCGTTAGAGACGCTTCGCTTCTTCTGTAATGCTTGTAATATGAATTCAGTCGCGCTATCGTGTGATTGAACCCATTGTACTATCCAATTAAATTTTAATTACTTTGTATCAGATATAATCAAAACAGGCTTGTGTATTTTCATTCATATTTTCTTATATCATTAAGAAATCATGCAGACTTTCTTTCCTCTGTTTATACAGTGTTTTCAACTATGGACATTTTCTTAGTGGAATATAAAGCAAATAGCCACTGCACGACCAGCATGGTCGCTTTTAGTTTCATATTTTCTTTTGCAAAACAACTCAACCGAAAGAAACATATATAAGGAACGTTACCATTACCTGTCATCATAGATAAACGTTAAGTGGTAGTGGTATCTCAGCCAAAAAATTTATAATCATTACAATATTCTCTATAAGGTTGATTCTAAAACATAGTGATTAAAAAATGTGAATTTCCATTACTTCAGAACAGAGTTAAAGATAAGACTGAGAAACCCAACACCAATGATTTTAAAAATTACATCCCTCTGTGTATGTAATATTTTTCAAAATTAAGATTTCCACACTTTATCATTTCATCAAATAAGAAATTATTGGAGAAAAATTTTTTCCCTTAAAAAAAAGAGTAAAAATTCAGCAAGTACAAAAACATAGGGTGGATAACATCACCCTCTGAATGTACTATTTTTTCACAATTTAGATATCTACACTTAATCATATCAAATAAAAAATTGTTGGGAAAATTTCTTCCCTTATAAAATGGAGTAAAAATTCAGCAAGTACTAAAGTGTAGAAAATTAATTCTTACTTACTATTAAGGTATTATAATGTAATTATTAATATTTTACTATGATATTCCTAAAACTTCTTGATATACACAGTTGTGTATTTCAGAAGTAGGAGATACTCCAGTGACAGAATCAAAAGAACGGACTCTAGATAAACTTACATACAACTGTTCGTGACTAAACACTGGATTTGATAGGTCTAAACATATTTTGTCAAAAGTTTGTCCTCTTACATACATTTAGAAAAACCGATGGAACAAATGAATAAATTAAAATTATCTAGTGAATAAAAAATAAAATTATTCATGAGTAAAATACAGCAATTAAATTGAACCAAATTACGTGCTATCGTCTAGCTACGACACACACGCGGTTGGCCGCTAATGTTTACATCTGGTAGTTGCAGCCGCTGCCATTCGGAGTGTAGAAATATCGTTGATTTTTGTGCCGCATACCTACGCGTTTTATATATATAGATATTTCTGTAAAACAATCGGTTTATATCTTTCCACTTAATTCATTAACTAATTCATTAAAGGAACAAATTAATCCAAAGATACTTGTTTTAAATTTTTATTATAATTGTATATAAATCACTTTTCTAATACTTGTAAGTCATCTATCAGTGAATAAGATTATAATAATGGTGGAAGATTTGTATACGAACTATCTTTACCCAATTAGGTGTTAATATATTTATCTTTTATAACCTTAAGTCCAGTCTAAATGAAGTCTGTTTTGTTCAGGCTCTATTTGACTCTTATACCTAGCACTAAAATAATAGTTAAGGCTTAAAAATTACTTTTTGATATTTTAACACATGTCTTTGGGCAATAGGATTCATTGGCTCTATAATTTAGAAATATATCAATTCAGTCGTTCATTAATGGTAATGACTCTTAAAATTAACTTAAGGGAACATAATCATCAAAAAAATATCACATTCATTGTTCAGAATGGCATCTGTTTATTCGATGACGTAGTTGTGACGCCGCCTGACGGACTTTTTTTTTCCTTAATGAGTTCAGTGTTCAACTGCGATTGAGAGAGACAGAGGTTGCTGTAACCATTATACGAGTATTTGAGTTTAAATTTTAATAATTACAGTCCACTGGTGTTTTTAATAAATAAGTTTTAATAAATACAATCCACAGTGTGTGTTTTCCTGAGCTACGACGACATTCATTTTCCTGTCGATTTACTCCATTACATTAATATCAATTACTTTTCTATGATTTCCAATAATGCCCTTAAATTCTCTCAAATAAATAAACCATTCAGAGAGAACAGTTACTGATGTCCTAGTCATGACATAAAAACTGGACGTTTGAATTTTTCAAGCAGTGGTTTATATACAGGATTTGTAAAGGTTTGTAAAATGAATATTCAGATCTAGAATGATTTAAAATATTTTTGATAAACTCTGACATACACCCAAAATTACATTTATATATTTTTTCGGGTTGGACCTGAATATATTTCTCTCCGGGCAAATGCTTTTACCTGTTGAGCAACCTCCCTTTGAGAAAAAGTGTTTTTCGTTTACTATACTTACAGATATACAATTGTGTTTAGGTTTCGATTCTTTAAAATAAGGTACGCTGTACTCCAGAGTGTATTTATCGCAGTTAAAACTAATCACAATCAAAATATGTGCGTAAAAATATTTTCAGTTTCCTATAACCTGATACGTGCATTCACTGATATCGAACTGACTTAATAAAAAAAAATCTTGTAGGGAACTAGCATTACTAAAAGGACAAGATAACGGAGGAAAATTAAAAATTTCTATTCAAAACGTCAACATAATTATTTCCTTCTAAAAAATATCGCCTAATCGATATTCTCAATCGTTTTATTCCTTAAGGGGACAATGGACATTCAACTTCAAATTTTTAAATTTTTAATTTTCAACTCTATATACAGAATGAGAGTAATTAATATTATTTTTGACTACATTAAAGACCCTTAGAATCCCAAATAAGGATTTTTTTTTTTGCAGAATAATGCCTGTTTTTCAAAATTTTCTTCAAAAATGATAAATTTTTTCAATATGCTCCATGCGCATTCCATAGATTTAAAAATCTTCAATTTTTCATTACAGGGTTTACCATATATGTATAAACATACGTGTGCATTGAATAATTTTTGTATAAATCAAAAGTGAAAAATAATTTTTTTTTTAAATATGACTGTTATTTTTTTATGTTTTTGCATATTTCTACTTTATTTCGAGGTATATAAATTTCAAAAATATTTGTAGTTTAAAAAAAAATACACTGTTTCAGGACAAATTCGTTAAATAGCAATCGTGTAAAATTTGGAAGAAACCAGATTTAAATTAAGGCGCATGGAACATTTTGAAAAATTCTAGCAATTTTGAAGAATTTTTTGAAAAATAGTTCATATTCTTCCCCACAGAAAACTTATTTGTGAATTACAAGTGCCTTCAATGTAGTAAGTAAAATATTAATGATTCCTTTTTTATATAGAGTAAAATATCGAAAATTTTCAAAAAACGAGTTTGAATATCCAAATATGCGTACAAATTAAAAATTTTGTTATTTTTTAATCAAATTCTTTAAAATACGCTTGCAAAATCGTCTACAAATTTAAAATAATCTATAAACGAATTATTTCCTCCTTAGGACATTTTAAGTATTTTTTTTCGATTTTAATAGAAATATTTTGTTTGTGCTGTAATCCTATCACTTCATGGCGTCAGAAATTTTAATCTCTACTGAAATTTGGAGAAAGTCGTTTTTGTCGTGGTACCTGTCGTGTCATTATTTTCTGATTTTTTTCAGACTTTGTGTACGGAAGTAAATTAAAAAATTATAATTGATAATTTCTAGAAAAACATTTGATGTAACTATCGAAAGCCGGACTATGGCCGGACTATGGAATGATTAGGGCACTGACTTTAGATAGTCTGTGGGTTCGAGTCCCACTCTTGGCACAAACGCTTGTAGCCGTTCGGAATCGGCTTTAAGTAGTAGGTCCCAGTCTAATTAGCCCTCGTGTACCAAAAATTTGACCGCTCCAAACAAAACCAAGCCAAACTAAATCAGTAACTATCCAAAAGTTGTTTAATTTACCCATAAAAATTAATGCAATCTCATGCACAATAATATATATATACAATAATGTATATATATATATATATATATATATATATATATATATATATATATATATATATATATATATATATATATATATATATATATATATATATATGTATTATTAGGTTATGTATGCATCTTTGTCTTTTCATTAGGATTGTATGTGTACTTGCATGTATCCTGCGTTAAGCCCTTACTGCAAGTTGTCTCTGTCTTTTCATTTTCTTTTGATTAAATGTTTCAATGGGGATCTCAGAGCATTGGGATGTCTTTTGGTTATACATGAATCCTATTCAGAAAGTTCCCCTTGAGGTAACTGATTTGGATAGGCTTCCTGATGACGAGACCAGTCGGTTACCTCAACTTCTAGTTCAGTTCCGGCACTACTACAAAATCTTGCCTCTGGTGCGTGGAGACCTGAGTGCTTGATTTCTGTTTGTTTTTTTATCTGCATTCTTCTTATAATTATCTAGCTCTGTTGGATTATTTATTTTTAGTTATATATATATATATATATATATATATATATATATATATATATATATATATATATATATATATATATATATATATATATATATATATATATATATATATATATATATATATATATATAAATTTCTGTGGCATGGTACAAGAAGTGCCTTTCTCAAAAATTACTTTGTTTGCTTATATCTCTTAAAAAAATATCATTTTCAATGTAAAAAGTACCAAAGTTAGTACAATGGTTTAAAAAATACTTTTAAGCATCGGACAGACTTGGGTACTTCTTACATTGAAAATAATATTTTTGTAAAGAGACATAAGCAAACAAAGTCATATTGGAAAAATACTGACTTAGGCACTTCTTGTGCCAAGCCACAGCAAAAGAACCGCTCACTCTTCACAGCATGGGACCCCTTCAAATTTCCTGTAACCACTCCTGCATGTCGATTGTATCAGTTATTTTATCATTATAATTTATTTAGTTCCTCTAATCAGTCCACCTCTATCATTCTTCAACAACGTTCCCAAGACGTCATAAGTGAGAAGTGGAGTCGAATTTCTCTATTTTTGCGCTTGCGCGGACCTCTCTAAAATCCCACAGACATTTTTCTGCCCCAGGCTTTTATAAATCTCCTTATAACTCCCCCTATCATTTTTCCTGCTGGCAGTTTTAAGGGGACAGTGGACTTTCAAAATTGTGAAATTTGTCCAAAAATTCGATTTTTTTTTTATTTTATTGAACTGTGAATGTGCGTGAGGAATGCGTTCCAAAAAGAATTTTTAATTTCTGTGATTAATTTCTTAGTTATAGGCATTTGTATTTAATTTAGATATTATGTGGTTACTAATAGCAATAACTTTAAATGTGTTTTTCTCAAAATAAAAATATTCATGTCATACGAATATTGAACTTGTCCATGCTCATTTCTAATTATCGTATTGCTTTGAAATTTAAGTTTTATATACCTAACTGTATATCAAATAAATCTTATTGAAAAAAATTATGCTTCGTAGCTCAGAATTTCTAAATTTTGTACTTAAAAAGGTAATTTATAGGTATTTTGTGTAATAAAAAGGGTATTTTAACTATTATTATTTTTTTCTCTTTATAATTTTAATGAATGCTTAAAATAAGCAATAAGTTCCATTGTTAGTTCTATAAGGTATCCTGTAAATAAAAATTACCATATTATAAGCAAAAGAAATACGCATGGAACATTTTTAATTAGACCAATTTTTGATATAATTTATAATTCATAATTCATAAATTATTAATGTTTAATCTTTAAATTTTAACCACTTTTACATATCTATGATACTAATCACATATTCAAATTTCAAATAAATTCATTCAAAACTAAAAGAGTTACGCTTGAATGTCCACTGTCCCCTTAAGATTAGACTGACTACAACTCCCTTTAAACCATAAACATGCAACCGTGTTCTTTAACGTTGGGCCTGATGTAGAGGTATTGCCTTGAAACATAATTTGCTCATAAATCCATAATGTCATCTAATATTCCCTTTTCTTTTTTCTTCCGAATATTTTATCGTGTTTCTTTTATCCCTTAATTCCAATTCATATTTTCATATTCTAGATTATATTTTCCCGCCTGTTTCTCTACATCTTGCTTTATGTGCTTCTTTCGTTTTGGGTAGTGTCCCTTTGTGCGAGCTTCAGTACATCCTTTTTCCTCTATCCCTCTCATAGGCGAATACCTTTTTTAAGTCCCCACCTCCGTTTGAATCTCGCAAAACTCCTCTAGAAAATTTCGTTTATTGTACTGCTAGCCGGGCTTCGCCTAGCTACGCTCAAGCCATCCGTGTAACATATTTATGTACTTCGGGCCCCACAAAAGAAAAAAAGCCTACAAATGTATTAAATTCAAGTGAATTAATTCCTTTCAATTTTCATTCCCGTCGCTGCCGACAGATGGCAGCACCACTGCTCCAGATGATTTGGTTTCTCAGCAGTGAGTGATTTTAGAATGAAAATATCTCTAAAACTATTGAATTAACAGAATAAGTGTACGCAGACAAAATTATCAGTTTTCGAAGCTCTTTCCAAATATGTAACATTTATGTACTTTCATGAGAAAAAAAATACACCGATTTTCCTGTATATTTGTCGGCCATTTTTTTTCGAGGAGTGGCCCGCCCGGATGAGTTACGGTCACGTGATCTCTCGACATCCACTTGTCCCTTTATTAGTATAGATTTATACCTGAGAGCTTTTTATCATAACATTTGAGCATTTTCCATAAAGATAATCCCACCTATTCAATATATATGCTCCAAGACCTGGGTTTGAAATTAATTACGAATTTGCCTTTTAACTAGCGATTCTAAGAGGCTGTGTGTACTTATTTTGCGGTGTCATGAATCTTTCATAATTCTTGATAGTTCTATGTATTCAGTCGTACGCGATTCCATTAACTCAAAAGGTTTCAAAGTAGAATGTTTAAATACTCTTTTGCACAGGCTTTCGCTAAATCATAACAATTACTAAAGTTTAGATTTAGCCTCATGCGTCTTTTAAAACCCTTTTAAAAATCTACAATCTCCAAATACAAAGGAAAAATTAGAGTCATGTCGTAAAATTACTAGCAGCATTTAAGATAACATAAATTACCCTAAAACATAGACTTTTAGAAAAAAGAAACAGTACTTTCATACGTTCTTAATATTTGTAGAATTTCAATTTGATACGTTTTATTTCTTCACTTCTCTTCGGATTGAAACATTATTATTTTTAAAGAAAAAACAGACTTCTGCTATCTAAATAAAAAGCATTTGATTCAATCGCTATTGGGACCAGTATACACAAGTTCGATTATAATAATTGGATCTCGGATTCTCTTAATTCGAAAACTTTCAGCACAGTTATGGCCTTTTCATGATGTTCCGAAAGGACATAAAAGAGAGAAGTCTTTGAATGTTTTCAAGCCATAATAAAATGAAGTGGGAAAACATTAAGAGCATAAAAGGCTTTCATAGCTCTTTAATGGAAAGTAAAGAACTAGATAAATGCGAGATCTTAATGTAAAATTATTTCCTGAGGGTACTGAATATTCATGCAACTTTTGGTTCATTCGAATACTGCTGGCGATAAGACTAAATTGCCAATCAGTTACTCAGTATGTAAGCAATGTGTCAAAAGTTGTTATACAATCATTAATAAATTTCCCTGCTGTCAGTTTAAATATTAAAATGTGCATTGAAGTATAACTTCGTGGAAATGACGTATTGAAAAAATGTAAACCTTCATTATCGTTTCAGATGTAACGGAGAAATAACATAAATAAGTTCGAAATTATAAAGCATGAAATTATAAAGATTCCTGAAATTTATCTATTAATAATTTCCATTAAGAATGCCGTGGGTCGGAGGCAAAGTGAATTAAGGAGATGGTGGACATTACAAAGCAATTTTTTAAACTTTTACCTCAGAGATATGAAATTTTGCATGTATATTCATTAAAATATAACTATATCAAAAACCTTATAAAATTTTATAAATATTTCAAATTTTTTTTATATTTTAAAACTTGAAATTTTTATTATGTTTTTTAAATGCTCCTTGCTATTCAATTTTTTTACTTCCCCCCCTTAATTTTTCATTAATATTGCTTATAAATACATTTTAAACAGAGTTATGTACTACTTTGTGCTTTCGTTGAATAGTTAATTTTTACGAAATATTTTTATGCTTGTACTCTGAATTTTCGTGAAATTTTTGTACCTTTCTACTGTTTAAGTTAAACTTTAATAATCTGAACGATATTGAAACCTTAAAGGGATACATAACTTTATTTTGATGTATTAAAGGAATCTTTATTATAAATTTTATAACATTTCGTCAAAAATTATGACGCGAGGAGCATTTCAGAGACTTGCAAATCTGGAAATGACTCATTTTGAGAAAAATCCATTTAAAAAATGTGTTTTCAACCTTTAATATTGCTTATAAAAACATTTTGCATTAATATTGCTTATACATACATTTTGAACAGAGTGATGTACTACTTTGTGCTTTCGTTGAATAGTTAATTTTTACGAAATATTTTTTGGCTTGTACTCTGAATTTTTGTGAAATTTTTGTACCTTTCTGCTCTTAAGTTAAACTTTAATAATCTGAACGATGTCGAAACCTGAAAGGGATACATAACTTTATTTTGATGTATTACATGATTCTTTATTATAAATTTCATAAAATTTCGTCAAAAATTATGACGCGAGGAGCATTTCAGAGACTTGCAAATCTAGAAATTCCTCATTTTGAGAAAAATCCATTTAAAAGATGTTTTTTCAACCTTTAATATTTACTTTTCTAAAGCCCCTAAGTATTCATTTTACATTTCATTACATATTTTAAATGCATTATATTCCAATATTTACATATTTAAAAAATATTAATACACCCTAAAAAAAATTCCAATTTTTGTTCAGTTTTTTTGGTAATTTGAAAGTCCACCATTCTCTTAAGTCAAATTTTGTCAAAATCGGGTCAGGTCGTATTTTGTAGTGCCAAATGCATCCTTCAGCTTACGGTGGCAAAGAGAGGTAAGTCTTCTAGAGGTAAGTTCATCAGTAAGGGCCTGTTCACATAGGAGTCCGTTGCGGAGCTTTAAAGTATTGAAATATATTTAACCAATGAAAAACCTCCAAACGATTAGCAATGAAATTTTTAACGCCTATGATTGGTTTATTTTCGTCTCAACGTCATCTTTCCCTTAACGCTACGCAACGGACTCCTATGTGAACAGGCCCTAAGGCTAATGAGAGGCAGCAGTTACAATTTAACATGTATGTTTGTTGTTATTGTTTCTGAGATCCCTGGACTAGAAAATGCTAGACCAGATCCTTGAGACTCTGTCTTGTGAACAAAAGGGGAGCACCAGTATCATGATCTTCTACAAACATGCTGACGTGGATTCCCCAATCTAGGAAGGATTCGCAGAAGCAACAGAACAGGAACAAGGGGAAAAGACCCAGGGCTCGATTTGAGGCGGAACGCGCTGGAACGGAGTTCCGGTACCTCTCTACAGGGAAAAATAAATTACGATGCTTCCGGGATTCCGAGATTATCTCCACTCCAGATTGTTCCCAGAAAGCCTCACCCCGTTGACACAGTCAATCAATTCGATAGCCAAATCATCGAGGGAATGTGAAAGAGGTTTCTCACAGATGAACCTCGTTATCACACCATTGAGATCATCACTGAACATTGCAACGATTTTTGGCCTGTTGTTTGTAAAGATCAATGGACCTCCACTTCGGCTCTTTAACCAAGCTAAGTATGTTGGCTGGTGTCTGGAAACCATTCAGAATTAGCCGTCTAGAGTAAGGAGAGATCAAGAGACATGAAGCATGATGAAAACATATCGAAGTTTTGGACAATCTTTTGGGATGGGCAGTAAACTTAAACAATCGTGAAACTGGGCTTTTTTACTGCTTTTAATACTTTAATACAACACATTTTTGTACTTTTTTTGAAAAATAAAATTTAAAATTAAATCAAATTATTTAAAATTAAATCAAATTTTTCAGGCCAACAATTTGGTATACTCCCCCCCCCCCACACACACACACGGAAGGTTACAGTTCCGGCATCTCTATTTCTAGAAATCGAGCACTAGAAAGACCTACGTAGAGTTCATATGTATGTTTATTTGCATTTGTTTAAAATGTTTATAAAGTGTACGTTTTAAAAAGCTGTTTCTTTCTTCTTATATTCCTGGTTTAATTGCCTGAAACATTATCAAAGAATCAAAATGCTCCTTGTACAGTGAAGCAGAGAAAACAGTTTCGAGACCCATGTAGTATCCACAATTTAAGTTTTCACAAAATTCCAACTGTCTCAAAAGCCATATTTTTGACTAACTTCACTTTGCCCTTGACACCCATCGATGCAACTGTCTTAACATTTCTACACAACAAACAACACACAAATAGCATACAAACATATTTAGGACACGATATATAAGTATACGTAAGTACAAATATATAAGTACGAATTAAATGATAAAAGATAAGCAAACAAGTTCAAATATACAAGGTGAAAGCGAAGCTTCTTAAATCAACAGTCAAGCACACGCATGGAGTAGTAAATCCCTAAGTAAACAATTCGGTGAAAGATTTTTCGAAAATCTTCTTAACTATGCCTTCAAGCAGAATGTTTTAGACAATCTTTCCAAAATCAACAATAATTAAAATAATTTGTTTGTTTTGTGTAGTATTATGAAACGACAAAAGTATGTTCCCTCATTTTAGTCAATTGAATTGACTGGATTTATTTAGATTGCAATGTGGAAACAACTTAAACCTTCTGAAATTTGTTTTTAATAAGAGAGCTAGTAAGTTAAAATGCATTCGAAAATAAAATTAGCAAATGCATATTTTTGGATTCATTGGTCTGGATGTGAATGTAGATGTTACGTATGAATGTAGCATTTTTTTTAATTTCCATTTTTTTTATTATTTACACGACATTACGTTATTGAAATCTATCGCTATGAAATTGCAATTATTTTTTTTTAAATAGTACACTTTTTGCAAAAACATGCTTTTTGCATTTGAAGATCTATTTTCGAATGTAGAATTGGAATTAAAAAACTTACATTTGCTAATCTGCTATTTGAGCTATAATCTGAGAAGAAAAATTCCATGAGCATGGGAATCGAAGATCTTTTGAGCTGGACTGATATATCATCATAAGATGTGTTTTCAAAGAAAACTTTTATGTGAAGTCTCGCGAAAATACAAGAGATTTGGGACTTCCTAGGATTCTCTGTCTATACAACTGCAAGGGAAAAATAAACTACCAAACTGAATTAATGTTCAGCATGACCTTTGAACTAAAATATTGCAAACATCCCCCAACACTGTTTTGTGCAGTGGCAATGAGAAATAACATCACGAATTTTACACTTTTTATATATATATATATATATATATATATATATATATATATATATATATATATATATATATATATATATATATATATATATATATATATGTATATGTATATGTATATGTATATATGTATATATATGTATATATATATATATATATATATATATATATATATATATATATATATATATATATGTATATATATATATATATGTATATATATATATATGTATATATATATATATATATATATATATATATATCATGATAATCATGAATTTTAATGACTTATTTTTTCAGTTATTCCTGGACAAGTTAATTTAATGTTACAGAAGGAAAAATTTATAAATATGAGAAAGCGAGGTAAATCATCCTTATTTCATTGATGAATTGGATAATTTATACTCGATAATTTATTTTAACGTTATAACAACCACTTTGTCTTACTTGTCATTTACACATCATTCTTTTATTTCAATTAATAACCAACTGGTATGTTTTATAAAATCGTACCTTAGATCTTATGCTTTCCAGAAAGATCCATCCCACCAGGGACGAAAGCAGAAGGCAGTGGTTGAACCCTACCTGCTAATCGGATCTTCTATATATCATCATAATTGTGTTAACCCAAAACAAATTTGTGTCCTCCCCCTCTTAAAGTTTCCTTCCAGGTTTGTCCCTGACTGTGGCATTATACTACTTAGCTGTATCGGCATTTTCCCTAAAAATATTGGCTACGTATTTTGTTGCTAGATTTCGTTTAGTATAAATTAGTTATACTACACAGGACGTTTTCATCAATGCATCATGAATTTTAAAATATTCAGATTACTTTTGATACAGTTGGATTTTACATGGTATATATTAATGGAGGAAACAAGAGATAAATTTTGCGTTTGGGGATCAAATATTTACTACGACATCAGGCAACCTCTCCTCATATCTAAATGGATATTAAAGGGTGCATTTTAAAAAGAGTAATTTAATGCATCGATTGTCACGTAAGACAGAAACAAATCTTGCCGTGTCCCCGTAAACAGCAGTATCATGAAACAAGTAAACGAGGAAAGCTTTCCCTGCCTTTTAAAGATTCATATATGAGATTTCTTCGAAGCAAATGTATTCTGAGTCTTTCATTGTTTTGCGGCGGAGGCTGAAGTATGGAAAACTGCTCATATGACAAAATCATCAGGGCTTGAGATCCATTATGAGTAGTCATTCAAAACTATGCAAATTTCGACAGATCTAATAGGGGAAATGGAAATTTATGAGATTCCTTCCACTGTGTTATGGGGATAAAGTTGGAACTTCTTGAAGAAGTCGCATAGAAATGTTCCCTATCCAGTTTGTAAAGCAATGATATGCTCAAACACTCGCAGAGTCCACGGGAATAAACATGACTTTTAAGTGCATTCCTTCGACGTTAAAATCCAGAAGGATAATGACAGACACACGTCATGGATTTATGCACGGGTTTTACGAAGTAATAAAGTACAACCTTTACAAAACTAATTTTCTAGTTCACCAATTTCAGTGTTATTTTTTAGTTTTCATAGCTCTTCTGAAATACGAAGTAACTCCTGCAGTCATTTAAATCTATCATGTTAACACTAAATTTACCAGTTTCTCCATATTTAAACTTCCACCAACTATTCTAATTACATATGTTACAAAAAGGAACGAGAAATGTTGTTCGTCATTAAGGGCCACAAGGACAGGGCATCAATAGTAGTTTTAGATAATTTTTCAGTGAAACAAATTCAATCGAGTGAAAAGCAGAAAATGTTAGATGACTTTATTTTTCAAAACATTGAATGCATTTTGAAATATTTACCTAACAATAACAAAAAAAAATCTGGTCTCTAAAAAGAAACAATTTTTACAAATGCTTATCAACCTATGATCTTTGTACACAGTCCGTTAAAAAAAGACTTGTTTTTCCTGAAAATCAATACGCTGTTTGTCTAAAATATTTCAGATGTATAAAGATTTAACTTTCAATAGTCAACGCAATAGAGGAAAATTCCTTTGTCCAAGATATTACGGATATAACCTTACAGAAAACCGTAAAGTACCACGGTTAATGCACACAAATGATACAAAAAATCTTAATACAAATTGGCTGTTGCGTGGTAAGCTTATTACCCTACTGACAGAGCAGAAAGGTACTTTTTGTATTCTCTCTTCGTGTTTTTATCTCCTCCATATTTTTATAAAACTAGCCGCTGCGCGACCAGCATGGTCGCTTTTAGTTTTATATTTTCTTTTGCAAAACAACACAACTGAAAGTGACATATGTAAGGAATGTTACCATTATCTGTCATCATAAATATAGGTTATTAAGGGGTATTCTCCATAAGGCTGATTCTAAAACATCGTGATTAAAAAATATGAGTTTCCATTACTTCAGAACAGAGTTCAAGATAAGACTGAGAAACTCCCACACCAATGATTTTAAAAATTACATCCCTCTCTGTATGTACTATTTTTCAAAATTAAGATATCTACACTTATCATTACATCAAATAAGAAATTTTTTCACTTAAAAAAATGGAGTAAAAATTCAGCAAGTACTAAAATATAGTGTGGATTACATCACTCTCTGTATGTACTATTGTTCACAATTCAAATATCTACACTTAATCATATCAAAAAACGAATTGTTGGGAAAATTTCTCCAATTATAAAAGAGTAAAAATTCAGCAAGTACCGAAAAACGTGTAGAAAATTAACTATTACTGGTTATCGGTTGTTATGCCGGCAACGGTTAAGCCTAACCTCTCGATCATTTATGCTCTCTCTTTCACGCCTCTCTCTTAATGAATTATTTCTTCTTCGCTTCCTTTCTTGAGACTGTTCCCAGTTTCCGCTTAATCGTGCAGCTCGCTTTCGAGCATTCCTGATTTCAGTGCGTAAATCCATGTTGACACACGGTTAAAATTGCGGACGGCCGCTAATGTTTACATTTGGTAGTTGCAGCCGTTGCCATTCGGGGTGTAGAAATATCGTCGATTTTTGTGCTGCATACCTACGCGTTTTATATGTAGAGATTCCTCTTATATCAATATTATTTTAAAAGAATGCATATTTCTATTTCCGATTACGCATTTTCAAAGTGTTGATAAAGCGCAAATTTCTAAGTTTTAATGACCATGGCTGTCATCACAGTTAATTGGATTTATTTCTCTATCCACAGTTGTTTCTCTAATTATAACGAACGATTCCAGGGCAAGGATTGAATACACGGTCTTCGTAATCCTTGCTGGTATTTTATCCTATCGCAACTCTTGACCAAGTTGAATTTCTTCCCCACCGAAATCTTACGATACAGTTAATTTACAGCTTTATAAATTAATTCAATAACATAAATTAATTCAATAACATACATAACAGAGAAAAGTTTTTAAGGTTTCCTCGACAAATAGATACACGTGTTTCTGTCAGTTGAACCAATGTTCTCCTGTTCGCAATGCTGATTCAATGAACGCAACCTCAGATTGAATGACACTCCAAATAAAATCTCTGTCGATATAAAGACAGCTATACTTTTCTCCTATAAATGAACTAGAAATATCCGAGATAAGAGAACATTATCTTGCACCGGAAGGAAATTCCTGATTAACGAAGGGTTAGGTTTCATTGATTTCATATTATCGGATTACTGCTAATTTTGACATCTTTTGCGACCACGTTCAACGAGTTTTCTAGAAACAATATTTTCTAGGAACAATACTCAGCTATTGAGACTATTTTTTCAGTGCTAAATTGAGCTAATTATCAATTCAGAATGGACAGAATTAAAAAGTTCTTTAAAAATATGTAGGTGTAAAATATTGACTAATTTGATTTGTAAGTCTCTTTTTACAACGCATTGATACTTTCTAATTTGCAGCTATTATACAAGAAATTCTCTTTATCTCCCAATTTAATCATAGAACAGTACAACTAAGAATTTTTTTATTGGAATCCTTCACCGGTAGATGAGTAAAAAATAAAACTATTTCTATGGCAATAAAAGAAAGCGAAATTGTGTTCTTTACCAGAAAAGTATTGAGATGATGATACTTAAACCCACACAACTATAAATAATTGAGTATATTCGCTATTATTTCCTTGAACTTTCGACGCGTTTTTTGTTTGTCCCACTGTATTTTCTCTTTCCTACGTTCGTTTTTCTTTATAGTTTTTCGTACATAGCTAAATTATTCTACAGTGGAGGTCTCGGCCCATAGATTGCAGTTTTAACCATACTTTCTAAAGGTCCTATTTAAGTACAGTAACAGAATACATGTTTTCCTAGATATTGCAAGCTAAATTAAATAAAAACGATTACATTAGTAATTACTCGAATAATATTTAAGTATTGAAAGCAAAGCGCATCATTAACTAATAAGGATAAATTTTCAATATGAAGAGGAATTCCATGCATATCAACAAATGCAGATTGGGGGTGCAATCTTTGTTGTTCAAAACATCATACATAATACATTTATACTCGAATATACATAAATATAGTGAAGGATTTCTATGGCGGCCATTGCTAGTTACGAAAGAAGTGTCCGTTCCTAAAAAAAGCCGTTTTCAGGGTTCGCCGGTCAGAACAGTTTCCCCCCTATATATATATATATATATATATATATATATATATATATATATGTCTGTGTGTGTGTGTAGTGCCCAGTATAAAGCCCTTAGGTCAAAAAAAGTTATTTTTAGATAATTGTTAGTATTGATTTAAAAAAATAATCTTTTGAATTGTATAAAAGGCTTAAGTCTATCCATTTTGTATACAAAAATACATTTCTTTGTACAAAACATTCAAGTCGTAATTATTGTTCTGCGATTTGTATAAAAGCCAATAATTTAGCAATACGTCTTTCATCTGAGATCTTGACAGGTTTAGCTTCATTCGGGACAGTTAAACATAACAATATATATCAACAGCGCATGCTACTTCCTATCCGCTTTGATACTCCATGGCGTTTCTTTCAAGTGCAACCAGTATTTTCTCTATGGAAATATGCTCTATGAATTTTCACTAAGGGTGTCGTCGATTTTCAACTACGGTTTCTTGAACAGCTGATGCTGCCTCTTGGCACTCAATGCATGCTGAGTCATTGCGTAGGAAAGATGCGAGCTTTTACCACGGGTACATTTTCACGACAAGAGAAGGAGAGTCAGCACTTACTGATCAATAATTACGACACAAACCTCCTATTTCTGCAAACAGTTACTCATATGTTGTACTTTGAAATTTCTTAACTAAAAGTATTGTCATTCTGTGGTACCACTTTGTGTTCCGATTCACTATATCAGTTAGAAAAGAGTTATAAATTGTTTAATAGTAGTTGAATATCATATGGGCATCTGACTATGCGGAACAATTTGGCGTAAAATATCTTTAAAGTCAACAGAAAAACATGGTCACTTGAACTTCAGAACACGTTAGTTTGGCGACAGATTGATGAATATTAACGCACATCAAAGCTGGCTGCTACTTGTGTATTCATGGTTGCTGAGGTACTGAGTTTAGATTCTCAGCCACCTTTGATGTGCTTTTCCCCTGTAGATTACAAAGTGAGCGGTGAAATTGTCCCTCAGAATTGAAATTTCGTCTCAAAAGGAGTGAATTAGAAAAGTTGGACTATGTCTTGAGACAACTCAATTTGGATGAGGGGGGAAAATTCATATAATATCAGTCTAACAAAACATTTTTTTATCTATTTTGTAATGTATGATATGTATGTAACATATAAATTAATCTAAGAATCAATATGAAATAATAAAATATTATGATATTTCGTAAAATCAGAGAATTGTGCTCAAAATGATATAGTCCTGGTTATTAAAGTCCTCCCTATTTCATCGTATAGACATAAAGACGGGAAAATTTTCCTGTCACCAAAACATCAGAGCTAAAAATATTTCCAAAATACAATTTCGACACTTTGAATATCTTTTGACAGATATATGTCTGGGCAAATAAAAATTCTGAAAATAGAAAGGAGAACATTTTATCGAACATTACCACAAAAATATCAAAGTCTGATGATATACTTTCCCTCGGAGATCTGACACATAAAGAATGCGTTCATGTCTTGTCACAAAGAAATATTGTACTTTAGTAAGAACAAGGACTGAGAAGAAGAAATACGTTTGAGTAACATTTTTGAAGGTATGTATGAGATTTTGTGAAATATTCTCGAATATTCTTTTTAACAAAGTTAAGAATACCAATGACCAAATTCCCAAATATCGACGAAATATTGAATTTCAAATTTTTAAAACTTCATGTATTTTTGGAAGCAATCCTTTCAGCAATTCTCCTGACTTTCCGTCAGAACTTTCATCAGTGTCTTACAACAACTGTAAAATATATTTTAAAGCCTGGGAAAATAATATTTATATACGGTTGGTGACACCTACTTTCCATAAGCTCGCGTTACGGCATTTCGCTTTTGCAAAAACCTGAATTGATTCATGAAATAGTAATCGAATGGTATACAAAGAGGACTTTTTGGTTTTGCAAAAAAAAAGGGTAAAGCTAAAATAGCAAGAAGGGTTTGTTTTGTAGGGATGAGGGGGTAGGTATTAGGGGCCTGCCTCCCCTGATGGATTCAAACGACAGTAAGATGACCCTCTTTTTTTTTATAAAGACTGATTTTATCAGGGATCAGCTCTGGTATAGTCCTTCGGTAGCAGTTATAGAGAATATTGCTCACTTCTACCCAGACCTGGGTGTATATAATTTGAAGTGGCACTCTATTTGAATTTGATGCAAACACAGTTTATACATGAAACAATGTTTATTGAATTCGTTCCACATATAGAATTTGCTTTTACAGTAATAAGCATACGTACTACTTGTACGGAATATATATTAACATTCAATAGAAAATACAGCTTTCAAGAACAATATATTTTCAATACTCACAACACAGCAGAGAGTCAAACCAGCAGTACTGCCACGTAAACTTTGGGCCTGCTAAGCACCAGCGCAGGATAACACCTTTTCAACCTTAACAACTTTTTTTTCATTAATGACGCTGCATGGTATTTATACTAAGCGCGTATGCCGAAATTAGCATATCCCAAGCAGCTTCTTTAATTCATTCACTAAAAAGTTCGATTCTTGTGAATCGAATCTTGTGTATACCTTACACAGTATTGGCAGAATTGAGAGTCACGGCTGCATTAAGTGCAGGTAGCAGCTCGAAATCAGCTTATGATAATTCTTTTTGGTCATGGTATATGTGAGGGTGACAACTCTAAAAACATATGAAAGCCTTATTTGAATAGTGGGCCAACTCCATGTTTACCATGCTTTTATTAACTTGCTTTCTTTTTTGTGTATGTGTATGTGTGTTTGTCCAGTACAAATCTTGCAATCGTAGTATAACTAATTTCCCGACTAGCTAGACATTTGAAACTTTTAGAATAGCTCAGAACACAATGACAATGCATTTTTTTAATACTTTTAGCCATCTTTAAGCAGATTTTTACCATGTTTTTATTATTTTCAGCTAATTTTGTTTTGTAGACAGGTGCATCCATCTATCGGTCGGGACGGGAACGAAAAGTTAAACGCAAGTTAACTTCCAATTCACTTCACTTTTTCAAGTTGATGGGATAATTCATCAAAAATATTTTAAATAAGTATTTATTAATACATAGAATTGTCAAGTTTATATGATTCAACAGAAAATTTAAATACATGGTATATAAAAAGTTCTTTTTATCTTGAAATTATTGTTCATTTTGAGATATAGAGCCTTAAAGTCTAATGAGTGCTGAGAAATGACTGTTGAAGTCTGATTTGTAATGTCTTCTACTGGCAACATAAATAAGCTGGAGGTGTACCAGTTTTAAAATAAGATAGAAATGACTTGTATGAAAATGAAAGTGATGCTAACTCCATTTTTTTAAAAAGTGGAGTTGGACTACTATTCAAATAAGCCCTTCATATAAACTTCTGCCTCCCTCTCTCATCTCCCCTCCCCCACATTTTTTCCATGTTTTTATTATTTTGCTTTCTTGTTAGTGTGTGTTTTTGTGTGTTTGTCCAGTACAAATCTTGCAATCGATTTTTAACTAACTTCCCGACTAGCTAGACATTTGAAACTTTTGGAATAGCTCAGAACACGATGACAATGCATTTTTTTAATACTTTTAGCCATCTTTACGCAGATTTTTTAAAATGTTTTTAATATTTTCAGTTAATTTTGTTTTGTAGACTGGTGCAGCCATCTATTGGCCGGAACGGGAACGAAAAGTTAAACGCAAGTTAACTTCCAATTAACTTTATTTTCTTTCAATTTGATGGGATAATTCATCAAAAAAAATTTTAAAAAGTATTTATTAATACATAGAATTGTCAAGTTTAAATGATTCAACAGAAAATTTATAAACATGGTATATTAAAAGTTCTATTTATCTTGTAATTATCATCATTATTATTGCTAATGGCAGGAAGTATAGAGTGAAACAACAAATGATAATAAAAGTACACATTAAAGCAACACATGTCACATATGGTGAAACATATTAAAAAGTAAAAGCCATTAATAGAATGGAAAATAATACGGAAAGAATCGATGTGCAGACATCCCAAAAAATTATAGGACAAGGATTCGACGGACGAGGATTTCAGGTCAGAATTCGACGACTTACTTTACAAAATCCTTGACACAATCACCTCCGCGGTAAACGTCTCATAACAGTCTGCGATAGGGACCGTTGGTCAACATGGGGAGGATGGTAAGGCAGCTTGCAAAAGAATTCGATCTTATTTGCTATAAGGTCGTAAAATTTAATAATAGAGATTGAGCGGATATAAAATATAAACGGAATTATTAGGCCTCTCAAAATAGACAGAACTAAAGCTAATATAAGAAGCACTACAAATGGAATAAGAAATGAATTTTGAGGGGTTATTTGAAAAAGAAAGAGATCATGATTAAATTATTAGAATTTAAATTATATATAATATTAATATATATATATATATATATATATACATATATAGTGAAACTTTTCTATCCGGCTAGCCTTATTTGACGGCCACCCCTCAAAACGGACACTTTTTTTCGGAACCATGACTGGCTGCCTTAGAGAAGTTTCACTGTATATATACGAGTATGTATAAGCATTTATGCTTAAATTCTTAATTTTTGTATTCTTATACTAGTACTTGTAAAATATTTTTTTACACGAGAGGTATTAAAAGGAATTTCGTTCCTTTACCAAAGTTCTCGTAAAAAGATTGAAATTTATTGACATTAGCTGTAGCGGCAGTGGTTAAATACCCAAATCTCTGTGTTTGCGCCAGTAGAAGGCGTTGTATGTTAAGAAACAAAGCTGCTATCAGCGGAAAGAGTCAGTGTGCTGCTTGAACGTGTTTAAGCAAGGTGACTACGTACCGTCGTAACATGAATTCACCCAGACAGGCTCAGCGAGCGTTTATTCAATGTTTGAAAGCAGAAGGTGTTAGTGAAACCGAAATTTATCGCCGTAAGAGAGATGTGTTTAGACATGAGTGTTGGTCACAATGCACAGTTTTCAGATGGTTTAAGTAATTTCGTAATGGACATGTGAGCATGAGACACGCCGAGATCAAGCATATTTGTGCATCACCGTGGAATCGACTGTCTTAAACGAGATTTGCTTGCGGCGATTTCACTGGGAGAGCCTTGACCATCCCCAAAACCCTCTATAGTCCCGACCTGTCACCTTGTGACAATCACATCTTCGGCCCGTTGAAAATAGATTCCAAGGGTCACCGGTTTGCTAACTATGCAGATGTCCAGGACGGCGTTCAAGGCTGGCTCCGCAGACAATCACGGTCATTCTTCACCCAAGGTATCCAAAATCTAGTATGCGCTGGGACACTTACTTGAACCGACAATGTGTAGCGAATATGTAGTTCAATTACTTCCTATATGTTCACATATTCACCATTACAGAAGAAAACCAAATGTCTCCCTTTCATTTGGGCCCCACTTATACTACCAGAAAAAAAATCGCAATATCATCATCACTTAGTACTGCAGCGACATGCAAGTATGGGGTTATTTTCACAAGACCCCACAGGGTTCACGAATATACAGCTGCGTGTTTATCGAAATATCTATTTCAAGTTCCCACCGAAATATTGAACACGTGCAGGATTAAAAAAATTTCACATTCGGTTTCTCAGCTGAATTCTAACATTCCTGGTTTCTGTGGGCTAATCCCACAAGTTTCATCTTTACCGACATATCAGGGATCAGCCGCTATTCCTCTCGTAAAGATGTCTCTTCAGGGTCGTCATTCAGAATATGCTGACGTTATAGAAGCTATACGTTCCCATAAACGTGCCACCAGGATCCAGGAGTGTCATGGTCCACGAAATCCCTCGATTCCCCCTCTGGAAACTCAGCAATTTCTAAGAAGACGGCCGAAGATTCAAGAAGACTATATATGTGAGACTGATTATTTTGAGGGAGAGCCTCGTTGAAACATCTAGCAAGCGGCTGTACGTTGAGAGCTAACGCTAAGGCGATATAGCCTAGGAGCGCCGCTGATAAATCGCTGACGCACTGTCCTACTGTAAAATGTCAAGCTGATCTACTGTACCTTTTAAATTTAAACTGTTCTTTTTTTATTGTTATTAAAATCGCTAAGGCTGCTATGTACTAAGAAAAAAAATCGTATTTCCCTTTTCCTCTTCTTGTTGACTCTTATGGTGGAAGGAGTCCTGTTGACACTTCGAGAATTATACCCCCCCCCCTTAGTATTGACATTTTGAGGGATTGTAATGGCTCTCTCTCTATAGGGGGGGTTAAGCGCTGCCCCCAAATTTTTTATTTAAAATATATTTTTGTCAACTATTTACAGGTACATAAATACTGATAATCAAATAAAAATGGTATTGTCAGATAGCCTGTACTTTTCTGCAAAGCGCTACAGGATTCATTTTATAAATTTCGTCCACCGAAGGAATTTATGAGCGTTTAAAACACACTATACCAGATTTTTCCAGGAATAATTTAAATTTTAGAATAATAATTACATTTTTAAAAAAACGAAAAATGTATCCAAATGTAAAATTCCTTTCTCAATGACGGAGTACAATTTTTTTTAAAAAATTTTTGAATCCAAGTCCCCAATCCGTGGACAATTTTCTCCATAGATTAACATTGAGATGAGCGAATCCAATGGGGTTAGTACATAGCAGCCTTAAGTATATTGTTAACCTCTGGCCTCATCATTTTTAAAACTTGGACTTTGTCTTTCTTGGCCACGATCTTATTAGTTTTAAAAAAGCCTCAGAGAAAAGCCTATGATATCACAGTACTAATCCTTAATATATAGTTGCTATTTATCATAAAAGTTATAAATTCTAAGGTTAAAGCAATTTTTCCATTAAGCTTTCATGATTAGTAATAATTTTTGACTCATAGTAAATTTCCTAAAAGTAATTCTTTTTTACCGCAAATACTTTCAGCGCCCCAATTGAAATAAAAGAGAGCAAAACTGAAACGGTTATATCCAAGAAGTTCTATTTCTTCTATAAAAGAAACTCAATTTCCTGAGCATAAATGGTTATTACATGCGAATAAACAAATCAATAAACAAATCACGTTAATCACTTTCAAACTCTATGTTTCGGTGATATAAAAGGTGCGTCCAAATGCGGAAAGGAAAGATTTTTTTTCTTATCTTACTCATCAGAAAATTCAATAACTGTATAGACAATGTTATAAATAAATGCTTTGAAGCTAAATAATCTCATAAGAAGAACTGAATTTGATGTAGGAAAAATATTTCAGATTGAAGTCAGGGCAATCAACTCGGAAATTCCTTAATTCTATACATAAATCAATTTTTAGAGTAAACTCGAAGTTTTAGGATAAATAAATTCACCGAATATAGTTAGAGGAGAGATCGTATAAAAGAGAGTCTCAAATTCATTTGAGTTAAGCGAAAAAAATATTTTATGTCTCCTCCACGGTGATTTCAAAAACGTTCTCCACGGCGAAACTTTAAGCCTCGGGTCACCATGCTGAATTAGATGAATTTCCTGTTAGCCTAAAGAAAAATATCAAGTAGATTGTCGGCTCGCATTTAAGAATTTCTCAAAATTAGATTTATCCGATAGCGGCGAAGAAAAAAATTCTATGCTTTTCTATAGTTCTAGCGTTTAAATTTTTGTCTTTGAAATGGGAAGAATTTCCACTTAAGTGTCTGGATATCAACTTTAATTTTCTAGGTAGTCTAAATTTAAAAATATAATTTATATAAATGTTTTCAAAACATAAAACTGTAAAGGAGTTAAATAGTCTCCTCAATAATTAAGTACAAGTATTTTTATGTGGTGGGATTCTTTAATGAGATTCGACAATCAGGAATACATTGCACGGGTAAAGAGCTGCAGAAAATTCTCTAAAGATTCAATGTCTCTCATACTTTATCTTTTTATCTCCGAATAATTTGGTGATAAAATTAAAGGACTGAATATAGTCACCACCAGACATTGAGTTACAGTCTCTTAGATTGATGTACTATTAACCAATGCAGTATCAAGCCAAGTGATGACTGCTTCCAGTGAGCCACCCATCGAAAAGAGAGTAATGAACACAACTCAAACAGCATCAAATCGCTTCTCTTTTGTTTCCTTTGACTCCAGTTATCTAATTCACCAGACATTGAATTCACAGTCTCTCAGACTGATGTATTTACCAATGCAGTATCAAGCTAAGTGATGACTGCTTCCAGTGAGCCACCCACCGAAAAGAGAGTGATGAACACATCTCAAACAGCATCAAATCACTTCTTTTTTGTTTCTTTTGACTCCAGTCAGCTAAATCACCAGATATTTAATTCACAGTCTCTCAGACTGATGTATTAACCAATAAAAAGATGATTTTCGAAGAAGAAAAAAAAAATTTTATATATATATAATATTAAAAAAAACTAGTAATTTCTTAATTCAACACTCTTAACATTTAAAAACTGTTAATTCCTCACTTTACTATTCCAAATTACAAACCCTTTTTTAATCCCTTAAACTATTTAATTCCCTTTGGGCATTCGCGTTAAATTCCATTATTACAGCCTTCGGCAAAATCATTCAAGATGGCTGTCCTTTTTAACTAAAGGGACGCTGCGTGGCGTTAGTACAAGTTTAAATCAGTTCTGCACATCAACAACAACTTTAAACCAATCAACTGTTAAGACACACCCTTTAATCACGTGATGGACTGAAGTTTATATTACTTAATATCTGGAAGTAGGCCTGACTCCTGTATTTTCTCTTGCTGCATCCATACCAACGGATCGGTCGGTGATCTCAGTAAAATGTAGTACGAAAAAGTTGTGTTTTGATTTGTGTCCGAGGGTTGAGATGAAATGCGGGAATATTTGTGATGCACGGCCGGGCGACAAATCATCCATTTTAACATCAAAACTATGCCACTCAGCCCTTCCTTCGTCGGCCCGCGCCCGTGCTATTACATATATATATATATATATATATATATATATATATATATATATATATCTTTGCCTATGCCAGGCGGTCGTTATAAATGTCTCAATCAGTATTTTCCCATCCTAGCGAAGCCAACCATTATAAAGCATGGTACACTCACATTTTTCATAGGACTTCTCGCTTTTAAGGGACTTGTGTATTCATTAGCGACATCGGAAATGAAACTTACAAACACAATTAGATGGTTATTCGGGATATCTTAAAACCATATCATAAATTAGACGTCGGATATAACGACAAAAGGAGTTTCAAAGCAGATTTATTAATGCTAAGTGTAAGGGGAACATTAGAAAGGCCCACACAAGCATATCAAACTTTAACTCAAGCTCCTGTAATGAAATGAGAGAGCAGATCGCTTGCCGAGGACTGGTAGAACTTAAGGTGATGTACGGGAGAAAAGTGTGCAGACTTCTGACCTCTATGTACGATGCCAAGAGAGATAATTGATACTAATACCCAATGTCTTTAATTTGGGGATTTTTGCTCACCCTTATGAGAAACTTTGGGAACCTTCCACTTATATTACGGACTCCTAAAAGGCTGGTGAATCCTACCACCTCTAATATACATGCTTTAATACTGACATCAGGCATATGTGTGAGATTTGTTAACATACGGATACATTCTACTGGCTCTGATGCGACACGTTGTGATACTAAAAGATTTTAGGAGAAGTCTACTTGATTCTTATGTCAAAGCACAGAATAGTTTCGACAAGTTTATAGGCAAGATAGAAATTTGATAGATCAGTTTTATAAGACTTGTATAGAGTAAATAGCTCACTTCTACCCAGGCTTGGGTGTATATAGATTGAAGTGGCACTCTAAATGAATTTGATACAAACACAGTTTATACATGAAACAATGTTTATTGAATATTCTTGCACATGTAGGCTTTGCTTTTAACAACAAGATTCATACGTACTACTTGTACAGATATATAAATGCAGCTTTCAAGAACAATATATTTTTCAATACTCACGAACAGTAAGTCAACCAGCAATTCTGCCACGTAAACTTTGGCCCCCTAAGCACTAGCGCAGGATAACACCTGGAGCTACTTACCCCGTAGCTCCCTCTCGCTTATCTATCAACTTTAACAACCTTTCTTCAACCTTAACAACCTTTTTTATTAATGACGCTGCGTGGTATTTATACTAAGCGCGTATGCCGAAATTAGCATATCTCAAGCAGCTTCTTGAATTCATTCACTCAAATGTTCGATTCTTGTGAATCGAATCTTGTGTATACCTTACACTTGGCAAATGTGCGGTGTTAGCTCAATTCATTTGCTTATCAATATACGAGACATAACTGAGTTGTTGTAATAACGGCTACGTTAATGAACATACCTCATAGATCCTTCAAATTAATGCATAACTGAACTTATTTGATCTTGGAGTAAATTTAGTATCGATTCATATATATGAATTCATGAGGTATATTTCTATGTATTTTAATTTGAACAATATGGTTATCAATTTATAATGCTAAATTACAGCAATGCAGAAACCTCTAAATTCGTAGTAAAAACTTTTTTAAATTTCCAAAATCAAAGCAAAATCACTTCATTATTTTTCAGTCACGGCCATTATTTTTTAACAGCATTACTTTCCTACACTGATCTGTATTTATAAAGCTTCAGAAATGTCTGGATATTCCCCAAATTTAGAATACACCTATTTAATGAAAATGTGAAACACTTGTTAGTTTAGCCACTTCAAAAATTGATCAAAGATTAAAATAAATTAAAATGTTATAGAAACATATTTTCGATACAGATTTCTAGGTATTCGAGAGATTTTCCAAATCTATCCAAGAGACACATCTTCTGATTAATAATATCATAAATCTTCCACATGACTGTCGGTATCAAAAACTGCTAGGAAATTCAGCAAATTTTCAATCTAAAGTAACAACTTGTTATTGGGTAACATATATTTCTAGAAAGGGTAGTAATAAGGCGAGTTGAGGAAAATGTGTTTGATTTTAATATCAGCAATTTCAGAAATTTTCAATTTCACAGTCGGACGGTTATCATTCCTCACGCTTGACGGTTAGGCGATAGCTTTTAACGTGTAAGCAATATACAGTCGTAATAATATTTTATAGTTGTATGAGAAGGGATTAAACTACGGTATATATTTAGCTCTTCGGTAAGCATCGGAATTTGACGACTTTTATAAACTTTTAAACCACATAGGAAAGTGTATACTATTTTGCCTTAAGCTATGTTAGAGTTCTTACCTTTTCCTTATATTTTATTGCTATTTTCGGTTTGCATGTAACAAAAATTTCCAATTTGAAACAGGAATTATTACATTCTTCCTTTCGCTTCAAATCAGTTTATCTTAACCTTTTTTTCCCAATCGCTTGACAAATATTTTTCGCAAAAAACGCACGCAGATCTCAACTACGTATAAAAAGTCACGTTTAATTCGGGGCATACTATTTAGGCAGATCCTTGAAGCAGCTACAAACCTGCCTAAAAATTGGAAGAAATAAACCGATAGAGAGAGAGAGAGTTTGTCCATAATAAGCAGTAGATAGATTTCTAGGACTGAAGACGCTGAAAAATCGGTTATCAGCAAGATCAGAAAGCAGTTCAGACAGGAATCAGTTTTGATTGAAGATGGTTTCCGTGATACTCTAAGTTATCTATCAACAGGTAATAAATCGTTGTTCTCCAAGAGAGAAGGTGTAAATGTGATAAATTCAGTTTGAAAACTGATATTTTCTCACATCACAGGAATAGAACTATTCGAAGAATATCGGGTCAAGGTTTGAAACCCAGGTTAAAAGCCCAGCTTTGTCAGTCGATAGGTACACTCTATAAGGAGATGATATTTTTCAGATTAATAATTAGCTTCTATCCTTCTTTAGTTTAAGAAAAATGCATCAGCTTTTATTCTCAGCATATGAAGGGATACCGATAAACAATGTGCAATCAATATATATACAGGGTGTCCCAAAACGACCGCATAAACTCTGCACAGCTAGATTCCTCGTTGGGAGTACATAAAAACTGCCTAAAGAAGCGTTCCTGTACGATCCATAGTTTACGAGAAAAATACGAAAAACAAAGTATGACGTCACTGCCAGTGCAAGAAAAAACACTTTATTGAACATATCAACAGCATGCACAATTTAAAGAAGATGTTCAAAGTGTCCGCCGTGCATGTCGAGGCAGGATTGAACACGCCGTGAAATGGCTGTTATCACACGTTGCAGCATCGCGGGGTCCACCGAAGTACAAGCAGCCTGTAGACGAGCAATTAAATCCATTTGTGTTGTCACTATGTCTCGATACACCAGTTCCTTGAGATAGCCCCATAGGAAAAAATCCAACGGTGTAAGATCTGGCGAACGTAGCGGCCATAGAACCGGACCCCCACGTCCGATCCAGCGGCCGGGGTATTCCATATCCAGCCAACCACGTACAGGAGCACAGAAATGCGCCGGAGCCCCATCATGGTGGAACCAAAGTCCCTGTATTGCCGCTAATGGTATGTCATCGAGGAACTCGGTTAAGACCTCGTTGAGAAACACCAAGTACGAGTGTCCCGATAGCCATTCAGGCAACAGATATGGTCCAAGCAGGCGATCCCAGAGTATGCCGGCCCACACGTTAAGAGACCAACGTTCCTGATATTTCTGCGGCCGGATTGCATGCGGATTCACCTGGGACCACATATGGCTGTTGTGATGGTTGAATACCCCATCACGAGTGAAACCGCGGATTCATCAGTCCACAGGATATGTGCAAATGAAACCATTATCTGTGTTCTGTTGCTGCAACGGCCATTCACAGAAGGCCACGCGTTTCTGAAAGTCATCTGGTTTCAGACCTTGCACGGTTGTGTACCGAAATGGGTGTAGCCTCTCAGACCGTAAAAGCCTGTGCACAGTACTTTTACTCGAAGTCATCTCACGGGCTAATGCGCGTGTGCTTACCTCGGGCGTCTCTTCTACCCGCTGCAGTATTGCATCCGCCGTATTTCGCAGTCTGTCGTCCAGCCTACGGATGACGTTGACATCGGGAGGACGGCGGGACGGATATCGACGGGCATACTCCCTAGCAGTTCGTAAGGCATTTCCATTACATCGGCCGTACATCAAGTACATGTCGCAGTAGTCACGAACGGAGTACATAGCCACCATACGAAGACTACCGGTAGCTGCAAGATGCAGCCTTTTAAATACCAGTTCAACGGCGGCTTAACGTCATTCCATGGCGCGCGCGTATGCATGACGCGATATGCGCGGAGAACGTTTTAAACATTATCGTCTGGAAAGATATGCAAATATTGTTCTTGATATGTTCAATAAAGTGTTTTTTTTCTTGCACCGGCAGTGACGTCATACTTTGTTTTTAGTGTTTTTCTCGTAAAATATGGATTGTACAGGAACGCTTCTTTGGGCAGTTTTTATGTACTCCCAACGAGGAATCTAGCTGTGCAGAGTTTGTGCGGTCGTTTTGGGACACCCTGTATATATATATATATATATATATATATATATATATATATATATATATATATATATATATATATAAGAAGCATATTGACGAGTTTTTATGATGTTTTTAATAATACAAGTACAAATTTATATTTTGTGTATAATGATTCTTATTTTAGGAGTTTTATAAATTAGTTATACTCTTTTTCAGTTAAGCGGAATAAATTTACCTGAACAACTGGTTTTGTTTATTTTAAATAGTAATTTAGTTTAGCTTTTAAAACCCTTTTCGTTTCATAAGACTTCTTTCCTTCGAAGTTTTTAATTGGAACTGGGGAAGTAAGACACCCAACCATAGTAATTTTAATCTACTCTAATTCTATAAGTATTGAAGGTAATCCATTAATCGGCGAGTTTTAAAAATACTATTTTCTTTTATGCCAAGTTATTCCTTGTGTTCTTCAATTCATTAAGTTAAGTGAAGGCTTAATTTTCACTATTTTATTTTCGCTTTTATTTTAACTTATTTTGTCATAAAAATACAAGTTCAATTTATATTTATCAAATAATATAACAAATAAATCAATAATATTTTTTAACTTAAAGAAACCCACCTTTCAGTTGCTCTTGTTAACCATCTGATAAATACTATGATTATTTTTAAATTAGTTTAAATTTACAAAGTTAATCAACTTTAGTATCTGTTAAATGTTAAATTTAGCTGATATTCAATACGGGTTAAAAGTTTAATTTAGCTTAAATTTAGCAACCCAAAGGCTTAATATGGGTTTAAATCACTTAGTTTAAACTTAGCATTTTTAGAAGATAAATGTAGCTTCAATTTAGCAATTCAAATGCTTAATTTCAGCTAAATTCATTTTGTCTATATTTAGCATTTTTAATATATAAATTTAATGGATAGAAGAATAAAGTGATTGTATCAAAAGAATGGGAAAGATTATAAAACATCAATTACATTAAAGTATGTCAATTCAGTTCCTTGCCTAAATTCATTTGGTCTACATTTAGCATTTTCAAAATCTAAATTTAGCTTAAATTTAGCAACTCAAATGCTAACTTCAACGGAAAGAATAATGAAGTAATTGTATCAAAGGAATGTGGAATGATATAAACATCAATTAAATTAAGCATGTCAATTCAGATTCTCGACTTCAAAATGCTTTACACGATTGCATCGGTCACGTTAAATCTGAGATCTGTCGTCCTTTGTTTTGTATTTTCTTTCGAGTTAAAAAAAATCGAGGTATCAACAGGCATAATTTTTTCCACGAAGTGAAAGGTGAAATACGCTGATTAAATGAAAAAGATATTGGGAGATTTCCTTTGTCACAATTCTATTTTTGGGTATGGAAAAAAGGAATGAAATTGTATTGAATTTTCAATCTCCTTTCATGTGTCATCTTTCCAAAGATAATAATACTGTAATAAACAATTTGTATAGAAGAAATCTTTTGAAAAGGGCATGTCACATGAACTGACTTATCCTTTGTCGGCGAAACGAAATCTTTTCTTTCGAAATGTGCATTGAGCGACTGTATTTATTTAACATATATTCACTTTCGCTATAGTCCTGAAACGTTTATGAAAAAAATGCTTTCCAGGTATTTTAATATAAAGAAATGCTAAGAAAAAATGAAAGGATAGTAAAGGCAGAAAGTGTAAGGCATGTATAATGATACATTTATAACATACTAGCTGAATACCCGTGCTTCGCTACGGAGTACATTCAAATTAAATACAACTGTCAATGTATGCAATTAATGCCAAAATATATATATTTATAAAAAAATCGTAACGGATATTTTTATAGACAAAATAATGTAGAAGAAAATATTCAAATTAAATACAACGGTCAATGTATGCAATTAATTTGTACGTTTAATATCCATAAAACATACTAATTTGAATTAAATACTTAAAAACTTCCATCTCAATTACTCTAGTGGTTAAATTTTATCTTCTACCGTATTTTAATGTTTTTTGTCAATTTATTTCGTTGTTATGCACGTGACACAAAATTAATTTGAAGTATCAAAAAAAGAAAAGAAACCACGTGATCAGCATTTAATAAATTGAATTCTAAAAATTAATTTTTAAAAATTCACTAAAAATCAGAAAATGGAGGTAAAGATTCGGAAAAAATTTCGTTTTAAAGGAATTTTTATGATCTTTCTTGCGATATAAATTTTATAACCCTCAAATTATTATTTTAAATGCAAACTTTAAAGAATGTTACAAAATCAGCTTAAAAATTTAATTTTAAAAAATCTAAGAATTTTTCAAAAATCTTTCTTGGTGCACCCCTACACTATAAGAAGAATCGCCTTGCAAAATTTCAGCCCTTTAGGTCCAGTGGTTTGGTCTGTGCGTCATGTGTCACTCAGTCACGGAACTGTTTTTTATATATATATAGTTCATTATTTATTTACCCATTATAAACAAAATTATTTTGAGTAACAACATGAAGGAATTTCCATATCTATTTACAGATATTCACACTGTGTATAAAACTCTAAACGTTTAAAAATTCCATTCGAAAAAATTTACATTACCAAGTCTTTAGTTATACCAAGAAATGAACCTCACGAACTAAAATGAATGTACTCCTACGTAAAGTTGGGGCTAAGTACACGCATTATTTATTATTTTTTGTTCGTCCCTGGTTTTTTGTCACAATTTTTTCCAAATTTCTTTTCTTGCTATTTTTATGCTATTTCTAAAGTGTGCGTAACAAAACCACATCATAAGAACTATGAGTAGAGCAGATGAAATAGGAGGGAAATGTGTTAAATTGCATGAATGCTTTAAATTGACAGAAGATGCTTAGCTATTAGACTTGGTTAGACATACTCAATGAAAGCTTTCGGTTATATTAAGGCCAAGTTACTGAAGCACTTAAAGTTAAGGTTTTAACAATGGTTTCGAATTAAATTAAGATCTCTACCTTATTTAAATAATTTATTAATAAAGTATATTTTGTTACAGTCGAAGCTCGTTATAGCGAACCCGGTATATAACGAACGGAAATTTTGGTCCGGTCATTTTCCTATTCTACGTAATTTAGTTAATATTGTGTCAGCAATATTAACTTAATGCAATCTTAATGCAATCGATTTTAGTCGATTTTATTCATTTATGATCATTTTTAATAGATTTTATCATTTTTTAATACGTCATTATTGAATACACATTGCAACTAATCTATACTTATATATAAAGAGAGAGCGATTTTGTACGTGGAGGGTAATCTTCAGAACCACTGTACCTATTTGAAAAATTCTTTCACTGTTTGAAAGGTACATTATTCCAGATGGACATAGGCTATATATTATGTATATCTAATCAGTAGAAATAAAGTTAGGGGCTTAATCCTAACAATCTCCATTGCTACCGCTACTGTCCTCTGCCGCTTTTTGTGCCGAAGTCTTCAACGATCCTTAGCGTGGTGCTATCTATACTTATATATAAAGAGAGAGCGATTTTGTACGTGGAGGGTAATCTTCAGAACCACTGTACCTATTTGAAAAATTCTTTCACTGTTTGAAAGGTACATTATTCCAGATGGTCATAGGCTATATATTATGTATATCTGATCAGTAGAAATAAAGTTAGGGCTTAATCCTACCAATCTCCATTGTTTCCGCTACTGTCTTCTACCGCTTTTTGTTCCGAAGATTTCAACGATCCTTATCGTGGTGCTATCGCGGTGGGCTTCTGTTCTGACGCTAGCGGTTCGAACCTAGCCGTTCTCCGGTACGCCTTTTTCTTTTAAAAAAATTATTTTAATTAGTAACTAACATAAAATTAATTTAATGTACTATTTAGGTTATTATTAAGGTAAAAAAAGATTTACAATTTATTGGCTATCAACTGGAAATTTATTGGTATAATATTTTGTTCAACCTGGACAAAGTCGGGACGGGCCGCTAGTGAATTATACATTTTGTGAACTCTAGCGCTTTTGTTAACGGTTCGGATATAGCAAACCACTGGATAAAGCAAACAAATCCTTCGGACCCTTGAATTTCGTTAAAAGGGGGTTCGAGGGTATTCACAAGAGATTCTCTTTCAAATAGATATCACCGATACCCTCGAGTGGTATTTGAATGAACAATCCTAAACGATCCTAATTTTAAACGAACTGATTTTATTTTTTACAGCTATAAATCATATTATCGAATTAAACTTATAAAAGTAATATCAATTGCTATTACATAATTACTCTTGAATTGGGTTGGAGGTAGCCTAGTGATAGCGAAGCTTCTTTCGGTGCTAAGGGTGCTCGGATCGAATCCCGACAAGCGCCATTAAATACCTCCATGTCTAGGCCGGATATTGACACGTTAAATTCGTTGAACGGAAAGTATCTGTAAGAGGTTATAGAGGGTGGGAGAGAGTACGATCCCCCCAAATGCCGCCCCTGGGGGTGCTCGGTCAAAATTGCGGTGGCACCTGGATAAATAGGTCTCTTCTGGTGCCAGTATAAACCGGAGTCGCACACCTCAGCCCGATAGCCTATATGGACCTGGTCAGGAATTAATTCCGTTCAGGAGGCATTAGAAACAACAACAACAACAATTATTAAATTAATTTTAACTGCAGTTATTAACCTTTAGCTTACAGGGCCCATTTTTCCGATTCCCTCTTTAGAACGGGAAATTTCATACCCCCTTTATAAGAACGGCCATCAAGGGGGTTTATATATATATATATATATATATATATATATATATATATATATATATATTATTCATTCTTGGGCCTGTATTCTTGGAATACATACCATCCCACCCTGTAAGGGTTATAGTAAGGTAAGATTAATAACCAATTTTTTATCAAACAATATTTTCAAAAATAACATTTTATTTGATTGTAAGTGTGTCATTGATGCGTGGGAACTAATTAAAAGTCTTTTACGTATAAGCGAATAGAGCAAAAAATATTTCGGTAGGAAAATGATTAAGAAAAATTAAAAAAAAAATTTCTCCTTTACATCTCTGTTTTATCTTTAAAAAATGTATAATATTTAAATTAAATTATAAATATATTATTGAAAATCACATTGACATTCATTTTCAAAAATATACTGAACAACTGTAAAATTTTTTTAATTAATTTCGAGATTTCCTCGAAACATTTAGTTTTTTTTTCCTATACGTACGTAAGCTAAGGAACAAGAGTAAAATAAAAGTAAGAATTATAATTTGATTTAAATATAGATGCATAATATGAAGATTCATAATATATATACAGCATTTTAAAACATGCATTTAATACTCGCTTCGCATCATAATAAAGCCTGAATTAAGGCAAATATATACTAATATACTTCTGTGAGTAAGAGGATAACTTATACGATATAAATATCTATTTTTACACCGGCTTTATTTACATGTATAATTAATAATAATAAACTTGGGCTTATTGGACTTTGAATAAATTCGATTATAATGTTTTTTTGAAAAAGCAACGTAACAAATATAAATGGATCATATAACAGATTAGTTATTTTATAAATATGTTAATTACAAATTTTTGAAGCAGTCATAATTTTTTTTATAATTTAAACTCACTTTCTTAGTTTATTTTTAAAAAATTCAATCTTTTTACTTTGTTTTACTTATTTCCTGTCATTTATAAAAAAATATCAAAAGGTGATTTAATATTTTTTATTATAGATTTTAATTTAATTTTGTGTTTACAGATGACTGAAAATTTAGCGTACTTGAAGAAAAAATTTATAAAAAACCGAAATATAGTATTTAAAAGTTAATATTTGTATGTATTAGTAAGTAAATTTAAGACGGAAAGAAAGTTATTCCTTCATTTCATACTCAAATATAAAATTAATCGTATAATATATTCGAAATTTATAATTAAGATATATTACCCTCTTTTCTCGATATTGTGGTTTTTTTTAAGTACAAATAAGTTTGCTGTATAAAAACATAAACATATTTTTCGATTACACAATCATTTCTTACATGTATACCTTGAATGAATATACTGACTTGTCTGGAAATTCAAATTCAACACACTTATGTTTAAGATCTCATTATGCCTAATTTAATTCAATTATTTAAATATATAATAAATTATTCCAATTAAATTTAAAAGAAAAATAGTTTCTCATTAGTAATTCACAAATTTTCTTCCTTTTTACGCACTTTTCAAGTTTTTCCTTGTTTTCAATTTAATTATGCGAAATGCAGTGATGAGAATTTTTTTATTTAATTAATGCGAATCGTGATGTAAAAATTGCACTGAAATTTATTAAAGTTTGATGTTATTGACCTTTTTTACTGTAATTAAGCATTATTGAAGGTATATTTCATATTCAAATAAACAATCATTTCTTATACATATCATTTCTAATATTTCTCCTTAAATAAACATACTGACTTTTTGTGCATTTAAATTTAAAACCCTGTCTAAGAACTCACAATGCCTAATTAAATTGAATTATTTGCAAATATACTATATGTGTCCAAACAATTTTTTCTTAAAGTTTTCTTTAGTAATTCATAAAATGTCTTCTCTTTTTAATTTTACCCTTATACGCTTTTTCGAAGTTTTCCGTTGTTTTAAATTTAATTATGCGAAATGCAGAGATGTGAATTTTTTATTTAATTAATGCGAATCGTGATGTAAAAATTGGACTGAAATTTATTCAAATTTGATGTTATTGATATTTTTACTGTAATTCAGCATTATTGAAGATATATTCCATATTCAAATAAACAATGATTTCTTAAACATATCATTTCTAATATTTCTTGAGTTGACATCTGACTTTTTGTGCATTTAAATTTAACACCCTTGTCTAAGAACTAACTCTATCTAATTAAATTGAATTATTTGCAAATATACTATATGTGTCCAAATAAATTTTTTTAAAGTTTTCTTTAGTAATTGAAAAATTTTCTTCTCTTTTGAATTTACCCTTATAAGCTTTTTTTAAAGTTTTCCGTTGTTTTTAATTTAATCATAAGTTAAAATCAGTTATTAAATGAATGCGAATCGTTATGTAAATATTATAATGAAATTTATTCAAGTTTAGCTTTTATTGGTCTTTCTACCGTAATTAATTAATATACATGATAGAATTCATATTCAAAGCAAAAAAAAACCTTACTTGTGAAATTGGCGATCCAGATGTTCCAATCGTCAGGCAAACAAAGACAGCAAACAACATTTTCATGCCTCGGGAAAATAAAAATCTCTTTTCTTAAGTTTATTTATTAAATTTTAACGGCAATTCTCGGAAGTCCGACGATTTTTCCTCGATAAGTATGATGCCAAAAAAACTTTCACAAAACTTTACCAATAATTTGAAGTATATTTTTTTTTTTCGAAATCTTTATCTTTTTCCGGGGAGAGTGCGGTAGTAAGAGTGAAGGTAGCTAATCGCGCGCGACAGCTTTTATACTCGAAAAAGAGACGTGCGCAACCTGTGGAATTGTCGAATGGCGACGAAGTTCTTTCCCCACCCACTACTTTCGTTCGAATGGGGGGAAAAGAGATTCTATATATAGAAAGAGAAGCGCAAGGGGTACTTCCGAAAAAGATTCTTTCCGGAAAAGTTCGATTCGGAGCTTATTGGTGGCCTTTCTTTTTTCTTTTTGCAGCAAGGAAATTAGCAAAGTGCTGAAATTATCCACTTGTATAGATAGAAACCGCGACTGATTAGAGTTTACGGATTAAATTAGAAATATTTCAAACAGTAACATTCGGTTATTGGTAATATGTTAAGAAATAATCCTTCACAGGAATAGTATTAACGCTGACAGGATTTATGTAGTTTATACTTAATTTTTGTTACACGTGAATTAAAATTATTTTATAAGATTTATAGAAATATTTTAACTTTTGTAAAATCCTATTGAAAGGAAAACAGCAATTCTGATTCTTGTTCCAGTAATATTAAATTTAATTACTTCGATTCGAAGCTTATTGGTGGATTTTTTTTCTGCAGCGAGGAAATTAGCAAAGTGCTGAAATTATCCACTTGTATAGAAAGAAGTGGATAATTTCAGCGACTGATTAGAGTTTATGGATTAAATTCCTCGACTGATTAGAATTTACGGATTAAATTGGAAATATTTCAAACAGTAACATTCGGTTATTGGTAATAGTTTAAGAAATAATCCTTCACAGGAATAGTATTAACGCTGACAGGATTTATGTAGTTTATACTTAATTTTTGTTACACGTGTATTAAAATTATTTTATAAAATTTATAGAAATATTTTAACTTTTGTAAAATCCTATTGAAAGGAAAACAGCAATTCTGATTCTTGTTCCAGTTATATTAAATTTAATTACTTCGATTCGAAGCTTATTGGTGGATTTTTTTTCTGAAGCAAGGAAATTAGCAAAGTGCTGAAATTATCCACTTGTATAGATAGAAGTGGATAATTTCAGCGACTGATTAGAGTTTATGGATTAAATTCCTCGACTGATTAGAATTTACGGATTAAATTAGAAATATTTCAAACAGTAACATTCGGTTATTGGTAATATGCTTAGGTTTATTGGTATTACTCCTTAACAGGAATACTATTAACGCTGACAGGATTTATGTAGTTTATACTTAATTTTTGTTACACGTGTATTAAAATTATTATATAAAATGCGTAATTTTTTTTAATATTTGTAAATCGTATTGAAAGATAAACAGTTATTCTGATTCTTGTTCCAGTTAAATTATATTTATTTAGTTTGATTTGAAGCTTTTTGGGGATCTTTTTTGCAGCAAGGAAATTAGCAAAGTGCTGAAATAATCCACTCGTATAGGTAGAAATCACGATTGATTAGAGTTTACAGATTAAATTATAAATGTTTCAAACAGTAACATTCGGTTATTTGTAATATGTTAAGAAATAATCCTTAACAGGTATAGTATTAACGCTGACAGGATTTATGTAGTTTATACTTAATTTTTGTTACACGTTCATTAAAAGTATTTAATAAAAGTTATAGAATTTTTTAACTTTTGTAAAATTTTATTGAAAGTTAAACTGATTTTTGTTCCGATTACATTAAATTTAATTACTTCGATTCGAAGCTTATTGGTGATTTTTTTTGCAGCAAGGAAATTAACAAAGTGCTGAAATTATTCATTTGTGTAGATAGAAACCGTGACTGATTAGAGTTTACGGATTAAATTAGAAATGTTTCAAACAGTAACATTCGGTTATTTGTAATATGTTAAGAAATAATCCTTAAACGGGAATAATATTAACGCTGACATGATTTATGTAGTTTATACTTAATTTTTGTTACACATTCATTAAAAGTATTTAATAAAAGTTATAGAATTTTTTAACTTTTGTAAAATCCTATTGAAAGTTAAACAGTTATTCTGATTTTTTTTGGTTAAATTAAATTTATTTAGTTCGATTTGAAGCTTATTGGTGACCTTTTTTGCAGGAAGAAATTTAGCAAGTGCTGAAATTATCCACTTGTATAGATAGAAACCGCTATTGATTAGAGTTTATGGATTATATTAGAATATATCAAACAGTAATATTTGTTTATTGGTAATATGTTGATAAATACTCCTGAACAGGAATACTATTAATGCTGATAGGATTTATGTACTTTATATTTAATTTTTGTTACACATGTATTAAAATTATTTAAAAAAAGTTAATTTTTTTTAACTTTTGTAAAATTTTTATTAAAGAAAAATTGTTATTCTTAATCTTGTTTCAGTTATATTAAAGTTATTTAAAATCTACAAATTTATTTAAAATCTTGCTGTCAAATATGTTTAAAATGAAAACAGATCACAGGAAACAACAGGAAAGAAATCTTCCGGAAGGAACTGATAGAGTTCTATTTTAAATAACTTTTTTTTCTGGTTCCACCACATTTTTCCCATTCTCAATAGTTCGATATCTGTGATGTAGTTCAGTTTTTAAATTTAGTGCATTTTAAAACTGTTTATAGTCTTAGAACTAAAAAAACTTGAAAATTTAAATGACAATGTAAGTTCCTGAGTAACATATTTTTATTGCAGTTTCTTGTTTAAAATCCACGGTATCGAAAAATTCTCAATCATAATCATTAATTTAAGATATTTACACACATCATCGTATAACTTGTTATTATGACTTTTAGATTCATGTGCCAGATTCATTTAGATTCATTCTTCTCCAGCTCACTTTCAACACAACATGTACAAAATCAAGAAATTGCCTTTCCGGAGGGAAAACCATAAATTTTACATTTAAAGTAAAGCTCATAACTACATTACAAACTTGGAAACTATGATTTTCGATTACACTTCTAAATGTGTCGATTTTTCCATACAGCAGAACATTGATGATCCTAATGATTAAATTCAAACTTTAGTGATTGAATTAATAATGATTAAATTCAAAGTTCTAAGGTAATATTCGCAGCTATTAGCATTTATAGTTAACTCACAGTTTTAAAAGAATACAAACCAATCTGAATCTACAAGTGTGCACTTCCGTAAGCATGCAACATTCTCTCACTTTGAATGATCTTCTGGGTCAAAAGCCTCACCCTGCAATTTTTCGTTTTATACAGGGTCTTGGCTTTCTTTCTTTAATGTAATCTCTCACAACTTTCATCGCCCTTGTATATATTTTCATTCTTTTTTAATCACTTTCTTTTATAAAATTCATTTCATATCACTATTATAGTTATCTTGAATTTCAGTGGCTTTATCATTATTATACAAACAAACAAACAAACAAACAAACACACACACGCACACACACACACACACACACACACACACACACACACATATATATATATATATATATATATATATATATATATATATATATATATATATATATACATATATATATAACATATATATATATATATATATATATATATACATATATATATATATATATATATATATATATATATATATATATATATATATGCATACATATATATATATATATATGTATGTATGTATGTATGTAAATATATATAAATATATGTATATATGTATGCATGTATTATATATGTGTGTGTGTGCATGTATATATATCACCGTTCTGGCTTCATCACCTGTTCTATATGACTTTTTTTGTCACCTTTTATTTTTACTGTCTTTATCACCTTTTATATGACTGTCTCTACCCTCATTGTTCTTGTGACCTTTTATACCTTTGTTGTTGTTGTCGTTACTTTTCTTTGTTAATTTCATATGTGTGTACTGGTTCCGCTCTCTTCCTGCTTTTCATTTGACCTATTTGTACCTTACTCCAGAAAATTCCAATCAACCATCAACATTCTTCTTATATGAAGATAACAATTGAAAATAGTTCCCAGGCGTACATCAAGGAGTGGAAGGATGCAATAATCCCCTTCTCAATCTATGAAGGCTTTTGCTCTACCGCGACGTACATTACAACAATCTATCAAAGGGTTTCAATAACGATGAAGATTCATTTTTACCATGTTTTTATTAACTCGCTTCCTTGTTTGTTTGTGTGTGTGTGTGTTTGTCCGGTAAAAATCTTGCAATCGATTTTTAATTAACTTCCCGACTAGCTAGACATTTGAAACTGTTAGAATAGCTCAGAACACGATGACAATGCATTATTTTAATACTTTTAGCCATCTTTAAGCAGAATTATATAGATTTTCAGTTAATTTTGTTTTGTAGACTGGTGCAGCCATTTATCGGCAGGGTCGGGAACGAAAAGTTAAACGCAAGTTAACTTCCAATTAACTTCATTTTCTTTCAAGTTGATGGGATAATTCATCAAAAAAATTTTAAAAAGTATTTATTAATATATAGAATTGTCAAGTTTACATGATTCGACATAAAATTTAAAACCATGGTATATAAAAAGTTCATTTTATCTTGTAATTATTACCTCACCGTCGCACTATTTGGATTCCGGATCACAGTCATTTGTCAAATTAAAAGGACATTTAGTCTAACTTGAGGAAATATGTAAATGGATTGCATAAGATGTTAGACTTAGAAAGCATGAGAAAAAAAGAAATTCAATTAAAGATTAACATACATAGACAGTTACAGAAAAATCGCAAGAAAATAGAAAAGAAAGTAAGCGTCTTTACGCCTTCTGTTTAAGTGTTGTAAAAGACATTTACCAGTTCAGCTAGTGAGTATAATATATTTTGGCGAGAGTAAAACTCTTGTATTCTGATTTGTCAAGAAATCATATACAGTGGCTCCCAAAAGTGTTCGTACACTTACGATTTTCAATGAAATTGGGGTCTATCCATTGATTAAAATGAATATTTCAGAATGGGTATTTAATAATAAGATCTATAATCTATTCTTAACAAAACTACATTAAATATTTTGAAAACATTGTAAAACTTTATTTTTGAGAAACAAATAACCCAAAAGTAACAAAAACTTTATCTCACAAAAGTCATCGTACACTTGTAAAAAATCCCTACATATTAGTAAATGTTCTAATTTTTCGTTAAATTAATATTTAGTAGGATATCCTTTAACATCCACAACAGCTTTTAAACGTCTGGGAATAGATTGCTTTAGTTCTTTTGTAATTTTTGCATCAATGTTCATCCATTCTTCCATCATAATTGTTTTTATTTCGCTTTTCGTGTGAATGTCGTGTTTTCGTACTCGAACCTCCAGTTCTCTCCAAATATGTTCTATTGGTTTTAAATTTGGCGATTGATGTGGTGTTTTCAAAACTTGTGGACAATTATAGAGACACCAGATGCGAACGTTGAGAGCCATGTGCTTAGGATCGTTATCTTGATAAAAAATAACGTTGTTTCCTATACCCAAATTTTGTGCTGATAATTTTAAATTCTCTCTTAAAATATTTATAAAAATAGCATGATTCATTATGCCACCAACAAATACCAAATTTCCTAGTCCTGATGCTGACATGCACCCCCACACAAGGATACCTCCACCGGCATGCTTAACTGTTCCTACTAAGTTCTTGGAATTAAGTTCCTCATTTTTTTCTTCTCCATACAATTATACGCCCATCAGCACCAAAAATGTTCATCGGCAAATAAGACATTATTCCAATAGGTTTGGGGCTTATTTATCATTGATAGTGCGAAGGGAAGCCTAAACTTTCTGTTTTTCTCACAAAAAATTTTCTACGGGCAGAACGTCCATGTAATCCAGCTGTTCTGAGAACTCGTCAAAAAATTTCAGGTGAAATTGAAGTAGAAAATGTTTCATTGAATTCTGCAGAAACTTTTACAGAACTCAAACGTGAATTTTTCACAAATTTTCTAATTATAAATCTCTGATCACGTTTTGTTAACTTTGCCGGACGGCCTTTTCTTACCTTGTTTTCGATCCAATTTTCTTCTTTTAAGCGTTTTTTCACATACTGCACAGTAGAATGGGATAAATTAAGTATTTTAGCAATATTCCGAACTGATTTACCACTACTATGATGAAAAATAATCAATTTTCGAACGCTGTTTGTTGTTTCTTTACGACTACGAGCCATTTTTAATTAATAAATAGAATATTACGGAGTAGACAAGCAAAAATTAAAGCCAAACGATATTTTAAATGCCACCACAATTCAAAAATAAAAATAAAGCGCCAGTCGATAATTTTAATTATGAATTTATCCGAAAATATTTCAGTGTACGATGACTTTTGTGAGATAAAGTTTTTGTTACTTTTTGATTACTGGTTTCTTAAAAATAAACTTTTACTATGCTTTCAAAATATTTCATGTAGTTTTGCTAAGAATAGGTTATAGATCTTATTATTAAATACTCATTCTGAAATATTCATTTTAATTAATGGATAGACCCCTATTTCATTGAAATTCGTAAGTTTACGAACACATTTGGGAGCCACTGTATATTTGGGCAAGCCTTTTTTGTCATTTGAGATGACTTGTTTAAAGGTGGCCTGAGAACAGAAATTCTCGATCAAAAAACATTTAAATTTTTTTGGCTGAAAACACACCATAGAGCTTTTATAATAAATTAATACATATCACATGTTTCGTCGATGATTGTTTTTGGTAGATACAACACATTATGATTATGCTGTACATGTTGTATTGCCAAAAAAAACTACACATTTTCATTTTCTCTCCTTAAAGCGCACTATTTAACTTTTAGTAAAATTAACAAAACAAATGCTTCAACGATGATAATAAAAGAAAATACGATTTATTTACAGTTTCTGCGTACCCTACTAAACATCTGAATTTGATTTATCTTAGAATGAAATTTTCAAACATTTTAAACCTTTGAAATGATATAAAATTCCTTGCAAGGTACTTTATAAATTTTTTATTAAGTACTAGATCATTCTTTTATTTAATATTCATAAAACTTGAGAGCTTCTTTTTCCCGGAAATTTTTTAAAATTTTCCTTCAAAGTCATTAAATATTTTATAAATATATATTTTTTTAATTTTGAAGGCATTTTGGGTGAAACCTCTCCAATACACGAAGGGGGAAAAATTATAGAAATAAAGCTACTCTCTCTCCCTCTCTCTCCTGTAATCCCCTTTTAGAGCTAGAGGGGTGAGGCTCTGATTTTAGCACTTGATATTGACCACCTCGAGGGTCGCAGTCCAATTTCTGCCGGGTTTCCCCACAATTTAGATCAAGCACACCCAGGTGTGACATATGGGGGAATCGCAATTTCCTCACCTTTAAAACCCCATAGAGAGAATCTCCGGCCTACTTATTTTAACGTGCCAATACCCGGCGTAGACATGAGAGCATTCATTATCGGGAATCGAACCTCAGTATCCAATCCTGACGCACTAACAACTTATTAAGAACAAAAAAATCATTGCGAACTGCGTGTTAATAAAAAATAAAATGAAATAAAATAAATCATCCCTTTAACTTTTTCATCCTCTCTTAACAGGGTTGTAATATCTAATTGGCTTTCACAAACCTGGAAATGAAACCGAGGTATCTCTGAAACCCTTCCTGTTACCTATCGAATACAAAATCGTTCACTGCACACTTATCAGTAGCGTTTTGCTTAGAATTATTTAAGGTATCTGACTACTTTGAAATGGCTGTTTTGGTGCAAATTTTTGATTTTTTTAACGTAGGATTACTTCCTTCATAACGGTCCGCGGTAAAGTAAAATTTATGACGTTGTCGCGAGTTATATATCAAGAGTGGCAGAGTAGAGTTCCAAGATACAAATACACCTTTTCCGAAAGGTTTCCACAATTTTGGCCACCACTGTATATAAACAAACACAAACAAACACACACACACACACACACACACACACACACACACACACACACACATATATATATATATATATATATATATATATATATATATATATATATATATACACAGTCGGACCTCTATTTAACGAAGTCGCTAAATTCCGAAAAAAAGTTCGTTATATGGAAAATTCGTTAAATAGAGATTCACCTTTTTATATACTTTAAATAGTACTTTAATTTGCCTTCAGTTTTACTATTTTACTACTTCGATTTTTAAATTTTAATACTTTAATTTGCTTTTAACGGTTCTTCAATTTGCCTTCGCAAACTGAAGAGCCTTTCTCAATTATGAAAGACACAGAGATCAGAACATTTTTATCTCACATTGTGTGTATCTACTTCAAAACTGCCTCACCACATCTTCATAGACACATGTTTTAAAACGTTTTCAACAAGAATTCGATGAATCATAATCTGGTATCTTATCACTTTTTTTATTATGGTTGATAAGCTGTTTGGAGGAATACCAAATTTTAAAGCAATATCATTTATCTTAACGCCTTTATCCACCTCATGAAGAATTAAATTGTTTTCTTTGATGCTCAAGCACTTTCGCTTTGACATTTTCCAGCTACAAGCACCGACATAACCAGAACAACTCTGATCAACAATCTAGAAAACGAGAGACTAGTTTAAGGACATGGTAAAACCCTTTCAAGGTCATCGATCACCATAAAATGTGTTAAAAGAAATAATAACTTTGAAACGTTCAGAAATATTTTGATAAATATGGAGAAAAAAATTTTGGATCACAAAAAAAAGTTCGTTAAATAGAGAATGCACTTCGTTATTTGGAGGTTATTTTACGAAGAAATTTGCAAAATGTTCTTGGTTCCAAGGAAAAGTTCGCTAAATAGAAAAATTCGCTAAATAGAGGTTCGTTAAATGGAGGTTCGACTGTATATATATATATATATATATATATATATTGTGATAACTTCAGACTCCGGGTAGCTAAAAATGTTCACAGTCAGTCTACTACATTAAATTACAGTATTATTAAATTTTAGTCCGAAACTTTTTACACTATTTACAATGTTGATCTACCTCTAGACATAGAGGGAACTGGCCTTCGTAATAACCAAATAATTTCGATGATAAGATGCCGGCAAGTACATTCACAGCGGAATTAGAAGGTCGGTACACAGCCTCTAGAGCATACAGCTCTGAAAATAGAATAACTTCGCAAGGAAAGTTCTAAATCACGAGAAGCTTATAGAGCGGGCTGCTCTGAAAAATGAAGATAACTTCTTGATAAAGTAACGAGCTAAAAGAAGCCTGTAGAGCAGGATGCTCTGAGATAGCTATACTTCAGGGTGAAGTATTAGTTGACGAGAAGCTTCGAGCGGGCTGCTCTGAAAAATAAAGTTCAGGATGAAGTCGGTCGCTCCAGGACAACGTAGACGAAAGGTGCTCTCTAGATGGGAGTCTCGACCAAGTCTGTTAAAAAAAACTGGATTTCTTCTCCCGGCGTTGGCAATCGTGCTTCCGGTCACGTGACTGCAAATGTTTCGATTGGCTGGCACACATTCTGACGTCATGACCGTTGGCTGTGATTCGCTTGACAACGAAGCCATGTGGTCGGCTCTTATAAATCAGCTGATCTGAAAATCATTAGTTCACGTCGAAATAGTCATTAGTTTACGTCTTCCCAGGGGCCGGCAGATAGGACCAACCCCATTCTCTGCTTCCAGACACCTTGACGCTGATCGATAGAACTGTTCGCAGGTCACCTGCTGTGGGAGGTCCGGCTGTCTGGGTGATTTATTCGGAAAGGTCGTAACGGATTCTTACAATATATATATATATATATATAGAGAGAGAGAGAGATATAGATATAGATATAGATATATATATAGATATATATATATATATATTTACATATATATCTTTATATATATATATATATATATATATATATATATATATATATTTATTTATTTATTTATTTATTTATATATATATATATATATATATATATATATACATAAACACAAATGCATATATATACGAGGTGTGACAATTAAGGGACTGTGCATGCTGTAGCGTACTGGAAATATGGTCTTATTTTTTCCCGAGAATCCACAAGCGCTTGAAACACAGCTTCGTGTTTTTCGAGGAATGTGTTGTTCGGTTCCACCAGTTCGGAACACGTGGGGGATTACAAACCGTTTTCCTCACAGATGCAGCCACTAAAGCTGTCATCTTAATGATTCGACAGTGTAATAAAGTTCGGCGTCTAAGAAGAGCTGTCAGCCGATAATCTGCCGGCCCCCCCACCCCTTTTGAAAATCCAGACATTGGAGGGGGACGCTGTATAAATTCCGAGCGGGATAGACGTGTTTTTGCTAGGCTCCTGTGTTGTTGGGCCGAGAATGGGCCCTGGAGCGTGCATTTGTGAATCTGCAAGTAAATTGTGAAATTTCTTCAAAATGCCTTACTACTTGTCGTGACGCCACAGCTTAACTGGTGATCAGCGGTTGGATCCGTATCCGGTTTCGAAAGCAGAGTCAGTATGCCAAATTGCGGGTCATTTTTCTCAGACCCATAGAATGTACAGATTTTAGTACGCCGCCATAGCTGGGGAGTGACTGCTTCCTCCGTGGAAGTTTCAGCGGGAGGTCATCGACCCAGCGTCGAGGTAGGGGTATTGGGAGTACCCCCGATGCTCCGGTGGTTTTCATGGTGCGTCCAAGAAGAGGGTTTTTTTAAGGCTCTGGCCGTGTTTCCCCGCCGCAGTGAAATTGAGAATGTTTCGCGTATGATGGAGAGTTTCGTTTTCTGCGTATTGTGTGTTGTGGTCAAGATCTACTGGAAGTAAAAGTGTATTAATGTGTCATCCGTGTTGCGGAGAGTGCCTGCGAGTGACCGATGACTCTTCTGCTGTTGCCTGCAAAAAGGGGTGAGTACTGCTTTTAGATACTCAAAGTTGCATTGTTTTTGTTTTTTTGGATAGGTATTTTTCGGAAATAATTTTAAGTTTTAAGTTGTGATGAATTGCTGGAAAAATACATATCAGTGCAATTGTTTTGTGGGGACAAAAGTAGTGTATTTTGCAACCGTAGTGTTTATATGTAACGTGTGAATGGCTAAGCTAGCTATGATGCAAGGAGTTGTTGTAATTCTTGTGGAGGGTAAAAACTACCCTGGTTGTATTGCTTAAAATGTTTTTAAAAAAATAGATACAAGTGGTATTTTTTTCTCAATAATTTTTTGAAACAGTTATTATTTGAGTTTTTTGTTATTTTCGGGTAAGCTACCTGTCGCAAACTGTTTGTTTTAAAAAAATAAATACAGTGGTATTTTTTTTGTTTCTCTCGATAATTTTTTTAAAGCATGTATTGAGAGTTTTTGTACGTTAACTAACGTTGTTAATTAGAAGTTTCTAATTGTTTTCAAAGGTTAACTAAGCTAGTGCCTTTGTGGGTTGGATATACAAGCTGTATATTCCGGTTAATGCTTGTAGCGGTATAAGTGTTGATTAACGTTTGATAATTGGCTATTAATTGAGTTTTTTTAAATAAAAGGTTGACTAAACTAGTGCCTTTGTGGAAAATATACAAGCTGTATATCTCAATTATAGTAGCGGGATAAACGATAATTCAACGACTTGCTATGTAGAAGTATTGTTTTTGTGTGTTATTGAATGTTAAAAAGGTTAATCTAATGTTTTGATTTTGAAAAAGTTATTATTTGGAAAAGTTAAACTAAAGTGTTATATATGAATTTTTGGTATTTTATTTGTTTATGTGTATGATCCCATTGTAAAATGCATGGTTTCACGAAGAAAATTTAATTGAAGGTGTTTTAGTTATTTTGAGTTTTTTTTTTTATTTCCTGACCTGTGCTTATAAATTTGTGATTGATTTAGGGTGTAAAAATGGCTTACCTCAGTAAAGGGAGAAAGGCAGATTTGAAAATTTTGGCGATGAGGTTGGGTCAACAGCACGCCCCAGATGCATTAATAATCCATCTAAAAAATTTAATAGAGAGTAGTCCAAATTATGAGGAGAAATTCGTTAGGGGTCTTCTTGAAACCATTATGGAAGATAGGTTACGAGCAGAAGAGGAAGAAAAAAAAGGGCAGAAAAAAAGGGATTTTTGCTATGCAGAAAGAGGAAAAGGAAAAGGATAGGATTTTTGCTATGCAGCAGCAGGAAAAGGATAGAGCTTTTGAATTAGAAAAATCGCGAATTATATCTCAAGCCCGTTTGGCGACCCCAGAATATCCCCAGAATACGGTAAGGGAAACAGGGAATTATGATTCTGAGCAAATGGAAGAGGGGAAGAAGACTCAAGTAGACTCTGCGGATATTCCGCAAGCGGAAAAGCCGTCCGGGGGAAAAATAGGTTCTCAGTCCGAGAAGAAAGAGGTAGATTTTTGCTGTGAAAACAGTCGGAGAGCGGACCCTACTCCGCGAATTTGGGTGGAGACGAAAGGGGAAAGTCTAGTTGAGTCGGGAAAAATTACGACAGAGGAAAATGAGGGAGTAACCTTGCCGTGTTCTGAAAACTTTCGGGGGGTATCTGAAAAAGGCCAGCAGAGTTGCGGGGAAAGGAAGGAAAGTTTACTGTTAGGGCAGGAGGTCGATGAACCCGATGAACCCGATGAACCCGACTCGCGTTTGAAAGATAAGAACGAAGACTTAGGAGAATTGTTAGTGATCCCGGGAGAGTTAGGAAATTTCGGAATTGAAAAAGGGATAATGGATATGAGAGAAGGTGAAGAACATGAGGGTAAAAGGGTGTTAAGTTTGGAAAGGAATGTGGGAGAGGAGATAGCGATAGAGATAGAGAGGACAATTTCAGTGGTGGTTTTAGAAGCTGAAATTTCGGTTAAGAAATCAGGGTTACCTGCAAGGGCCAAATGGTCCAATCCTGTGAGTTCCGGTTTTTCTTACGGATTAGGGAGTAAACATCTTGCGTCAGGAGAAGTGATGAGAAAGTGCAAAAAGTGGATTTCGGAGGTAGATCGGTCGGGAGAGAATTTGATTGACTTGTATTTCGTTTCGGGTGGTAAGCCTGGAATGAGTTGCACTATGCATCTTCCTGTGGTTCACATGGGCATCACGTTTTTGTATTTTTTAATTATTAGTAAGTGAATAGCCCATGTTGAAAATCCAGATTAAATACACAGGAGGTTGATTTACCTTGTATTGCTTGTATGTGTTATTAAATTGATTTTTTTTCATGCAATAGAAAGGTATATGATTGTTGTATTTTGGTATGTGTATTTAAGTGTTTATTAGTATTATTTTTGTTTCTTATCAGTGAATGAATATTGATTTATGGAATTTAAGTGTTTTTATTGAAAATGACATCCCGTACAAAATAAATGCACTGAACGCGAATTTAATAGGTTATTAAATTTTCAAAATTTTGGTTATGTGCTTTGTTTAATTGTGGTTGCAACTTGAGTGTTAAAGGTGGTGCTGGCTGTGTGCTTTTGTTTCAACTCCTCTGTATGCCGGTGCACAAACTGTGCTATTGGTGGTGTAGGTGTGTTCGACGGACAAACTTTTTCGTCTGAGAAGAAAAAGTTTCCTGAAGCGTGGAGGAGCTGTAGCGTACTGGAAATATGGTCATATTTTTCCCGAGACCCCACAAGCGCTTGAAACACAGCTTCGTGTTTTTAGAGGAATGTGTTGTTCGGTTCCACCAGTTCGGAACACGTGGAGGATTACAAACCGTTTTCCTCACAGATGCAGCCACTAAAGCTGTCATCTTAACGTTTCGGCAATGTAATAAAGTTCGGCTTCTAAGAAGAGCTGTCAGCCGATAATCTGCCGCCCACCCCACCCCTTTTGAAAATCCAGACATTGGAGGGGGACGCTGTATAAAATCCGAGCGGGATAGACGTGTTTTTGCTAGGCTCCTGTGTTGTTGGGCCGAGAATGGACCCTAGAGCGTGCATTTGTGAATCTGCACGTAAATTGTGAAATTTCTTTAAAATGCCTCAGAGAGAATAGCCTTACTACTTGTCGTGACGCCACAATGCCTTAGCTATTTTTCCAGGTGTGGAGGAGTGGTAATCAACGATAAGTAATCCTAAGTTAATACCCCTCGGTAGTGTCGTTAGAAGAGACTACCAGAATTGTTTTTATTGTTCTATTTCAAAGGCCTATAGTTTAGAATTGTAAAACTGGTTTACTTTTATTCGTACGATCATTGGACGATAACTTATGGCCAATTCAATAAACCGAAAGCGATATTAAAAGACGGGAATTGGAATCTTTAAATGCATTTTCTAGAAAACTAATTTTTCAGTTACTTTTGTAAATGAGAAGGCTAATCATTTAAAAAGGTTTCTATATATTTCAATGAAATTTTGCAATAGGGTCTGACATATTACTAACTATGTTTTGAACTAAAAGTTAAGCTATATGTGTTAATCTTTAGCTTACGGGATCCATTTTCCGGTTCCCTCTTTAGAACAGGAAATTTCATACCCCATTGTAATAATGACCCTTAAGGGGGTTATATATATATATATATATATATATATATATATATATATATATATATATATATATATATATATATATATATATATATATATATATATATATATATATATGTTATATATATAAATAAATATATAATATATATATATATATACAACCTTTGTCCAGAAAGTTCGGTGAACGTGTCTATAGTTACAATGGATTGTTGTCTTACATGGAACTTCTGTTACTGTCCATCGAAGTAATCCCCGTAGGTGGTAATGCACATCTGGGAACGGCTGTATACGTCTTGGAAACTCCTAGCATAGTCGTCTTTAGGGATGGCCTTCAGCTGGGTCGTAGCATTACGTTGGATGTCCGAAATGTCCGAAAACCTGTGGCCCTTCAGGGTTGATTTCGATTCGGGGAACAAGAAAAAGTCCGAGGAAAACAAGTCTGGGGAGTAGAGTGAGTGATTCAGGGATACAACTAGCCTGTTGGCCAGGAACTTCTGCACCAGAAACGCAGTAGGTGGCCGGGGATTGTCGTGAAGCAGGGTCCAGTTGCCTTGCTTGGTGTACCGGTATATATATATTGGTACATATATATATATATATATGTGTGTGTGTTCATTCATTCTTGGGTCCGTATTCTTGGGATACATGTTGTTCCACCCGGTAAGGAAAATATTAATTTAGTGATTCTACAGGTACTTATAAAAAGATAGTTTTTCTTTTACAAATCATTGTTTTTCCCTTTTTTGGCAAATTTCGATGATTTTTGGAAAAATTCTAAAACTTTGACTTCAGAACACACGTAAGTGTCACAGAAGTATATCGTATAAAGAACATTAAAATATATTGAGTTGAATTGAGTGTAGGGTCTCTGGCTTAAGCACTGAATTGTACTAACAATTTATAAAAATACCTTCTATTTTAAAATGTTGTGAAATTTGTATCAAAACTGTATTTACTTTCGCTATTTTATATCACATTTAAATAAAAAATATACGTATTTAAAAGAAGTATCATTTAGATCTCTACGAATAGAGTCCGTATCTAATCCAATTTTATTTCTTCCTTTTATAAATATTTGAGATCGCGAAGTATTTTAAACTTTAGGGAACCCCTTAGCAAAGGAAATCAATATCCAATCAAAAGTCTAAATATCTCCGAAATAAACACTAATATCCCCTCCCCCCCAAAAAAGTAAGTAAGTAAATTAATAAATAAATAAAATAAATAAATAAATAAACAGCATAAACTGCTTGTAAGTTGAATATATAAAATAATTTTAAATTGCCCATAAAACCTTTCTTTAAATCCATATTTTGCACTCATGCCATTGATAATACCCTAACAATTATTCGTTAATTAGTAATATCATCCCCATGAAATTAATCCCAAAATCAACATGCCACTCATGTTTGAACTTTCTTAAAACTTTAACATTTAGAACGCTTATCTTTACTGACACATCTCTTATAATTCTGAGATTAAAGCTGTTAATTATAACAACTGTTTTCACATTTCATTGTCAGAATCGCAATTTATGGAACTTTAATTTGTTTGAGACGAGCGACCGCTTTTATATCATGGAGTTTAAAGCTATAAATAACCCTCTGTTTGATTTGTTCTTTCAAAACTTACCATCTTTGTTTTTAGTAACTATTTTTTATCTCTATCAGTGTGTTTGTGTTAGTTACTCATTTTTTTTCTGTGTGATATTTTTCCTTTGTCCTAATCTCTATAAGCTCATTTCTCGAATTCTCACATTTTATAATTTGTTCATTATCGTTTGTGAGAGACTCAAAGGAAGAACAGAAGTTATATTTCCTCATATGTTAATTTAAAGGGATAATGAGAAAAATCATCTTAAAGTTCTGAGCTCCGTTAAGCTTAGAAATTCTCTTTAGGTCATAATCCTTTGTGTATTTGGCTCTGACCAAACCGATCACGGCAAAAGAGAGCGTGGGAAGTAAAAATTTGGAATAGAATGGGAATCAAGGTTTAGGAGGTGTTTGATTTTTTTCCAGTCGAGTCTAATAATACTTGTTTAATATTTAATGCCTCATTCTTTTTACTTTTAGTTGTAGTAAAGAATTCTTTTGCTGCGTAAAAGGAAATTTAAAAAAAATGAGTTTCCGTTGTTAGTCTTAGAGTGCAGCAGAATGCGTGAAAAAATGACCAAATACACTGTGGAAATATTAAACACCATCTAAGTAAAATATAGCATTAGCAGCATATAAGGGTAATGGAAATTAATTTTAAAATATCCATAATCTGAATACAAAATAAATCTATTGTAGAAAATAAGTTCAAACTTACGTGGGAGGGGGGGGGGAATCAGGAAATTTTATTATGAAATTTCAACATGATAAAGGCTTAATAGAGGTATAATTTAGATCTAAGAAATTACAAAATTTAAATACACTTTCAACTAATGATCTGGGATAGCTCGCGAGAATATAAATGTGAATTTGATGCAGAGGAAAAATAGATGTACTGGTGGATTTTCTGTCCTGAATACTATATCAAATATACAGGGTGTCCGGGATAAAGATATCCAAAAGTCATGACTTATTTTTACGGAACTACCCATTAGAATTTTAAAACATTTATTTAAATAGAAAGAACATCTCACCAAGTTTTAATATCAATCATAGATTTCGATCATAGTATCATAGATTTCGATGTGTGCACCTTTTATAGCACGACAAACGTCTAAATGGTAATCCAGTTCTCTCCAATTGTTTCGTAGCGTATCAGGAGTTATTACACGAATTGCTTGAATGATACGCTTCTTCAACTCATCCACAGTTTCAATTTTTTTTTTATACACAACGGATTTAATGAATCCCCAAGTAAAAAAGTCAAATAACGCCTGGTATGCTACGAAACACTTGGAGAGAACTGGATTACCATTTAGATGTTAGTCGTGCTACAAAAGGTGCACAGATCGAAATCTATGATACTATGATAGAAATCTATGATTGATATTAACTCTTTGTGAGATTTTTTTTTCTATTTAAATAAATGTCTTTTAATTCTAATGGGTAGTTCCGTAAAAATAAGTCATGAATTTTGGATACCTTTATCCCGGACACCCCTGTATATACCACGTCTAAAACGCCATATTGAAAAAGTTGTGTAATGAAAAACGCCTATTCATCCAGGAGATGGCCCACAGAGACACCAATACGTTCAATAATGTGGGAGGGAGTAGCTAGGGTTGAAAAACAAGAGTAATTTCGAAAGTTATTAACTCCTCTCATAAATGTCATGTGTCTTTTATGCCCGCTTCTTAGTTTTGCAAGAGTAGCCTGGTGCAGCCGTGGACCTTTAAACTGAAATGACAGTCCAGGGCATTTCACAGAATCCCGATGATGTCGGTGATGGACTCTCCATATTTTGTGGTTTTTGAACCTTAGGCGGAATAAATCTCCGTGGCAGTGATGTCTCTGTTTGTTGGGGTTACTCTGCTCGCTACCCTCTTTTGCCAGCCAATCAGCTGTAAACCAACGTGAGAAGGTATCCACTGTAAACAGAGCCCGTCTGAGCCACATGAGGTAGATAATATCCCTCCTAGTTCTGTCTATAATATAAGCCCAAGATTTAAGGTGCTGCATGGAATTTTTGCTATCCATCATTGTAGAAATATGCTCTTTCTCTGAAGACTCGACTCTTTTCAGATCCTCTCTACGATCCAACAGTTTTGATCGAAACACTATGGGCTTGATCCGCATTTTCTAATTTTTATGCTTCAGTCACCGTCCACTACCTTTATAAGTATGCCGCTGTCTGTTTTACTCGAATCTAGCTTGGTGTCGGCAGTTTAAATCCGAAAAGTATAATCTGGTATGTTTTTAATTACCTCAAAAGCAATCTGTATAAAAGATTCAGAATTATCTTCTTTTGATGTAAAATTTGTTATTTATTTTTCAAATGCGGAGGCGCTTGTTGTTTCTAGACATTCGCTCGAATGTGAATTACCGGTAGTGATGCGACATCGATAACAAAACATCGATGTTTTGAAACATCGATATTCAATATTAAAACATCGATGCTAATAAAACATCGCCCAAAAACCATCGATGTTTTTAAACATCGATGTTTTAGAACATCCATTTTTTAAAACTGGTTTAGTAATCTCTAACATTAATGGTTTAGTAATCTCTAACATTAAAACCCCATGGAAGGTTCTGGAGTGTCAGGAACATTCCAAACGCTCTGATTGGTTCCTTGGTTGTTAATTGCCATTTGTCTGTTTGCTAAGGAATCATTCCCCCTTTTGTATTCGTCCTTTTCAGAATTCAGACTTAACATTTACTCAGTGTGAAAATTATGCTACGTGGTAAATTTTTTTTTTATTACGGTACTTTTTCATTAAAAAAAACATCAAGACAACGTAAAACATCGAGCACAAAACATCGATGTTAAAAAAACATCGGCTTCAATAAATCGATGTTTAAAACATCGAGGTTTTTATCAAAACATCGATGTTTTGAAAACATCGACATCGATGTCGCATCCCTAATTACCGGACAGACAATGCCTTGAAGATTCCAGACCAGTAGTGGTCAACATCGAATGATGACGGTCGTCCTAACTTAAGGGGGCACCGTTTAGGCGGCCAGCCCTACCCCCTACAAGCCGGGCCCGTAATTTTAGAACCGAGTCTAGTTACGAGACCGGAGCACTTGACCCCGCACCTCCAGAGGTAAATTTGAGAACTTTGGGGACATTGCAGCCATGACAGATTTTACGTGCACCAGTCGTCATTGGTGTAAACGGCGGTGGATTTGTCAGCGACCGGCATCGAACCCGCAACTCTCAGACGCCTTTTCCAACCGGGTCACCACGCCCCCTTTTGATGTAAATTCTTCCCAGTAATTTACATGGGAAAGAGAATTAGTAAGCACTAGACATCGGTTAGGAAAAGATGGCTGAACATCATTGACAATTAAATTCAATGTCTGAGTATGGCTATGAGTATGGCCTATATTCTGAGTACAGGCTATTCCTTTCAAGTCTAATTACTATTCAATTTGAAATAAATCCTAATGTTCTGTTATGGTGGCCAAAACTTTTAAGTTTATTAATATACTTGTCCATAATTGCGGATATTCTCATTCTCGCAGACTGAAGGTCTGTCTCATAGCGAAATATGACTATAGTAAAGCTATTTCTAAGACAAATAATACCAGTAGAAAAATGCAAAATAAAAATTATATTCAAAATTTTATTTTCATGGGCCTTTCTATATTTAACAATAATGAAATTTTGTCCTGAGATATAATATATTAAAACGATGAATGTAACTAAGAAGCTCTTTCTTCTGGTAAATATGTAGGATGTATTTAATATCTTTTTTTTAATTCAACAGTGGGGAAAAAAACTCGTTTTAAATTAACTTTCAATCAATTTCCCATCTTCAGGGAATTTATGCAAACAGACTGAATAAATTAAAAATTTTGCCTGCTTAAAAACATTTAAATATTCAATTGCAAAAATTAAAAATTTAAATTTTATACGTGAAATGTCAAGATATTCTGAAAAACAATAGGCATATCAAAAATGAGCATATTATGATGATATTTAATGTAAATTTCCCGCAAACAAAAAAGAAGAAAAACCTCTCATAAAATTATTTGTCATGTGTCTTTTATCTTCACTTAAAAATAGAATATTCATCACTTGAGTTTGATGTCTTTGTTCTTTATAGATGCCTTCTTGAATAATTTAATCTTTTCATTATTAAAAGCGAACCATCAAATTTACAGTGTTTTTTTTTCCGTTGATTTATATTGATTTTCATACCGTATTTCTAGTTGAAGATAAAAGAAAGTGCATGTCCTTGACTGATAATGAATGCATTGAACATTTTTTACGTACTCAAAGACGCTTTTAGAGAAATGAAATTACATATGAAGGAAGAATTGAAAGAAATAATTGCAGCATTTAAGTCAATTCACTTATTATGTAGACAAATGGCAATCAAAGATTAAAAGTACAAACTACAAATACAATTGAAGTGTTTTTGCTTGGAGTTCATTAGTCTCCTTAGGTTATTTTTCTGTAAAACAAATTGGCTAATTTCTTTTCCTAATAAAAAAGTGAATCATTTCAGGAATTTTAAAAATGCATGGGATTATATTTTTTTAAAAAGTCAATAAATAAAATTAACTTTGCAAATGACGTTATTGAGACAATCGAAATTTTGCTGTAGTTAAAAAGATATAATATCAAATAGAAAATATTTTTGATGTTTCTCAATTGCTGTTTTGGCGAAATTTTTGCCTCTGCATTACTTATTAACATTCTAGTAATGCTTTGTTTAGCAGAAATTTAAAATTTATAACTATTTTGCTATATATTGTGTAAGGTTTGCATAAGATTCGATTCACAATAATCGAACTTTTAGGTGAATAAAGTTAAAGAAGCCGCTTAAGATATGCTAATTGCGGCATACACGGTTGGTATAAATACCAAGCAGATAGATTAAAAAAAGGAAGCGAAACGAAGTGAGAGGAAGTGAAAGGAGGAGTAGTTCTGGCGAAACGAAGCATCGAGCTGGAGCTAGGCTTAGTAGAGTCTGGTTTAATAATAGTTGAGTTTTGCGAGCAGCCTCTGGACGCATAGCTAGGTTACAAAGGTAATAATAAAGTACTGGAGTATTAATAAACTATGTATGCCCTTATTATAATAACTAATAATTATATCATATAACTAATAATTATGGCATCATCAATATAACTAATAATTATGGCATAATTATTAGTTATATTGATGAAATGATATAATTATGTTATAAATGATAATATGATATATTATGATATTATGATATATTATGTTATGTTTTATTTATTATGTTATAATTATTATTATTATTATTATTATTATTTTGTTTTATCATAACTAATAATTATGGCATCATCATCTTTTATTATTCTATAACTTATATTATATGGAACATAAAATATGTATGAGAAAAGTACATTCATTTAACTTTGATAGCTAGGATACTAGGTTATTAAACCTACACGAGATCTTGATAGGTCCAAAGTTTATGTGGCAGCACTGCTGGTGGACTTTCAAAGTATCTGTGAATATTGCAAAGTGTATTTTTCTTGAATGAGTAGTTATACAAGTGAATATATTGAATTGTATTTCCCTTGCATGAATGCTATATATATCTCGTACTAGTAGTACGTATGCTTTATGTTGAAAAGCACATCGACATATGCAAATATTTAAATAAACGTTGTTATGTAAGAACTGAGTTTGAATGAAATTATTTAGAGTGCCACTTTATGATATACATACCCAAATTTAGGGTAGAAGTGGCTTATTCTCTATAACTGTCATGATTATATTTTATTATATTTTAAAATGTTGAACATAAAATATGTATGAGAAAAAGTAAACTTTTATAATATTATTGCAGTGGGTGAATAAAATAGTGTTAAACATCTATTAAACAATTTGGACTTTTTGAAATACTCAGATGCTTATTTATTAGGAAACTTTACCTTAAATTTAACTTCAACATTGATGATGAATATGATAGCAACATCAAGTTATTATTGGTTTTTGCCTCCTTGTAATTATTGAAAACTGATGTGTTAAAAATACCATTAAGGAAATATTTTTCAGTTGTCAAAAAATCAGTTAAAATATGATGCAAAGTTTCGTTATTTGCTTCGAAAAACATAAAACATAATCTTTCAACTGGAACAAACTGTCAGCGGCTGTAAAGAATTCAATCGAATAGTTATTAAAATAATCATTCGGTATTCATCATAATAGTTACTTATTTTTGAAAATCATTACGATCAATGATTCAGAAAGTATGGTTTAGTTATTTTATAAATATATTGAAAAAGTTTAAGTAAAATATAAAACCTGGCCTTAGACGATGCCATATGTTATTACAAACATGTCATACAATATTACAGATTTTTCAAATATTAAAATCGTTATTTCGAAATCAGGAAAGTCACTATTACAAACCTAATGTTACCAAGCGCATTGCTGAATCATATTTATAATGCTTTATCAAAAACTATTCCCACATATTGTTGAAATTGTAAGCAAAGATATAATACTAATTTCAGATTACTCTGCATAGAAATTAGACTGCAGATATGTAAAATATTTTTGTTTAATATCAGAGCGAGATTAGAATCATTTTAATTAAAGGGTTTCTATGTCTAAACAGACTTTATTAGACGCTGCAATTGAATCAATTAACTCCAAAACACAACATTTTCAAAGCCCCGAAAATCAACTTAATCAAACACAACACAGCTCATTTTATCTTGAAAATTGATCAGTCTATTTCCCACTTATGAAGATTAATATATTGTGTTATTTTATTAGAAATGAGTAATTTTATGGCCGATCCGCGGGAAAGCTGATTAGATTTTCTAAATCGCAATAAAGTGTCAGAACGCATTAAAAAGTGTTGCCAACGAAGTGATTGATGTCATAGTAAAGATAATATTGTTCCAAACTTTAATGACTTACTTTTATTACGGTGATACGGAACGTCAAATTATAAAACGTAATGAAAGTTCTAAAAATAAAAGGACATAATTTTCTTTTTTTGCCGATATCTAAATGAAGGAACGTCTCTTAGTTAAAGATGCATAACTGTCTGATAAAATCAGCATCAAAATTTATCGGGAATTAAATTGCGAAGGGAAAAAGACTTTAAATAACTGAAGATTAAAATCAAGCAAGAGATGAGCACTTGGCATTTAAATAGACTCAGAAGTTTTCCAATCTTTTTTCTATTTTTGCTTCTTTTTACATAAAATTCAGATATTTTTTTTTTACAATAACAGGTTAGTTAGTAATGTAATAAAAATATATTTTTATATCTTGACATTAAATTTTTAACAGGTATGATATTTAGAAAAACTTTAAAATTTACTTTGTGAAGTCTTTCTGTACATTAAGTTCTTTAAAGGATGTTACAATAACTAAGCCTTAATTTTTTCTTATTGTACTGTCTGGCTTTATAGAAAAAGCAAAAGAAAGTGTATGTTCATAAGTAGGACCTGGTAACTTATAAGTATAGGTTTATAAGTTAATAGGTCCGTATAGGTTTCGTGCTTAGAAGTGCGACTCCGGTTTTTAGTAGCACCACAAGGGTTGAGTTCGACTTGGCTAGGTGCCACCACAATTTTGACCAAGCACCCCCCTCCCAGGGGTGACATCTGAGGGGATCGTACCTTCCCCATCCACTGACTTCATAGAAGGACTTTCCAGGTATTCAACGGCGCTTGTCGGGATTCGATCCGAGCACCCTCAGTAACGAAAGCCAACACACTACCACTAGGCTACCTCGAGACCAATTGAATATTAATTATGTAACAGTAATTGATATTACTTTTATAAGTCAAATTTGGTTTTTGTAACCGCAATTTCTATTAATGAGCGATAATTTACAACTAACAATTGATTTCTGCGCATGCTCAGTGACATGTTTTAATAATAAACACGTTTATTTCGAGGAGTCTCTCTAGATCTCTCTCTGCCATTTTCCTTTTTATGATAATTATGTTTATGAAATATAAAATTAAACCTGATGAAAATTGTTTATTTCGCACTGTTTAATTAGCAATGATTTACAATTAAAAAAAATTGCTTTCTGCGCATGCTCAGTGACATTTTTAAATCTGGCTTTAGATACTCACTAAGCAGGAGGCAGCTGAAACACATTAATTTGTTTCAGCGCAATATTATGATTTTCAACATTTGGCAATGATGTGTTGAGTGTAATTTGCGTGTTAGTACATTTATTTACTATCTAGCCGTCATGTTTTGACGGGTACCAACTAGTTTATCTTAAAATTATTCCAGAAATATATCTTTATATTATTTTTTTAACATATATCTGGAGTTATTCTGAATTTTCAAAAAAAAATTCTTTAAACAGTTTTATTTTTTTATCTTTTAAAAAAAAATCGTATTTTACATTATGTACATTTTTTTATAATTATGTATTTCACTTTTATAGTACATAACAATTCCTGCAATCCCGACGAAAATAACAAAGTCCTTCATTGTATGAACTTAGAAATCTACGCAATTTTATGTTGAATTAAAAATTTTGAATTTTTGCTTCCTAAATTATGAAATCCCATAAACTATCTTCAATTCATATCAACTAAATTGACTTAATTGCATGTATTTATGCATACAAGCATATATGCATGCATTTAAAATCTCTAGTAGTTCTCTAATGCGGCTTATATATGCATGAACATGCTGCACCTCAAAATGTGGTAAAATAGATAATATTCTCAACGGGGAATAACACGTGGATGCCAATATGCTTTAAAAATATTGTTTAGCTCTTAATTATAGCTTAACAAACTAACAAAAGAATTATGATATTTTTATTGATTTGAGAAATTTCACTAATTATCCATTTAAATAAACCACTGAATAAAAAGATAAGAGTGTTATAGAAGCACTATTCACTATCATCTATTATGTATTAAACAGTTTCAGGTTATTTTAACACATCTCCATTCATTAAAGTTTTGTCAACTTAAGTAGTATATTATTACCATTTTCGCAGATCCGAGGAACTTGGAATTGCCCAAAGTGCCATCTGTAGGCTTTGGCAACGATTCCAAGATGATGAAAATGTCAGTAGACGTTACATTACAGGTAGCCCCCGAGTTACAACGCCGAATGAAGACCGGTATTTGGCAGTAACTGCCAAAAGAATCAGACGGAGCACAGCATCTCGTCACCTATCTGCAGCCACAGGTAGCACAGTTTCTCAAGGCAAACCATGTACAGACATTTGGGAAATATTGGTCTATATGCTCGCAGGCCTGTCAGATGTGTTCCGCTCACGGCAACTCACTGTCGGCAGCGATAAGCCTGGAGTAGAGAACATGCAATGTGGACATCGTCACAGTGGGCTTGTGTGATGTTTTCCGACGAGTCCAGGTTTAGCTTGCAGTCTGATTCACGCCGGACTTTCTTATGGAGAACGCCAGGTACCCGTTACCACCAAGACAACATCATTGAACGACACCGTTACGGTGGTGCAGGATTGCTCGTTTGGGGTGGAATTATACTGGACTCCAGAAGAGATCTGCATGTTCAAATCGGAACCATGAACGACCACATTTCTCGGGACATCATTCTATAACAACATGTACGTTTGTTTAGGGGTGCCATGGGCGCAGAATTTGTGTTTATGAATGACAACGCCCGTCCTCACCGAGCAAACATCGTAAACGAATGCCTTCAATCTCAGGATATCACCCGTATGGAATGGCCAGCATTCTCACCTGACTTGAATCCGATAGAGCATGTGTTGGACATGCATGGCCGACGAGTTGCAGCCCGTCAACCACCTCCTAAATGTGTATCGGAACTTGGGAGAACATTGCTTGCTGAGTGGAGCAATCTTCCCCAAGATCAGCTCGATAATTTGATACTCAGCATGCCTAGGCGTTGTACGTACTGTATTTCATCGCATGGGAGACAAACAATGTATTAACCATCATACCAACCATGTAATATTAAGTTTTTGTAAAGGAGATATTTTTTACAATTGCTCCAGGGAGCAAAAATTGTAGTTTTCATGAATGGTATCATACATACACCATATTTTTTGTTCTTTGTCTTTTGTTTAATAAATGGGCTTTATGAATAAGTCACGTTTGTTAAGTTTCTGAACCTTTATTTGCTGGAGCTGGCATTATCTTTAATTTATGGACATGAGTGTAGATATCGCAATGGGTAGCAATTATAGCTCTTAGATCAATCGTTTCAACGATATATCGGGCCGATAGTTAATGAGTTTTTAACATCATTGAGTTAGGTAGTTATTCAAACAGATCGCTAGATAAATTTACACCTATTTTATATTTCTTAGTTCTTTGGTTATTCCGGGAGATTTCGGGAGTAAGATTTACTTGTAGTTATTACAGGGTGTCCGGGCTAAAAGTATCCAAAAATTATGGCTTATTTTTACGGAACTACCCGTCTGAATTTTTTAAAAAATTATTTAAATAGAAATTTCTGGCTAAGTTTTAATATCAATAGATTTCGATGTGTGCACCTTTTGTAGCTGGATTACCGTTTAGAAGTTTGTCGTGCTACAAAAGGTGCATACATTGAAATACACTCATGGACAAAAAAATTAGCTCACCAAGAAGGAGTCGTCAAAATGAAACGAAATTTTACATACGTAATGACTACTTTGATATAAGTAAATGATAAGAAAATCAAAGAAAAAGGATAATTTATTTCAGAGAAAAGGGCAAAAGAACGGAGGAGTTAATACTCCGTTGGACCCCCTCTAGCGCGAATGCACGATGGGATACGATCGGGCATTGAGTCATACAAGTTCTGTATGATGTCTTGAGACATTTCGTTCCATATTTGCTGTAACCTTGCCTCTAGTTCGTTCAAACTCGTGGGATGCCCAACTCGTCGTCCCAAATGATCCCAGATATGCTCGATTGGAGACAAATCTGGGGATTTGGCAGGCCAAGGAAGGGTAGTAACACTGCGGAGACAGTCTTGTGACACCCTTGCCGTATGAGGCCGAGCATTGTCTTGTTGAAAAATGGCTCCTGGGAGCCGTTGCATGAGTGGCAACACATGTGGTTGCAGGATTTCATGAACATACCGCTGGGCTGTCATGGTGCCACGGAACAATACTAGGGATGACCGTGAATTGTAGGCAATGGCACCCCATACCATCACACCAGCTGTGGGAGCGATGTACCGCTGTACAACAAAGGCAGGATTGAAGCGTTCACCACGGGCTCTCCACACACGAACACGATTGTCATCACTGCCGAGATTGAATCTGGATTCGTCGCTAAAGACGACCTGGTTCCATTCCGCTGCTGTCCAGTTTCCTCGTGCGCGGCAAAACTCCAAACGGAGGCGTAGATGGGTGGGCGTCAAGGGCAGCACACGTAATGGGCGCCGCGATACCAACTGTACTTCAGCCAGGCGCCTTCGTATGGTTCGAGAAGACACAGAGGCCCCTAGTGAAGGTGATACCTGTGTCTGGATGGCGGCCGATGAAGCAGTTGGCTGTAAGCGTGCATTTCTTACGATGTGGCGGTCTTCTCGACGACTGGTCTGTCGAGGGCGTCCTGAGCCTGGTCTTCATGTACATGATATCTCTCGGGTCCACTGGTCCCAACACCTCCTCATAACACAATCAGAGCGGCCTAATTGACGAGCTACTCGCCTAGCTGACCACCCAACTTCCATCATCCCGACGATTCTCCCCCTCTCAAACTGCAACAACTGCTTATATTGTCTTCGAACACGGCGTAATGGCATATCTATCTCAGCTCTTCCTTTGTAAATGATTCAGCACACTCAAACGAGCTTTGGTTACCTGTTTTATACTCCACAGAGTACGATGTTCAACGCCCTCTACTGGCTATACGTAATGCGCAATCACGCTGCATTTCTAATCATTTGCATATCTCTCCGACATGTACCTTCATTGCAAGTTTCGTTACGATCGCGCAATTATTTCTTGGTGCGCTAATTTTTTTGTCCATGAGTGTATATTGATCTTAAAACTTGATGAGTTGCTCTTTCTATTAAAATATTTTTTTAATTCTGATGGTTAGTTCCGTAAAAATAAGCCATAACTTTTGGATACCTTTAGCCCGGACAATTTGTATAGAAAAAGCTATTATAACATATTTTCATATAGCAGCAGCTGTGTATGAAAATCTAGGAAAAGTCTATCAGCTTTCGTAAACTGTCATAGGGCCTGTTCACATAGAATCTGTCAGCGTCAGCGTTAAAACTTTTAACCAATCATATACCAATCATTGACCCATTTAACCAATAAGTGCCAACGGAATCTTTAACGCTGACGCTGAGGGATTCTATGTGAACACGCCAATACTTTCAGTTCTGAAGCATATTGTACTCTCACAGTGTTGCCGAAATAAACGCCATAGCAAATCAAAAGAAAAAAACAGAAACACAAAGTCAAAAAATATACAGTGTACTCTTGATTATCCAGTTTGAGGATCATCCGTACACAGAAAAAATCTGAAATCTTTCTTCAAAATCTTTATTCACCTGCATCATTTTAAAAAAAAAACTGCATACAAATTTATTCCCATATAATATATAAAAAACAAGATTTTTAAAATAACAGTTTTCTATTTATTGAGGAGATTTTTATTTTGATAAAAGATCAGGTAAGGAACTAAAATAACACTCCTTTAATTTGCCGAGATCCGAAGCATTTGCCCCGAAAAAAACTGGAATTTAATTAATTAAATGGCAAATTTAAAAGGACTTTAGGAGGTTGATGAATAAAATTTTCTAGAGTGGTTAGAAAGTGATTGACGAGAACCAGGGTTTGAACATATGAGTGATCTTGATATCATAAATGCTGCTACGATTCAAGACACTTTGCTAGATTAGAGTCAATGGAATTATGAATACAGTGATATCCTAGCTGTTAGGAAAATTCGTAGTAATATCAAAAAACATATCAAAGATTCGATAAAACAAAAAAAAAACATTACGGATTACATACATAAATTAAATTAATAAAAAAAGAAAAGCTAGTGTTATACTTTGAAAATACAATAAAATATAGTTGAAACTGTATTATCCGTGTTCTTCGATTGTTCGTGCTACTCCTTCCCTTCATTAACCCGGATAATCGGGAGTAAACTGAATGCTGGGAAAACAAATAATGGTAATAGGCGGATGAGAGTTCTTTAATTGATAAGGAGTCTGGCCTGTGAGCATTCAAAACAGAAGCTGTTCCACGTGACCTGGAAGCATACAATTTTTTGGCAATATAACAATGGTATTATATTACATTCCTCAGTCAAAAACCTTTCAAATATAAGAGTTATGATGGAGGAGGTTATTGATACCTGATCTTCTGTTTCAATAGTTTGAATAACGGCTCTATAATATTATGGTCCTACAACTGAAGACACCACTGTAACTGTTTTTTTTCATCTTCCTTTTTACGACACGGATGGGTTTTTTTCATGGCAGAGTAAATCGGTGTACTATCCTCCTGGCACCATATGCCAGTATCGAGAGAGACTGTATGTACTGAGGTAGCATTTGGATCTCTAGGATGTTCATATACATCTTTGCGGTAAAACACCTTAGATAAACCAAAATGTCTAGAGATTACCATACAATATAAAACTATACAATAAAGGATCCAGTATCATGTTTCATCGTTGATTACAAGCAGAAAACATCAGGGTAGTGAATTGTGTCAAAAGTTATGGTATAAAGTGGAACTAACGATTTAACGTACCATTAACACGCTGCTCATCATTGAGACTCGTGCTCTAATGCTCTCTGCAACTGTCTACACGCTTCTGGAAGTTTATGGTAATCACAAGATGTGTGCATATACTAGGAGGTAAACCTTCGAGATTGACTGCGCAAAGTTCCTGACAAGTGGTTTAGCATGATGTTCAATCTTTAAATGGGGTTCATTATTGTTTTATCTTTATAAGGGATGGTAATTATCAGTTTCTACATGCAAATATAATCACTTCCTTTGGAGGGAAAGCAATGACCGTTTGTATAGTTGGCAATTTACGAAGGCCTTGATTTCATTACGTCACTTCCTCAAAGAAATGATAGCAGAAGTTCTATCCAACACTTGGCCAGTTGGCATAGAGTAAGGGATATATAGGAGTGACTATTATTAAAAAGCTGAAACGTCTATCCTTATCTCATCGGATCCACCTTCCGTGGGTTCCTTCTCGTGTTGACATCGAGGGCAATGAGATTGCAGACTACCTGGTGAAAGCGGGTGCTTGTGAAGCTTCGGTGCCTTCTGTGCCTCTCACCTATATGGAGCTTTTCACAAGAACTAAACTCAAAAACAAAACCACTTGGCTCATTCCACCGGCGAATGACTGGTATCAGAGAATCGACCGGTTGGCGCTCTGGCACTTAGTTGTAACAGTTAAGATCAAAACATTTTTTCTCGCTTTTTCAGCGGGCATCTTAGATCTTTAACATATTCTTAGGGTTCTAAGTGTTTTGAAGTCTGCTCCAAGTGTTCTACTGAGCGGGCTTCCCCTGAAAATGTTCTTGCTGGGGCTCTCCATGCGGGATCTAGCTGTCAATCCATTGATGGTTCTGGATTTCCTTAGGGTGTACAATGTCATGGACCTGATATAGCCCTGCTGGTCTTTGGGGATGTGCAACAACAACAACAACAACGTAGTTGGCAATTCCCTTTTCGTAGATGACGTTCACTATTGGTCTTCATAATATCCACGTCAAAAGCTGAGCCGTAGCCCTCACCCCGCAAGTCTATATGGACCTGGTCTAGATTAACTTCCTGCCAGGAGGCATTAGAAACAACAACATAATACTCACGATTACCGTTTTCCTACAAATGTAGGCTCTCTATATACATGCGTTTCAGTAATCACGTCTTTCTCAGACGCTCACTGAAGTCAGACATCTCAACATATGTAATAAAATTAACTTCTTTCCCAGAAATTCTGGCACATTTAGTCGGATCTATTTTTTCTCCATATAACTTTTCGCAAGGCTTGTCGTCTTTGGCGTACTCCTTTACACGCCTTTCTCAACGTCTCATTTGCCCTAGACGTCTTCGCCTTTTTGTCAAGCTGCTTTTATCTAAACACATATATCATCTGACTTAGTCGAGGGTCGAATTTTTTCATGTCTTGAATTTAATGAAGTATTAATTTAGGTTTATTTATTAAATTTTGAATAAGTTTTTTTAAGAATTTAATTTTTATTACTATATTTACTTAGCTCATTGAATTTCATTCTTCAAGAGTGGAATTTAAAAAGGAGGCTATTTTTTTCAATTATCCTCATTAAATCATTCATGAACTGTCTGGTGCGATAACTGGAAAGCATGGTTAAACCAGGAAAAGTTAAAAATAAAGAAGGTCCTACAATAGTAATTTCGCTCTTCGACCGTATTATCAAACGTTGACCTTGTTCGTTTGATTACGATTTTTGAATTTTTAAAGCATGCAAACAGGACCAGCAACCTATGATAATAATTATCGTATTACAATATTTTATGGCAATACTTATCTAACTGTGACTGTTTCTTTTTATCCTTTTAACTCTTTTTTTTTGCTGAGCTCTAACAATGAGCTATCTTTTGATAATCACCAGTTAATAGTTAATGTCTATTTAACTCCTATGTACTCAAATAATTAATAAATTAGGAAATTTATTAACATATTGTCTAAGGTCATTTATTATTAAAAGCAAACCGCTATGAGATGAAGCCCTTTTTGTGAGTGCACTCTTGGTAATCAATCTTACTGGAGTTTTTAATTTAGATTTTTGGTGCCCGAAACCAATATTTTTCTGTTTCCGAGAAGTAAATACTAACATTCTTTGTTAACTCTTAGATCTTGTAACTGTCTTAAATAAACATCATCAGAAAATAGTGGTTTTTTTTTTCAAAATACTTTTTTTTAATCTTTATTCCTTCATCTAAATCAAGCTGTTGAATTTTTTTTTCCTTTACTTTTCTCATTACAAATATCTTATTTAGTATTCACTGATTCTTTGTATGAGATTTAAATAATTTATTATCAATCTAAAATAAGAAATGTTTGTTAAATAAAGGAACTACATGAAGCAAAAAAAAACTTTTTTTAGTATATAAAGCTTCTATAGTAAGAATGTTTTCAGACATTTTCTATTTTGGACATCTTTTGTCATTTTATAGTGCTATTTTTTTTAAACAAAAGTTTAAAGAAGTAACATTCGAATCCTTAATGTGTGGCAAGTAAATATTAGAATAATAGAATTTTTTAAAAAAACATTTGATCACACATTTTTTTATAAATCAAACGGTTGTTTAAATTAAATCCTTGTGTAATTTTTTAACAGTTCTTTTTGATTAGTTTTCTTTCGAAATTAAATATAAAATTTCCATGAAAATCTGAAGGGCCTTTCTTAGAAGAAGCTTTCATGTTTTTTGTTATACTAGTACAAGAGAATAGAAAGTTTGCTAATATTATTAAATATTTTTAGACGGTTATTCATGAATGCCTATTATAGATCTTACTAGTAGTGGTCCTAGAAGCTGACATGTATTACACAAAAAATTAACGGTTTTATAGTTTTAAAGTTGTTTTATTATCCTGGCTGATAATAATATTAAAAAAATCGATGAATACTCAACAAAAATAAGACAAAAACGTGCCATTTTAAACTTAGCATTTTTAACATTTTTATTTAAAAAAATCGCTATGAGACGACCTTTATTTTTAACTTTTCCTGGTTCAACCACGTTTTCCAGTTATAGCGCCAGACAGTTCATGAATGATTTAATGAGGATATTTTTAAAAAAGCAGGTTCTTTTTAACATGCCACTCTTGAAGAATGAAATTCAATGAGCTAAGTAAATATAGTAATAAAAATTAAATACTTTAAAATACTTATTCAAAATTTAATAAATAAACCTAAATTAATACTTTATTAAATTCAACACATGAAAAAACTTGACACTGGACTAAGTCAGATGACATACGTGTTGTAGCGTCACGACAAGTAGGTAAGGCTATTCTCTCTGAGGCGTTGCTAAAAATTACTACCATGGGATCCATAACAAAAAAAGACAGAATTCTAATTAACAAATGAAGGCCAAATTTTTAAATCAAAAACTCAACAATTTATTAGCAACAAAAATTAACATTTAAACAGTGCAACATATTCAATTAAAATCCCGTGCAGATTCACAACGTACGGAGCCTAAAACACACATCCGCACAGGCCGCGTTCTCTAGCGTCTCTCTCTATGTCTGGAGTTTCAGAAGTGGTTTAGGGGCCGGCAGATTATCGGCTGACAGCTCTTCTTAGACGCCGAACTTTATTAAATTCCAGAATCGTTAGGATAACAGCTTTACTGGCTGCATATGTGGGGAAAACGTTTCTTAATCCCCACACGTGTTCCGAACTGGTGGGAACGAGCAACACATTCCTTGAAAATCACGCAGCTGTGTTTCAAGCTCTTGTGGGGTCTCGGGAAAAAATAAGACCATATTTCCAGTACGCTACAGTGTTTAGATAAAAACAGTTTAACAACAGGGTGAAAACGTCTAGGGCAGATAAGACGTTGAGATGGGTGTGCAAAGGCGTAGACATTTTACTGCCAGGAACAGAGTGCTGTATGCATTTTTAGGTCTCATAGTACACAGACATGAGGCATGGGGCCATCTGTAAGAGCCGAGAAGTATCCATGTCAACATTTTTCGTATCCGGTATAGGGAACTACTACATCTCAAGATGTTTATTTTGATAATGATAATGGCCTATGCGATGTAAACTATTTTCTAGAACTTCGTCAAATTCTATATGCTATCTATTTTACGGAATTATTGGAAAGCTTTAATGAGTGATGTCTTTCTAGCGGTGTTTATGTTTGGACGAAATCTCTTCATTGAGAAAATATCATTTAATAGAAGTCACGGTGTTTGTTCTAACAAGATCTTTCAAGTCAATAATCTTATCAACTTTGTCTGAAGCTTGTCTACAGTGTGCGGCAGAATGAACTCCCACATTTCTGAAGGTCACTTGCAAAGAAGTCGGGGGGTAGGGGTGCGGGAGGTGGCAATAGTTTTCTAGTTGTTTTCCAGTTGCAGATTTTCTAGTTGTCAGAAGACACCGTGCGTTGGTCCGGTGAACATCGCAATTTCGTTATCGAGGCTTTTTTCAAAAACAACCTATTCTGTAACTGCGACAACGGAGAGTATTTAGGACGTGCTTCTGGCTGTATGCAAATGCTGATCGAAAAACAATCCGGCGATAGGTTTAAACGTGAGAGCCAGTGGGTCTGCATTACCAAGGAAACCGAGTGGTCGTCTTCAGAACATTAGAACACCTGAAAATGTGCAACGAGTCCAGAAGTCCGTTACTCGTGAGGAAGTTCCCGCCATTCCACCAGAGTACTTTTTCGAAAATCAAGGCGACAATTAGTCAGTCGTTTGGCGAGAACAGGGGGCACCACGAGTAGGCGACTGACATCACCCCCTGCCCTCTTTGCGACTATAGCATGTCTATGACTGGAGAGAACTTCAGCATAGGTCCTGCTGTTCTTGAATGTTTCCCTTTATGTGTTACTGACGGAGCCTTTGGAGATTGTTTTTAGCTGTTTTTAGCGTTCATCTTTTTATTGGGCTGCTCGTCAACTCATGACCGAAAGGTCAGAGACGGCCATAGGATTAAAAAAAACTTTTTTTAAAACAAAAAAGCTTTTTTAAAAATTGTTTTGTTCGTTTTTTATTACCCTTTGAAATGTGGGCGTTCATTCTACCACAACCTTATTTTACCCGAGCTCGGAACGAAGTGAAACATACACCAGCATTTTCCACTGCCCTCGGGCAAATTTTTCATACATTTAATTGGGAGGACTTCGTGATCAATTAAGGGGACTGTGGACGTTAAAATTTATTTATTTTTTACTTTTTATCATAAAGTTACGTAATTTTGTACATATATACATTTTACCATAAATATATAGAATACCTTTAAAAAATTCCAATCTTATTGTAATTTTAAGATTTTTTTAAAAATTTGAAATTTATAAAAAAAAATTTAAATGACCCTTGCGACTTAATTTTGGAGATATTTCCCCGATTTTGTATTTTAATCACTTTAAGCTTTATAACAAACAAATATGGGTACTAATTATTTAATCCCTTGAAAAGTTAATTTTTGGGAGATTTTTTTTTCTGAATTCTATCTCGATTTTCATCAAAATTTTGCCTTTTAATAAGTTATAAATCCAATTTAATTTCTTTAATGATGTTGAGTTGTAAAATGCATACCCAGTTTCTTTGTGAACAATATCGGGATTCTTCCTCGAAAATTTCTTGAATTTTGAACAAAAATTAAGTCGCATGGAGCATTTAAAAAATCTAAAAACCTTGAAAAATCTGTTTTGAGAAAAACAGATTTAAAGTTTATTACTACACTTACCCTTTATAAATTACTTCAAAGAAGCTTCAGAAAGGAATTTTTACTTGAAAAAACTATTTTGGTACTATTAAGCTGCAGAAATATATTTATCTTTTACAATAACACAATCAATATTACAATGAAAAGATTTGCTCAAATAAAGGTCCACCGTTCCCTTAAACATTCTTGGCAGTAGTTGATTGATATCGGCGCCAGTACAAAACCATCAAAGGTGATTGAGGTTTTTACAAAGGCCGTGAAGTTGTCAGGTGGTATAATTCTCATTAAAGCCGATGAAAATATATCATGCAGAGCTTGCTATACATCTACACTAAGATCTTTACTGATGTGGAGCACTGCAACACTTTCGCCTGTTTTTAAACTCAAGACCGAGATACCCTGTAGAAATAAGTATCTTGCATCTAATCTATATATATAAAACAGTTCCGTAACTGACTCACTGACATACAACGCACAGACCAAACCGCTGGACCTAAAGGCCTGAAAATTTGTTTGGCGATTCTTCTTATAGTGTAGGGGTGCACTGAGAAACATTTTAGAAAAATTTTTAGATTTTTAAAATTAAATTTCTAAGCTGTTTTGGCAACATTTTTTAAAGTTTGCATTTAAAATAATAATCTCAGGTTTATAAAATTTATATCACGAGAAATATCATAAAAATTCCTTTAAAATGAAATCTTTTTCGAACCTTTACCTCGATTTTATGATTTTTGGTGAATTTTTAAAGATTAATGTTTAGAATTTAATTTATTAAATGACGATCACATGATTGCTTTTTCTGGTACTTTATTTAAATAAATTTGTCGTCACGTGCATAACAACTAAATGACAAAACAACTATTTTTTTCTTTCTAATGCAGCAGACGATTGGATATTATCCAAAAAAAATAAATATCCCTTGTGATTTTTTTTTAAATATATATATATATATATATATATATATATATATATATATATATATATATATATATATATATATATATATATATATATATATATATATACATATATATATATATATATTACATCAATTGTATACAGTGATCGTCGCATTTATTATAAATATATATATTTATTTATTTTTGGCATTAATTGCATACATTGACCGTTGTATTTAATTTGAACGTTGTCCGTTGCGAAACGCGGGTTTTCAGCTAGTTATATATAACAGAATCAAACATAAGAGATAAAAAGGTATAAGGTAACTTGGTGTAACTGGGCCCATGGGGTAATTGGGTCACACCCTCTCAGATTTTTCCTCTACATATTAGGGGGGAATTCCACTCTGTGTGTGATTTTTTTTTCGGTGTTCGTAACAATCTATGTTACAACATTGGTAATTGTTTGAAAAATTATTTTTAAAAGGGGGTAGAATTTTTTTTTCTTTTTCCATATATACTAGCATCGGACCCAGTTACCCAGTCACAGATTCTGTTGTTTCTTATGAGAAATAAACCTGGGTGGTCCACTTACCCTATTTATCAGGGGAACTTGGCGGCCCACCTGTTTTTAAAAATATATACAATACTAGCTGCAAACTCGCACTTCGCTACGGAGTACATTCAAATTAAATACAATGGTCAATGTATGCAATTAATGCAAAAAACATGTGTATATATATATATATTTATAATAAATACAACGATCAATGTATGCAATTGATGTAAGAAAAACGAAAAAATATGTTTATAAAAAATCGTAAGGGATATTTTTAAGGACAAAATAATGTAGAAGAAATATTCAAATTAAATCTAATACGACATATTAAAGAATATAGTACAGTTAATATAGTACAGTTTGAGGAACATATCTTTTACTGTATTTTAATATTTTTTTCATAATGTCCAATCGTCTGCCGCATTAGCAAGGAAAAAAAATATTTTTTGTCTATTTCGTTGTTATCACGAGACGATTAATTCATTTAAAGTACCAGAAAAAGAAATCACGTGATCGGCATTTAACAAATTAAATTCTAAAAATTATTTTTTAAAAATTCACCAAAAACCAGAAAAGGGAGGTAAGATTCGAAAAAAATTTAATTTTAAAGGAAGTTTTATGATCTTTCTCGTGATAAAAATTTTATAACCCTCAAATTATTATTTTAAATGCAAACTTAAAAAAAGTTAATAAAACAGTTTAAAAATTTAATTTTAAAAAATCTAAGAGGAATTTTTCAAAAATCTTTCTTAGTGAACCCCTACACCATAAGAAGAATCGCCATGCAAAATTTCAACCCTTTAGATCCAGCAGTTTGTTCTGTGCGTTGTATGTCAGTCAGTCAGTCAATCAGTCAGTCAGTCAGTTACGGAACTGTTTTATACAGGGTGTCCCATAATGATTGGGACAAATTTTAAGGGGAGGTAGGGCATGTCAAAAGGATTCAAAATTGCATAGCAACCCATGGTCGCAAACGTCAACGTACGACGCTAGGTGGTGTTGGAGCGGAAAGATCCCGAGGAGAAAAATCTGACCATCAGGACCATCAGGACAAATGGTTAAACTACGTTCCGTAGGCCACGCCTTCCAACGTAGGCTTGCATAGTGAATGACCCTAGAAAGATGAAAAGAGATAGGTGGATTTTGGATCCGGGGAGTGGCTTGAGAATAGGAAGATTAAGTTGATAGAAGAAGCAAAGCTCAAGGAGAGAAGTGCGGATTTAAGTGAGAAAATACTTAAAAATTTAAGAGATTTAAAAAATAAGAACTCACTGCTTACCGAAGTAAGCAGTAATATTACAAAATAGTTAGGAAATAAAAAAGTTAAAAATAATTAAGAACAGAGAACGGCTCTGGGCCGTTTTCTGTTAGCAGGGTCGGCAAAGTCATAGTTGGTGAAAAATCTGATTTGTCGTCATTCGAGCAATAGTCGCCTTAAGAGCATGCAACATTATTCGAATAAGGAGCTGGCAGACATGCATTTAGTGTATGGGCAGGCCGATTGCAATGCACGAGCAGCTCAACGGCTGTATCGCGAACGGTTCCCACAGCGAGATATGCCGGACCGCCGTGTGTTTTCGAATGTCTGTCACAATTTGTGTGAATATGGTTCATTCAGAGGTAGTAGGAAGGGTGAGGGTAGGCCACAAGTGACTCGTACGCCCTCCATGGAGCAGAATGTGCAGGATGCCGTAGAGAGGAATCCGAGTACCAGCATACGTGCCGTCGCTGCTGCCGCAAGACGATCTCGGAATACTGTACATCGTGTTTTGGAAGCCGAATTCTTATACCCATATCATCTTAAAAGTGTACAGGTACTGCTCCCCTCAGATCATCCTGCACGTGTGCGTTTTGCGCAGTGGTATCTCGGCCAATGTGGCCAAGATGTAAATTTTCCATTTTACGTTTTGTTCATGGATGAGTCAAATTTCACGCGAGATGGTGTGTTTAAACCAACACAATGCGCATTTATGGGCTCGCGAGAACCCTCACGGAGTGAGACTGCATGATGCCCAACATCGCTTTTCAGTGAATGTTTGGGCTGGTTTGGTCGGTGACTACTTAGTCGGGCCTTACCTGTTACCATCGCCTTTGACATCGGCAAAGTATCTCATTTTTTTGGAAGTGGTTTTACCAGGGTTACTTCAGTCTGTGCAGCAAAATGTGAGAAGAAACATGTGGTTTCAACATGATGGGGTGCCTCCCCATTATGGAAGATGTGTTCGGAGACATTTGAGTGCTTCATTTGGTCAACAGGTGATTGGGCGTGGCGGACCGGTTGCCTGGCCCCAACGCTCTCCAGATTTAAGCAGCCTGGATTTCTTTCTTTGGGGTGCACTTAAATGTGCTGTGCATGAAACACCTGTCGAGTCTGAAATTGATCTGTATGCAAGAATTGTTTGCGCTGCTGCAGATATCCAAGCAATTCCAGGTGTTTTCGAACGTGTCCGCCAATCCATGGTCCGTCGCTGTAACGCTTGCATCTCTTGTAATGGTGGAAACTTTGAGCATCTTTTGTAACCTTTTCAAATGGTATCATCTACCACAGCATATGTAATATTTATGAGCAATATTTCTGATAATCTTTGTCTTGAATTATTATTATTTATTTTTATTTATTTTTATTATTATTTATTATTATTTATTTTTATTATTATTTTCTTGTACCTCTGATACCATTTTCCCATGACGTTTGTGACCATGGGTTGCTATGCAATTTTGAATCCTTTTCACATGCCCTACCTCCCCTTAAAATTTGTACCAATCATTATGGGACACCCTGTATATATAGATTTAAATATAAAATATGTATAATGAAAATCAATATCATAGCTTAAACTATGATATTGATTTTAGTTGCCATAGCTCCCTAAGACTTACTATAATGCATGTAATACAAAGGTTTTTGAAAATTATACATGTTTGCGTAATTTTAATGAATTAAAAGTATTTATGGCCCAGTTACCCCAACTTACCTTAATAAGGCTTCACAGAATCAAACTTCTGTTTGTTTCTAATTGTCAAACAGGAACCATTATTTTACCAAGCTGTAGTTATAAAGAGTCTGTGAACGTAGAGAGTACCACATGATATATAACACTGACGGTCAATCACGATTTAAACTATCTGAAAGGTAAGTGATAGCACAAATAGTCAGTTAGGAATAACTACAAAAATTAGCATAAATGATACAAAACAATTTAAGGAACCCTAAAATAAATCGTGAATGGTCTTTCACGTATTTTTGGTTTATACAGACTATTTTAAAATGAATAAAACAGTGTTTGGTCCCTTTAATGAAACCTCGTGCAATTTAAGAAATATTTTCATAATTTCTTTACATCGCAGATTCTTACTGTTATTATTTTGTTATCAACTTAGTTCTGCGTGTTGCTGTTAATATTATTATTATTATTATTATTATTATTGTTGTTATTATTATTATTATTATTATTACTATTATCATCAAAAATTATAATGATTATTATTATCACTATTTTGTGAACTACAGATGATGATGAATTGTTATCATCATAAATAATAATGATTTATACACTTTTTATTATTATTACCGAATCTAGACAGTCTTTGTGACAGTCCTTTCAAATTTGCGTTGCTGGAGATAACGTTCATCTCCTTTCGTTTAATCTTCATATCTACGCACCAAAATAATCTGTTATAATGCTTATTTCAGGAAATATGATTCTCCATGGCTGTACCGGGATTTTAAATAGCAACAGATTTGAAATACGAGTACAGAATAGAAAAACTTGCTTTATCTCTATAATCGAGAAAATCGCTATTTTTGGAAGCTTGGAATCCTGTGAAATAAAAATCTAGATCCGCTTATAAAAGAGGTTTATTTTAATACACGTAACATAATTTCAAGCAAAATAAAAAATTAAATTATATAATAAAAAAAACTGGAGGAAAAAATATTCAGTGAATGTATGTAAAATTCTTTTTAGATGGGTAAATGTTATAAGCATTATTTCTGATATTTACTACTTGACATCAAATCAAATATTTAAATGGAACAGCTCCCTTTTTTAAATTGTCATCTTGCAAAAACTTCTCCTGCGCTTTTGGCTAAAATTGCAGTGTCTTTTCATAAATATAAAATACATATTCCATTAAAGTGTCCCTATAAAGAGCTAAAAACCCAAAGACTAGTTGCCTTCGCTTTACATATTTTATTACAATGCATTCAAATCCTCTTTAACTTATTATAGCCTTTAGAGTAAAAGTTTTTTTTAAACCAAAATAAAAGACAAATAACATTTTAGTAAAACGCACATTAACCGCCCGAAATCTTTTGATTTTTTTATGAATTCAGCAATGTTTTTCGCTTAATGGCATTACATTCAAAAACGAGCATTTCATTAAAGTAAATGTTGTGACAGTAGCTGAGTTAAAAAAGTACGTTAATTCTTGATAACGTGTTTATATAAAGACATTTTATTAGTTTCGTAACTGAAAAAAGATCCCTTTTTTTTCATATGCATAAATTGATGCCAAACTAAGGACACGACAATCTCTCCAACAAATTTTTTTTAAGTGAAATATTTTTAATTCCTAACCAGCTTTTTCTCAGGTTTTCTTGCCCTTTTTTTAGAACAGGGTGCGGCAGAAGGTTAATAAAAAACGAACAGAAAAAAAGTTTTATATTTTCGAAAAGTACTTTTAATCTAGTTGTTTTCCACTAGGTTTTTCTCAATAACGTTACTAAGGGGGCGCCCGTTATTTACACTGTCTATATTACACTGTCTATATTCTATGCCGAAGCCGTTCTGTAAAGTTTTCCACCGCTCTGTTCTAATGTTCCGAGGATGGCCACCTGTTTCCCTTGGTAACGCAGACCCATTTGCTTTCTCGTTAGAAACCCATCGTAAGATTGTTTTTCGATCAGAAACGGCATCAGTTGCATAACGCGTTCTCAATGCCCTCTGTGTCGCGTTTACAGAATCGTCGTTTTAAAATAACACCGCGATGCTCACTGGACCAACATATGGTGTCTACTAACAGCTAGAATAGTGATTGTCAACCACTGTGCCGCGAGATTCTTGAAGTGCGCCGCCACTGCGCATACCCGACGTCAGACAAGTAATTCAATCAGTTCTTCCTTCCTAGCGGGGACTGGATGAACCAATGCGCATGACTATTACAGTTTTAAATCAATCACGAAATGAGAGTAGCATTATCATTTTTATGCCCAAATATAAATGAAGTCATCAAAAAACAACAAGGTCAAATTTCGCATTAAATGTAATTTGTATATTTCAATGAAAATTATTTCGTATGTTATTTTTATAAAATATATTATAGGTACATCAATCAATTATCCAAGTAAATTTCTTTTGAATTTATCTAATTGTTAGCATGCCGCCAAATTTTAAAATTATTAAAAGTGGGATGAAAAAAATGTTGAGAATCATTGAGCTAGAAAATCAGCCCGGAATGTTGTTACCTCCCGCGCCGCCCTACCCCCCTCCCACACACACACACACCACCACCACTCCCTTGCCAGAGACCTTCGGAAATTTATGAATCCATTCTGCCATACTGTATGAGCCTATTCAATCAAGCCAAACTGACAGCTGTTAAATTTCCATTTCAGTCCCAAGTTTTGAAAACTTGGCCAGTCTTACAGTGCTCAAGAATGGACAGAGTAGGAGAACAGCTATAAAATAGAAACCAGTTGCCAAATAGAGACGATTATGTTGAAAGAAAGTTCCTTCGTAGCTGATATAACCATTTCGACGAAGGAACTGGGCCTGATGCCTCTGAGCTAGACAAACTAACCATGACAGTAGGCTGACCATTGCCACGGCAAGTGTCATTTGAATTAGAAATTAAATTAAAAATTTGTGGTTTGTTCATCCCGGAAATACTATCTTTGTTTCGCCCCATAGTTGTAAATTTAAATATATTTGTTAAGGGGATGATGGACCTTTCAAAACGATTTTTGAAATTTTTACCACAGAGATATAAAATTTTGTATATATATTCATTAAAGTATAACAATATTAAACACCTTATAAAATTTTATAAATATTTTTTAAAAAATAATTTATAATTAAAAAATTTAAATTAAATTACCCTTCTTTAAAATGCTCCTTGCGACTCAATTTTAAACTTTTCCCCTTAATTTTGCATTTATATTGCTTATAAATACTTTCTGAACAAAGTTATGTATTTTTTTGTACTTTCGTTGAATAGTTAATTTTTAGAAAATATTTTTATGCTTGTACTCTGAATTTTCGCGAAATTTTTGTACTTTTCTACACTAAAGTTAAACTTTTATAACCTAAATGACCTCGAATCCTAAAATGGATACATAACTTTATTTTGATGTATTACAGGAATCTTTATTATAAATTTCATAAAATTTCGTCAAAAATTATGACGCGAGGAGCATTTTAAAGACTTGCAAATCTGGAAATTTCTCATTTTGAGAAAAAGTCATTTAAAAGATAATTTTTTATCTACCTTTAATACTTACTACTCTAAAGCCACCAATTTTTCATTTTTCCTTTCACAACACATTTTAAATGCATTTCATTCCAATATTTACATGTTTTTAAAATATTAATACACCCCCCAAAAAAATTCCAATTTTTGCTCGATTTTTGGTAATTTGAAAGTCCACCATCCCCTTTTGGGGACTTTCAAAGTAAGTAAAGTAAATGCTTAATGAAAAGCTTTTTCAGTCAGGGTTCTGTTGGGTTGTTATCATTGATCCTTGGTGACATAGACATTGCACCTTACAATAGTCTACAATACCTTACAATAGTCTAAGTAAAGCCTAAAGATCGAAATCTGCACTAAGTGTTCTACTGCTCAAGCCTCCCCTGACCACATTTTATCGTGTCTGGGGCTCACCAGGCAGGACCTGGCTCAAGATCCTCTCTTGGTGCTGGACTTTCTCAGAGTGAACGAGCTTATGGACCTGATCTAGCTCTGCCGGTCATGGGGATGAGAAACAACAAGCCTAAAGAGATAGCAGCCATACATTCAACGTTCAAAAGGAGATTTTACTGAATGAAGGAGAAGATAATCAGCGTGTGACCGCAAAACGTTAATAACAAAAAATATTTTATCATGTTTTGTGTCAAGGCTGTTGTGTACTAACCCAATTGGAATCGCTCACCTCTATAGCAAAAAAATTTGTCCAAAGGTTTCCTACTTGGATTGAAATTTTTTTTAACTTGCACTCCGTAATAGAGAAAGAAATTTTACACCTTGGAGCATTTTCCACTTTTTAGAAAAAATGCAAATAATATTTTAAAATTTAAACAATTCGGGGGAAAATCTGGTATAATGTGATTTAAATGCCCCTAAATTCCTTTGTTGGACTCAATTTATAAAATGAATCCTTTTGCAAGGTGCAGAAAAGTTCCGGCTATCTGAAAATACCACTTTTATTGGATTATCAGCATTTATGTAGCTGTAAATAGTAGACAAATTTTCCCCTCAGGTTAACACTGAGATGAGCGAATCCAGTAGGGTTAGTACACAGCATAGATGCCATTTGTGAACATAGATGCCACTTGTGAAAATCAGTCTTAGAAAGTTAGCATACTTTTGAAACGAAGTAAGAGCACCACAGGCAATTTAATAAATGCATCGTATAGCATCGAAACGGTCGGAATTCAAAAGTTTGACATAGATAAATATTCCGTTAGCGTACATATCTCCTGCACTCTAAGGCCATCCGCACACGGGTCGTCTCGTACTCGGCTTGAACTCGAAGCGAGATGTGCGTCTTGTATGAACTATGCGAAGTCTACCTGCACACGGGTCGAATCGCACTCGAAGTGGTTTTGTCTCGAATTCGAAGCGGGATGACGAATCCATATTTTTCTCAGTGGGTTGAATGTCTTCAAAGTGCAAAGTACAAAACTTCTTGTTTTTATTTGTTTAAAATGAGCAGCTCCAGTGATGAGGAGGACATTCTTATGTTATATTGGTACCGAAAGATAAAAAGGAGAAGGTTTCAGAGGAGAGTACAAGTACATCCGCACTTGGAGCAAAATTTTCACCATCGGCTGTTTGTTGCGCCACTTTAATTACAAGAAAGTGATGAAAAATTTTTATAATTCTATAGAATGTCAAAAGAATGTAAAAAAAAAATCAGATCGGTATATTTTAATGTTATAAAAATACAATTTTTTTTGTCAATTATAAAATTATTTGAAATTTCGTTTTCAATAGTATTTTTTATGTATTTAATCAGACTAGATTTCGTGAAATTGTAATAAGATTTTTTAATGAATGATTTTATAAGTTTTTGTAATTGATAAAGGAATACTATAATGTAATAAATTTTTTTTAACTAAACTATGTAACATTAATAAAGTTTGCAATTAAATACATTACCTGTCAAGTTGACTTCTCGTGCAACTTTATTTCACGCTTTTTCTGTACAATCATTTCTAGACTATTCACGGAGCATGTGGTCATAAAGCTACGGGTGTTCTTTCCTCTTCTCCTACAACTTTAACGTTAAACACTTCCATTGATAATCAAAAATTCGGCGCGTCACGCTCGATTTTTTCCCGTTCCAAACAGTTCGAGTGAAACGAGACGAGTAGGAATCGAGACCGCTTCGACTTCGAGCCGATTGCCAATCGCCCCGTTAGTGGAGCTCCATTCAATTACGTAAGACAGTGATTCTCAACCACTGTGCCGCGGCACTTTTGTGTGCCACCAAATTCTTAAAGTGTGCCGCCAAATTTTAAAAATGTATATAGTAAAAATTATAATGCTTTTTTTTATTACGAGTAAAGTTTGTTTAAACTAAAGAAAAGTACACTGCAAAAGAAAACTGTTGTTTTTACAGTTAAATGCCATATTTTTAACTGTTTTTATCCGTTTTAAGTAAACAACATTTAAACTTATCTTTTTCTTTGTGTGCCGTCAAATCTGGAAATCGTTAAAACTGTGCCGCGACAAAAAAACAGGTTGAGAATCACTGACGTAGAAAGTTGAGTGGTGGGAGAAATCGCTTCGAGTTCGAGCCGAGTATGAGACGACCCGTGTGCCCCAAGGTTTTTGAAAAAAACCTTGAAGTGTTGGGTGCGTATTTGTACGAACCAACATATTTATAACTCTGGATATAACCAGGGAGTCCGTTAGGGTTCTCTGGTCGTTAAGCACTATCATGGAATAAGGTAGGAAATAGGTGCTAATTCCTTCATTGCTTTACCAGTGCAAAGATAACGTGAAAAAAAATTTCAGGTAGTCTCTTCTAACGAAACTACCGCGGGTTATTAACGTAAGAATACTTATCGTTGTTTACCTCTTCTTTTTTTTGACGCATTTTGGTACTTTTAACTGTTTACTGCTACTGGGTTTACTGCTCCGGAGGGAAAATTTTTTCCTCTCCGGAGGACCGTTATTGAGGAACGTACTCCTACGTTTAAAAAAGATAATATTAATGTTGTCAGCCTAGTTTGACTGTAAGGGGCTGATTGAAAAACGCAGAATAAAATAAATGCTTTAATGATGAAGACATCTCGTCTTTAAAAATATAATAGACAAAACTTTAGTTTAACATGCATCGAACTAGCTAAAAAAAATTACATGGTAACTTCCATATATACACTCAAGAGCCAAAACATTATGACCACCCCTACATTTTGCAATAAATTCGCCTGGATGACGTGGAAGGCACGTGATCAGGTGGAAGTGGTATTTAACTGCTGCTGGAGAGTCTGAAGAATCATTCTTTCACTTACTTCTGTGTGTGATGGGAAAGGCTGCGGATCTAAGCGACTTTGATAGAGGGCAGATTGTAATGGCTCGAAGGCTCGGAACAGGTATTTCCGAAACTGCATGACTCGTGGGTTGTTCGCGACCTACAGTTGTTAGTACTTATGCAAAGTGGATGAATGACGGTGAAACCAGCAGTAGACGACATGGTGTTGGACGTCCACACGCTATCAAAGAAAAAGGTCGTCGGAGACTGTCTAGCATGGTGAAGCAAAACCGGAGCCAGACAGTGGCTCAGCTGACAGCCCAATACAATGCAGGGCCAAGTAGAATAGTATCGCAGCACACTGTTCAGCGGACACTGTTGGATATGGGGCTACGCAGCAAACGTCCCACTCGTGTGCCTTTGCTGACCAAGTCTCTGGGACCCGTGATTGTGGTAGAGCAGACCATGAATGCTACAGGGTATCTGAACATCATTGCGGACCAGTTGCACCCTTACATGGCCTCTGTTTTTCCAGCTGGAAATGGAATGTTCCAACAGGACAACGCCCCGTGTCACAAGGCTAAAATTGTGTTGGTGTGGTTCCAGGAACATGATGCTGAATTCCAGTTAATGTCCTGGCCGCCTAACTCACCGGATCTCAATCCGATAGAACACATTTGGGATGTCATGAGACGGCAGCTCAGAGTTCAAAGACCACCAATTCGCAATATCTCGGATTTGCGTGACCGTTGCTTAAACATCTGGTACAATCTGTCTCCGGCCATCTACCAAGGACTTGTGGCATCCATGCCAAGGTGGGTTGAAGCTGCGTTGCGCGCCAAAGGTGGGCCAACTCTTTATTGACAGGTGGTCATAATATTTTGGCTCTTGAGTGTATATAGTACAATCAGACGTCATGCTGACGTCTCAACCAATCAGATATTATTGCACAGTAATAGGAATTTGAAAGTTAAAGTTATTGGTATGACCGAAAATAAAGGTTAATTCCAACAATTAATTTTATTTCTAGTCATTTGTGTCGTAGAGTGTTGCCATGCGATTTAAGAGGGATTAACATTCGACTGTTTTATGATATGTTTATGTAGAGAGAAAAAGAAGAATTATAGAATTTTGCTCATTAACTATGTCTGGGAGAAAGTCAATAACATGAATGATTATGCCAATAAGAATTACTTAACAACCCTGTGTAGCATACCATCTGTGCTAGAATTATGAAGCTTAGAGCCCTTTTTGAAAAAAAAAATGTACAAGCTCGCTTTTGTTTTTTTTCTTTTTACACACATTATATAAAACCGTTAACTGATAAAAAACTTTTTTTTAAAGTGTAATAGATATATAAACAAAATTTTCCGATGCTGTTAGAGCACTGTAAATCAAAAATAAATTGCAGTTTTATGCAGTCATTACACATGAAATAAATCTTTTACCATACATAAAACATATGATTTACATTAAGCATGTTTCGCTAATTAACTCTTAAATTATAAAAAAAGAGGATGACTCATTTTATTAATCAGGCCAAAATAGCATCGATTATCGTAATTACAGTCTTGATAAATTACCTTGTAGACCGAGAAGTTAATAACCGAGAGAAAAAAAGGAGTTTACAGGCAATCGAATATTTTTTATGTGTTATGAAAATTATCTTTTTCTGCGTAAGCATTAAATTTGAAGAATTCGAAATGCGACATACGGTGTTGTACGTTATGGAAAAAAGGACTTTGCACTAATGACTTTTATTCTAAAGTGTAAAAAAATTTCATATTTAACCCTTTTGATGGAAGTAAAGAATTCATGATGTAGTATGAGTGCTAATTATTGATTTTCATTGCGACTAACTGCATACATTAGCTCATCAGAAAAAATGGCTTTTTCCACAATTAAGATTGTTAATGAAACTAAAAAATAGCATGGGTTGCAGAATAAAACCTAACATCCAAAGTGAAAGGATGCAACATTGCTGCCTATTAAAAACTGAGCATTTTCGTTTTTTATTGTTACATCATACTTTAATTTACAGTATTGTAGTTCAGTTTTTTTTAATTTTTCATTGAAAGAAAATTTTAATTAGTTCATTTTATATTTCATTAAAAATGTTATTGCAATGCAATTTTTTTGTGGTATAAACATTTTTAAACTACTTAATTAAAATGAAAGCCTCGTATAAAAAAATATTGATTTTTATCCGGAGAATGTTTTACGTAAATTGACAAGTGTAGAATGTTTTATGTGTAGAAACTTTTACGTAGACTAAAATCTTACAATTCTTTTTCCTGTTAAATATAAAATACTGAAACTATCTTTTAAGGGAACCTGAGAACATGAAACTCTGAAAAACAGAACAATTTTCTTGGATGTACATACTATATGAGCTTAGAATATCTATTGATGAAAACTGCACGTTTCAATTATCATTACGTTGCAGGTACAACACATTCTATCTCGAGGAGATTATAACTCGATTTGCTTTCTTTAAACAAATATATCTAAAATTCCGGACAACAGCGTCGCTTTCACGTCGATATGACGTCACGAGGTGCAGTATTTCTTTGTTTCATTCTTTCCAGCCTGTCATGGGGATTTTAGATTTAGAGTGAGGGTACAGCTTCGATATACTAGGACCCCATTGGCGATATTTTGTATTGGCGACTTTTTACATTTTATACTTGGTGTATTTCGTATCCCGGAATTTGTTTCGGCAACTCTGCCACAGTCGCGTGTGCTTTAAACTAAAATAAACCATTTTCCAGATTGTAACCCGATGGAATATGCCATTTTCAACTTCGTATCTCGTTGGAACAGCTTTGGTACGGTAGAATTCGTATATTAGTAATTTGGTATACACAGAATTCGTTTCGGCAACCCTGCCACAGTAGCATGACGCTAACCAAGTTGTACCACTTTTTTTTTATTATTTATTTTTTATTTTGATTTAACCATGCCTTTCCGTGTAGATTTATCTATAATTTCTGGATCTACAAAGTTTAAGCTATTTTCCTCATTGTATTATTTTTTAATTTATATTGCATTATTTTTTAATTTATATTTTGAAAAATTAAAATTCTATATAATTCATATGATACTAACGATGCGATGTTTGGCTAGACGACAAAAAAAAGTCGCTAATACAAATATCGCCAGTGGGGTCCTACATCGAATCTGTTCCAGAGTGAGAATTCTAAAACTATTTCCCTTGAAGAAAAATTTATTCTGGAAAAAAATTTTATCCTTTTAATTTGATTGAAAATTATGTAAATAAAATTTTTTCACCCAATGTCAAGATGCGAAGTAAAACAAAACCATATAGTAACTGAATTTATGAATTCCCGCTTTAACATACGTTGTCTTCAAAAACTACAACGTTTTACTTTTCAATATTTATTTAACATATGTCATCTTAAAAAACTTTTTTTTAGTGTTCTAAATCTTACTTTTTTATTTTATACATAACATATCGTTGCCAAACACAATCGACGAATAATAAATGATATACATAACATATTTTTGCAAAAAACACAATCAAAAAGTAATATATGATTACTAAACATCCGTTATTAAGAGAAATAGCTTCATCTGCTGTTATTTAATTTTCCCATTCAAACGATGTAGACATATTTTGAACATGCACTTCCCCCCACACACACACATTCTCGTGCGTGCAAATGTGATACTAAAAAAAATCTATAATTCAATTTAAATGTTAATATTCACTAAACAAACTTGAATAAACTTGATTTACTAGATTTCCATGAATTTTCCTTGAATAGATTTTCTTTCCCATTTTGTGACAAAGAAACTGTTTTGTAAACGAAATAACTATAAATCCACTATCATTTCCATTCATATACAATTTTTTTTCCATTCATATGTAATCTTACGATATTCAGTGAGGCGACAAATCTTTCCTACACGAAATATCTGTATTCTTTTCAGCCGGTGCTAAAAATAGCATAAAAGTAAATAATACTTTCTTGCAACCATTTGTTCTTTAAAAAAAAATAATAATCCTAAACATCGAAACAAAGTAATGAAATATTCCGATGCAATGCTGAAACTTTTATGCAAAATAGACAGGCGACTCTCTCTTTATATTTATTTTACCGTATTTGATCCACAGATAGAAAAAAATTGTATAAATTATATTCAAAAGACATGCTTTCGCCGAAGTGAATAGAATAAGTCGAAGCATGTTACGAAAGCTTAAATATTTCCATGCCTATGAGATATTTTTCTTCTTTCCTACGATAGCATGAATATTATTGGATTATTTCTGAAACTATCTTAATTTTAAATGCTATTAGTAAAATAATAAACAAAAAATTACGTCTTTAAGCTATACAAATTTTTGTGCTTTATATTTAGTAGTTAATATAAATATACATAGTTTTAAATTTATATTTATATATATATATATATATATATATATATATATATATATATATATATATATAAATATATATATTATTTATTTATTTATTTATTTATTTATTTACTTATATAACTATAAATTTAATGCTTAGTTTTATTTTCATTTTGTTAGATTCAATGTTATTACTGATATATTATAATTATCGGAGAAATAAAGAAAATTAATATAATAAATTTTCTTCTAAAAGATGATTTTGGTAATTTGTTTCTAAAAGTGATTAACCATTTTATAAAGTAACGCTATGTTCGTAACTAAACATTCTCGACAACTTCACGTTCGTTGTAACTCTCAAGTAAAGTTTTCTATGAAAACAAAAGTAAAGAATATACTGACATATAAAAAAAATGGTTTTTTGTCTAGATTTTTTTGATAGAAACAGATAATTATTCGCCTTCATTAAGTAATTCTCACTAAAGACATGTTCCATTTAAATGAAATTACATTCAAACGTGTTGAACTGTTTGGCTGAATTTTGTTTTAACTGTCATTCTACCTGGCCATGCATCTGAGTGGAATAGTTCGGAATTAATATATTTGGATAAATTTCAAACGTAAAAAAGTTTGACCTCCTTATTTACTAAGGTAGGAAAAACTTAGAAGGCGTCAATTTAACAGTGTAAAAATGAGATGCTCAAAGCTGTTGCATTTGTTGAAACACAGATGTGACCCAGTAGTTACGATAAATCAGCCATTCACAAGCCAAATCAGTAAAGTCCACTTTTTGAAATTTTTGAAATTTTAAAGTCAAAGCCTTTGATTGACTCCTAACTTTTTACATTCATACTAAATTACTCAAGTAATAAGGATTAACAGCACTAAATGACAAAATTTTGTTTGGCCATCAAATAATAAGTCACGTTTTTCAGAAGCCAATCAAGTCCATACTCTAATGTAAATCGGTTCAGTAATGCAATTCAAACGCATAAGCAAGTATTTGATGATAGCGGTAAATCGTTTAGTGTTATTTCATCACAAAAAAAGTTTTAAAAAAATTAGTCAGTAAGAGTCTAACTTCTGCGGAAGTAAGTACTTGTGAATTATTAATCATTTATTTAAATTTTTCTGTAGTAAAAAAAAAATTGAAGACTGAATTGGAAGTTATTACTTTTTTCACATGCCAAATTGGTTAAGTCCCTAAGTCATGCAAAAATTGTAATAATAATTACCCCAAGGATATCTTACCCCAAGGATCTATCTTCTGATTTTTATATGTCGTCAGATAAAAGCTACATCTGCGATAATACATTCTACAATATTTATTTGAATTTATACTTTCAGAGGAATTTTTAAAAACAATGTATAAAATTTTATCACTTTTCTCCGCTTTTTGTTTCATGGACAACCGATTTGGCTAACGAGCGGCTCAAATCATACTCCGTTTACTATTGATGTGTTACTAAATTATGTGCAAGATATAATGTAAAAAGACTGGGCTGTCTCATTGACACCTATTTTTTAATAAAACAATTGTATTTTTAGGAGACGCGATCGTTTAAAAGGGGCTTAGCAAAGCTTAATAGATTACACAGTGGGACTTAGTCCGGAGGATGATAGACCAAATGCTACATAAAGCTCAAAAATGTGCAAAGAAATTAGATATTTATGCCTATAAAAGGACAGTCTTACAGTTGTAATTTTGATATATGCATTAAATACGTTTTACACTTAAAATAAAATATAAAATAAGAATTATGTAATCCACTAAACATGATTCAGTTTTGATTTAATCAAGTTCATGCGAATAAATCAAGCTTAGCCATTAATTAATAGTGCTTATAATCAAGGCATAGTAAATAAATGTGAATGCTCCTTAACAAACTGAATATAATCTGGCTCTACAATGAAGCTAAATTTCCGCTATTTATTAATACTGATTATCTTGATGTCAAATTGTACCTCCAGGTTCTAGATACAATGCAAAGAAAGCGGGTAGAATAGATCATGAAGTATTAATATTGATTAGGGGAGAGGAGAAATAAAAGTCATTTGATGAATACTAAAGTGAGGCGAATAATAAACATTAGTGAGATCGTAAAGATTCATGCATACGAATGCATATGAAGTTCTCTCAGCCTTGCCGTAAAATGCTTCATTTGCGGACACATTTATACATTTATAAACAGAAAAGATACATGTGTAGACAAGAAAGAAACATATACGTATTTGTTAAACTTACTTACGAGTCCAAGTGAATTAATCTGTATGCAAAGGAATAGAGTTATTTGAAGATAGAACTCAAGGTAAATAATACGGATATTCATAAACCAAGAATTGCTGGTTTAGTTTTTTATTTAAATTAATAAATCTGCATTCAGTGGCATAATTTATCATATCATAGTTTTAATTATTAGGTTAAATTTGTTTGCTACTCTCTCGAGAATCTTTATTAATTTAGATACAACGATCCTTTTTTAATTAATTTACACTATCAGATATTATGAGTGGTTTTTCTCGTAGGAAGTATTAACGTTTAATTCATTCTCAATCAAATCTGAATTGGCATTTAATCCAAGACAATGATTCAAAATTAGACTTTTTATTTTTAATCAACATAAGAGTAAAAAAAATTATCCATATTTTTTTTTAAATTTTAATGAGGAAGATATGATGCGACAATCTCACTTAAGTTCCTTTAAGGGTTCTCATCTCTGCAGCCCCTAAATCAGTGGTTCCCAACTCGTAGAAGTCTGCGGACCACTAAGCCAGAATTTGAACCATGTGCGGACACCCCAGCCCCACTGACTTGAAGGGAGGAACTTTCCGGGAGTATGGGGGGTTTAGAATATCCCTCAGGCAACAGGGATACAGAATTAACGTACTCACATTTTTATGTATCATATTCTAATAATAAAGTAATTATGTTAAACTTTTAATATGCATCACTTTAAGGATATGCAACACCTGATAGTTATCGGATATATTTGGCCCATCTAGTTCAATGAACATTGCTTTAAAAATCCCCATTTATTTGGTGACATTTTTATATGTGGTGCCGGACCACTTCCGAGGCTCTCGTGGACCACCTGTGGTCCGCGGACCACCGGTTGAGAACCACTGCCCTAAAGAAATCACTAATTTCGGACTTTAACTGTCCCAGAACAATTGCTTTTACTATAGCTAGATTAAGAAGTAATCATTTTAAGGATATGTAAGTCCATCGTGATGGCACAAGATCCTTTATCAACTGTAGAAATTGTCCAGAAACCCAGCTTTTCCCAGAACATATCTTTGACTGTCCAGCCACTGTGGCTGCCCTTTTCAAACTGGTTTTGTCGCCGCAAGATCTCCTCTACAGCCGACAGGCACCTGATCTAGCAGCTGATGTTGTTATAAAGGCACTCATGTATATGTTTATCACATTCCATGCCTTTATAACTCTCCAATGCAATAATACAATATATATGAAGATTTAGTGCCAATACAGGCGATCTACGCCAAATCTTGCAGCCGTTGCATTAAGTACGCATGCGCTGGCGAGATTTTGAATATTTGGCGCAGTCTGACAGAAAGGACGTTCCCTTCAAAAAAATCAGTAGAGAGATCACTGCAGAACTTTGTCTTGGAAGGTAAACAGACGCAGAGTCTGGTGTTGGAGTGAGTAGCACTGGGCATGGCTAGTCTTAGGTAACAAAGGTTTTTATTAATAGTGTAATTGTTGTTTAATATCATGATAATCAATAAACTTTATTTAGGCTCCTAACTTTTGGTATTTTCTGTTGTCATAATTGTTTTATCATGAATTTAATTGACATCAATGTAACTTAAACTCAATTTATTAATGCTAGAACACGTGTCTATCCACATGGTGATTTTAAGTGAGTAATGAGTCTCACATCATTAATTTAACTGTATTGCTTAGTATATAAGTTATTTGAGACATACTGAATTTATTGTTATTGCTATCTTTGAAACCATCCTTATAAGTGATAATATTAACTTGTTTCTTATCACAACGCCTTATTCTCTTTCGCCACTAAGGCCAGCATAACATTCCACCATGAAACAGATGTTATCCAGGCTTTTGGGTCTATTTAAGATTTTTTTCTTCTGCACTATTCGGAGACACGACAACAGCAACAATATCTCGTTTAAAATAATTTAACACTGCTACGACCATGGCACGACTGTCTCGCTGAACATCTGGCAAAAATAGGAATTGTGAGTTCCAGCGTATGTACCTTATGTGAGAATGAAAATATGAATAAATCTCACCTACTTTTATGCTCAAAACTAGACTTTAATGGTGATTTCTGTACTCTCTATTGGAGGGCCAGAGAACTTATGTCCTGATCTCACGGTCTTCAATTATTGTGCTTCTGGCTTTTTAACTTTTTATCCTAGAACTTTAATGTTGTTAACTGGTTTTAAGGCCTTTTGGTCGTTCTTTTTATCGTATCGTGTGGTTTCTTTTTTATTGTCCTGTATTTTTATATTTTTTTAATGTTGGGTAAGTGGCCAGACTTGTATGGATTAAGTTCCAGTCGGACATATGAAACAACAACAACAACATAATTTAAAACTGGTGTAAGATCTTTTGTTTACAAACATTTCCAAGGGAAAGGGCATCATATTTGTTTATTCAGCCCAACACACACAAAAACCAGGGAAAACGCTGCACGTGCTTTCACACCTAGTATAATTACTGGTATTTGAACTCTCAACCTTAGCCGTCATAGCTTAAGAGATAAAAGTTCGTAAGTGGCTCTGATCTAACTAAATGATTTATTAAATTATTTATTAATTTATTATTAAATTATTTTTACCTTGATACTACAAATTTTCAAACTAAACGCTATCATTCAAATATTTATTTGCCGCCTTATATTTCGTTACGTGGAGGAGCGGTGTTTGAGGTACTGTTCGCAATAAAAGTTGTAACTACCCATGCATTCAGAAACTTTCCTTTATAAACTGATAAGAGGAACTGTTGTTAACTAACCAAAATGTTTTTGTTCTACTGAATTTCAATATATCGATTCCAAATAAATACACTGGTGTAAGAAGTTACGAGAATTTGCAGAGTTGGTCGATTATCTCTAGAACTACTGTACCGATTTTAATGAAATTTGATATGTACATACATTGATACAATACAAAACAAATAACCAATCAATAATTGTAATGCACACGCATGATCGTGCGTAACACTCGTTGGAGTCGAAAGGTATGAAACAGCGGTTGCAGAATAAACAAAAAAATGGGTTAATAGATGGGTTAATAGGGGGTATGGTCCCCTCTTACAGATATAAAGGTCTCGCAGCGTTATTTCATACTTGAAATAAGGCAGTTTATCTTTTCCTGTGGCAATTGGTCCCACTCGTTCAGTAACGCTGTTTTCATTCCCTGGATGGTTCTCGGAGGGGGTTGCGAGTTGCAATTGCCCTCCCCAGAGCGTCCCAGACATGCTCTATAGGGTTAAGGTCTGGAGATCTGGCTGGCCAATCCATCCGGCGAATGTCCTCACTCTCTAGAAATTCGTCGACCAGAAGATCTCTATATGGCCTTGCTATATCGTCCATTAAAATGAACTCAGGGCCAACTGCACCCCGGAAAAGGTGAACAAAGGGCTCCAAGACCACATCCCTATACCTCACACCAGTCACAGTGCCTCTTTCAAAGACATGGAGAGGTGTGCGGCCATCCAACATGATGCCTGCCCAGACCATTAAACCTCCTCCGCCATAATGGTCGATTTCGCGGACATTGGAGGGTAGGTAGCGGGTCCCTGGTTCTCTCCATATGAACGTACGACGAGAATCGGTGTTTAGGCTGAACCGGGACTCATCAGTGAAGAGAACGGTCGCCCATTGATCCATACTCCAATATCTATGCTCTCTGCACCATGATAAACGGATTCACCTATTCGTAGAAGTGAGCGGGACGCAAACAGCAGGTCTTCTTGCAAACAACCCTCTCTCATGAAGTCTTTTGGAAACAGTCACCCTTGATACACGGGTTCCTGTGGCTGCATACAAGTCACGAGAGAGCTGAGAAGCTGTAGCACTCCTGTTACGCCTCGCTATAATCGACAAATGGCAATCTTCTCTGGCCGTCGTGGCTCTTGGACGACCTTGCCCAGGCTTTCTCTCGAGGGATCCGGTATCCTGGAACTGTTTCCATAAGTTACACACGACGCTGGGCGTTAAATTGAACACTCTACAAATTTGGACTTGAGATTGGCCTGCTTCTAAACTCCCCACAATTCGCCACCTTATTCCATCATCTAAACGTTGGTGGTTACTCATTTTTACTGTTACAGTTTGAAATTAACCGATTGCTGCAAAATAACGCCATCTATTAGCCCATTTTTTTGTTTATTCTGCAACCGCTGTTTCTTACCTTCCGACTCCAACGTGTGTTACGCACGATCATGCGTGTGTATTACAATTATTGAATGGTTATTTGTTTGTTATTGTATCAATGTATGTACATATCAAATTTCATTAAAATCGGTACAGTAGTTCTAGAGATAATCGACCAAGTCTGCAAATTCTCTTAATTTCTTACACCAGTGTATAAATGAGAAATATACGCTGGTGAGCAGGCTACTTATGTTTTTAAACACGTGACACATCAATTAAGAATTAGTAGAAATACAGACTCATAATCGAGTCAGAATGAGAAAATTTAAATAGTTTTACATCTTGGCCCTTGACCAGTGCATTTTTTGATGAACTGGTGACAAATTATATTTTCTCTTATTCTTGTCCGAACCATAGTGAATATCATATGGTCTGTAGCCTGAACTGTGCTACCAGGCCATCGAGATACAGCGTAGCAATACATTCGGTCTATTCAGTATGGTATAAGTTTTCGCTCAATAGCTCTATAGTTAACACTATGTATTAGATCAGCATTTCATGATAGCGCAACACGAATTTCGACTTACCCACCAGCGGCCGTAGGCTGTCTACCGTTACACCCAGGAGTGGTGAAACTGAGAAAATGTTTCGTATTCAATTCGTATAATATCCTGATCGAAGCTTCCTGTAGGTGTTAATTACCTAGAAGCAATGGATGCATGCATGGGTTGGAACAAGCAAGGAATACAACGCATTGACATTAAACATACATTTATTTGATAACCCAAATTTCAATTAACTTGTCAGGGCTATTAATATTACAATCCGTTTCATATTAACAATTTTGACATAAGGTACAAAGAAGCAGGGGAAAACTATAGAGTCAAATATGATTTTTAGAGTCTATCGGGGAGGCAGTTACTATAACGGATGTATGCAGCGATGATCGTAGTAGCATCGGCGACCGGGACCAAGTATCATCTCCAGTGTAGGAACACCTTGGCGGGATATTCGCACTTCTCCAAGGCTATGGGGCAGACGAGAGTCTCCGACATCTAACTCTCAGGAACCCAATCTAAAATCCGTCTCCTTCTTTTCCCTTTCTTTCGTCCTTAGCGGAGCTGTTGTCCGTTTACAGGGGGGCCATTCTGGCACGCCCCTCACTTTCATTAGGCAGTGGGCTGTTTTTCTTTCAGTGGTTCCTACCCCTAATTGGTTCTTTATTATACCGCCTCTGTCGCCTCTGTCCATAGTCTATGTAGTACCTCCCCCAACATACTTTTATTTTGCAAAACAACTTTGACCCTTCTCATCTGACGTTTTTACTGTGGGCCATAAAATAACGACCATCCATCTTGTAAAATTTAGACTTCAGATCGCTATCACTGGCCACACCGACAGCTATTTTTCTATTTTTTATTGGTTTACAATCCTGTATTTACCCCTGCCTCTGCATCCTTTATAATACATTCTTTATTGTCCACACACCGTGGGGAATTATACCATTTTCACTTCTACACTTCCTTCAGACACAATTCCCGAGCAATGTCTCATAATGTCGTTTCTGGAGGATCTGACTATCTAATTGCGGTCCTAACATCTCTCTATTTGGATTTTTTATCTCTAATTTTGAACTAAATAAAATCACCTTTTATACAAGCCTTTCACCAGAAAGATCAAGAGAGCTCATGTGGAGTTTCTGGTTATTAAATAAGTTTAATTTCAAGCACAAAGGGAATCCACATTTCTTACCGTTTGTAACAGCCATTTATGGGCTGCGCATGCATTTAATGCCACAGGCTAATTATTACTTTTAATTCAGCATCAGATTTCATATGGTCTTTCACTAGCTTATTGTCGATCGCACTAGGTAGAAGGAGCAAAACTTGACATGTTAAGATGAGAAACATCTGTCAAGATCTAAATGCGCTAATATTTATTGCCTACGAATATGATGAAGAAAATTACTTTCGGACATATATAAAAAATATTTTACAGTGTTGTACGGTTTTTTATTGAAAACAATAGCAATTGTTGAATTGCGTTCAATAAACAAGTTTTCTTACAACCACAAACGAAGCTTAGGCTGCGCCCACATTCAATGTCATAATGTACAAGATGCTGGTTTTCAAAGTAAAATTGCTACATATGTGAAGCTCAACGAAATAAGTAGTGTTCACAGAAGGAATTACCTAAACACAGGTGGACGTTGTAGCGTCACGACAAGTAGGTAAGGCGATTCTCTCTGAGGCGTTGCTAAAAATTACTACCATGGGATCCATAACAAAGAAAGACAGAGTTCTAATTAACAAACGAAGGCCAAATTTTTTAAAACAAAAACTCGACAATTTATTGACAAAAAAATTAACATTTAAACAGTGCAATTCAATTAAAATCCCATGCAGATTCACGACGTACGGAGCCTAAAACACACATCCGCACAGGCCGCGTTCTCTAGCGTCTCTCTGTCTCAGCGAGGGGGTCGGCAAGCGTTGGTGTCAGTCTCTCCGTAGACGCCGAACTTTATTACATTGCAGAAACGTTAGGATGACAGCTTTACTGGCTGCGTCTGTGGGAAAAACATTTTTTAATCCCCCCACGTGTTCCGAACTGGTGGGAACGAGCAACACATTCCTTGAAAACACGCAGCTGTGTTTCAAGCTCTTGTGGGGTCTCGGGAAAAAATAAGACCATATTTCCAGTACGCTACAACGTAGACGTAGACGTAAATATTTCGTGAGGTGCCAGATAGGGCCTGAAAGGCCCTTTACCCTCGGTATGAGTATGTGAAAACTGCTACTTTTTACTCTTGGTCCAAGAAAGTATGAATTAAATTTACAAAAAAAAACTAAGGAAGTATTAAAAATTGAAGAATTAATTCATGAAGTTTAAGTTAATAAATAAAATGAGAGATAATAAAAACGAGTTAAATCAATAACATACTCTTGCCAGATAAGAAGCAAGGAGATAAGAAAATATTTTTTAAAAAATCTTAATTAATTCTTTTAAAAATCTTCTTTTAAAAATCTTAATTAACTAAATAAAAACAATTAATAGAAAATAATTATTAAGTTTAAAGGAAGTTAGGTAATAAATTTTAAAATGAAATAAGAATTAAAAGAACTGAAAGTGTACAGTTTGCTAAACGTCAAAACAATTAAGTCCTCAACAAGTCAAGTGCGAGCCTCAGAGATCTGCGAGTAGATGTAAATGCATAGTCGGGGATCGAACCCTTGCAGAAGAAATAATGTTGTCTGGCTACCCAGGAACACAGGTAGAATAACATGCTTTCTTATTTTAATTTTTAACAAAATTAATTTTTCCGGGAGTCTTGCAGCTTGGAAGGGAAACAACGGAATGGAAAACAGGTTGTACTAAACCTGCGTATGAAAAGAGTCTTATAAATATAATTTATTTTATTCACTATAATTAAACTATATCTCGTAAATGCGCTAATAATATTTATGTGGACCTTTCTTTACATATACTTTCAGAATTAAGTATATTGTAATCCAAAGATTTAACGCCTTACTACCATAACATTTTCTATAACCTCTAAATAATCCCGTAGAATTAAAACTTTTTTTTCTTTTCATTCAGGATACAACCTGGGTACGACCGATTTCATCATTGCGAACATACGAGTTTAATAGGTACTTGATTCCAAGGTTTACATTTTAAATGCGCTTTCCGAAATTAATTTCTGGAATATTTTTTACAAGGAAAATTAGTATTTCCACACAAGTAATACACGATGCCATCACATTTTCAATAATTTCGTTATCATGTAAGACTACTTATTAGTTTAAGATTTCCGATTAAAGAATTTCAATTTGTTATTCGAGAATTGCCGAAGAGATATTTTCAAAACGAATTAAACTATACACTATTCAATTTTAAAACCGCAAGAATAATTTTCGGAAAAGGGTTTCGAAATTTTAAATTAAATAAACTGAATATCTTCGAACGTGTTCCATTCATAACATTATATTACTGTAATCCCGTCCAATATTTACCTTTGGACTAAATTGATCATCATAAGATTCTCTTAGAAAAGGAAGAGATTTACGAGTATTTCTTCTTCCGTTGTTCTCTAATAAGATTATTACATCTGCAGTTACGCTTCCTTACCACTCGGCTTTACGCTTCTGTTTTATAACTATCGGAGAAATCAAATCATTCTAGAATAACAGACAGTTAAAAACAGCTCCAAATGATTTAAATTATAATAGTTTGTAATCAGTTTGAAAAACACAAGGAAAATTTTCGGAAAAGGCTTTCCAAAATTTTTATCATAAAAGTTTGTATTCAGTTTGAAAAATACAAGAATAATTTTCGGAAAACGGTTTCGAAATTTTTTTTAATCATAATAGCGTGTATTCAGTTTTAAAAACACAAGAATAATTTTCGAAAAATGGTTTCCAATTTTTTTTTAAATAATAAAAGGTTGTATTCAGTTTGAAAAAAACAAGATTAATTTTCGGAAAACGGTTTTGAAATATTTTAAACATAAAAGTTTGTATTCAGTTTTAAAAACACAAGAATAATTTTCGGAAAACGGTTTTGAAAATTATTTTTATCATAATAGTTTGTATTCAGTTTTAAAAATACAAGAATAATTTTCGGAAAATGGTTTCGAATTTTTTTTATCGTAATAGTTTGTGTTCAGTTTTAAAATCACAAGAATAATTTTTGGAAAAGGGTTTCGAAATTTTTTTATTCATAATATTTTGTACTTAGTTTTAAAAACACAATAATTTTCGGAAAATGGTTTGAATTTTTAAAAAATCATAATGAGTAGTTGGTATTCAGTATCAAAAACGCAAGAATAATTTTCGGAAAACGGTTTCAAAAATTTTTTTAATCATAATAGCGTGTATTCAGCTTTAAAAACACAAGAATAATTTTCGAAAAGGGTTTCCAATTTTTTTTAAATCATAAAAGGTTGCATTCAGTTTGAAAAACACAAGATTAATTTTCGCAAAACGGTTTTGAAATTTTTTTAATCATAAAAGTTTGTATTCAGTTTGAAAAACACAAGAATAATTTTCGAAAAACGGTTTGGAATTTTTTTAATCATAATAGTCTGTATTCAGTTTTAAAATCACAAGAAAAATTTTCGGAAAACGGTTTCGAAAAATTTTTAATCATAATAGTTTGTATTCAGTTTTAAAAATATAAGATAAATTTTTGGAAAACGGTTTCGAATTTTTTTTATCGTAATAGATTGTATTAAGTTTTAAAATCACAAGAATAATTTTCGGAAAACGGTTTCGAAATTTTTTTATTCATAATAGTTTGTACTCAGTTTTAAAAACACAAGAATAATTTTCAGAAAAAGGTTTGGAATTTCTTTTAAATCATAATAGTTGGTATTCAGTATTAAAAACACAAGAATAATTTCCGGAAAAGGCTTTCGGAGTTTTTTTAATTATGATAGTTTGTATTCAGTTTTAAAAACACGAGAATAATTTTCAGAAATCGGTAATTTTTTTAATTTCGTATTCAGATTTTGTGTTTTAATTTTTTGTTTTAATTTTCAAAATTTTTTTAATCATAATAGTTTGTATTCGGTTTTAAAAACGCAAGAATAATTTTCGGAAAAAGGTTTCCAATTTTTTTTAAATCATAAAAGCTTGTATTCAGTTTTCAAAACCCAAGAATAATTTTCGGAAAAGGGTTTCCAATTTTTTTTTAATCATAAAAGCTTGTATTAAGTTTTAAAAACCCAAGAATAATTTTCGGAAAATGGTTTCCAAATTTTTTAAATCATAAAAGTTTGAATTCAGTTTGAAAAACACAAGAATAATTTTCGGAAAATGGTTTGGAATTATTTTAATCATAATAATTTGTATTCAGTTTTAAGAACAAGAATAATTTTCGGAAAAGGGCTTCGAAATTTTAAATCAAATAAACTGAATATCTTAGAACACTTTATATTCATAACATTACTGTAATTCCATCCAATATTTACCTTTGAGCTTAATTGATTGTCATAAGATTCTCTTAGAAAAGGAAGAGATTTACGAATATTTCTTCTTCCGTTGTTATCTAATAAGATTTATTACATCTGCAATTACTCTTCCTTATCACTCGGCTTTACGCTTCCGTTTTATAACTATTGGAGACATCAAATCAATCTAAGATAATAAACAGTTAAAACCAGCTCCGAATGGTTTGAATCATAATACTAGTTCGTAAGACATTTTCTTCTGTCGATAAATGAGGCTCTCTGAAAAATATCTACAGGTTGACATGGTTCTAAACATTGAGTTCTGTTGATTGAATATAAATGAATTAAAAATAAATTAAACTAATTTATAGATTGCAAAATATAAGATTATAAATAATTCTGAAAAGGAAAATGGTTAATCGTGTACTCATGATAATGATGGAAAGAAACAGTTTTATATATTATTTTTAGGATTATTATTTTCTTTTCAAAAAATAATGAACATATTCCTGGGGAGTTTTATAAAACGAACAAAAATCTTTTTTATCATTCATTCCTTTTTTTTGACGTAATCCAGGGAATTTTTACCTTGTGACTTTATATTTATTTTTCTGTAATAGCTCTTCTTATTAATGGTTGATATGAGTTATTTTCCGTATTTATATAATTATTTGCCAAATAATTGTCTCAGAAAAAGAAATTCTATTTATATACATTTAGTAAACTTTCGATTAGTATAACTACCAGAATCATACGAAAGCTCTCCAAAATTAATTTGAGAAAGCCGGGCATGAGTAAATCAAATGGGTAAAAGTCCCAAATAACAATATTATTATTTTTGTTTCTTTTACATGGATAGTCTATCAATTAGTATCGAACTCTCTTTGACTGGGTTTTCGAATATATGCATAAAAGATAATTGTCTCAGGAAAAGAAATTCTATTTATATACATTTAGTAAACTTTCGATGAGTATAACTACCAGAATCATACGAAAGCTCTCCAAAATTAATTTGAGAAAGTCGGGCCTGAGTAAATCAAATGGGTAAAAGTCCCAAATAACAATATTATTATTTTTGTTTCTTTTACATAGATAGTCTATCAATCAGTATCGAACTCTTTTTGACTGGGTTTTCGAATATATGCATAAAAGATAATTGTCTCAGGAAAAGAAATTCTATTTATATGCATTTAGTAAACTTTCGATGAGTATAACTACCAGAATCATACGAAAGCTCTCCAAAATAAATTTGAGAAAGTCGGGCATGAGTAAATCAAATGGGTAAAAGTCCCAAATAACAATATTATTATTTTTGTTTCTTTTACATGGACAGTCTATCAATTAGTATCGAACTCTTTTTGACTGGGTTTTCGAATATATTCTTAAATAAAGCATTTATACTATGCAAATTTAATTCTCCAAAAAGGACTCCCTTTTTTAGCCAATATTTATAATTCATATTTTTTTATTTAATTTAAGGTTATTGAGTACCACTCATTTCAATGGAAAATTATAAAAATATTAAAATTTCAAATTTTTAATCCTAAAATTTTTCCACGAACGTCATAAAGGTTATGCATGATGTCTAGAACGTTCTAAAATATTTATGGCAGATTACATTATTCGTAAAAAAATTAGGGTCAGAAATATCAGTAGGAAAAAATATGAGAAATTTTTCTCTAAAAAGGAAACCTTACAATTCAATAAAATTCCGCAAACTGTTTAGGATTAGAGAAGGAAATATACAACAAAACACTACCGAATGAATCTAGAAAAGGAAAATCATATATTTTACTTCCCTCGTACAGTTATTTTTTACTGAAGTACGTTACCAAAATTTTTTTGTAGACCAAATTCACAGAAAAAAAATTGTGCTCTAATACCTTTCATGTTCCACGTCCTTTCAACAACACTGAAGATACTAAAACAAAATTGTGAAACACAATGAAATAGTAATTTATGCCTAATTTTGCTTGTTATTTGGGAGCAATCAATGTAACACATCTTGTACATGCAACATACATTGTGTCCTGTGTATGTGATTCCATGTATGTTACATGGTTGAATATAATAGATTCATTTGATAAAGCTTTGAAGGAGCTTTTGTAAGGAGCTTCACGAGTCTCTGACATTCCAATTTATACAATATATTTCAAATTATTTTATATTGTTTTTAAGAAATTTTTTTTTTAATAATTTTTAACTGTACTGTCTTTTTAACGTAGGATTACGTTCCTCCAAAACGGTCTTCCGGAAAGCAATATTTCAGATGTCCTGCGTCAAGAGTTATAATTTTGGCAGCGCACCAAACCCAGTCTGTATCGCTTGGGCAAGCAGTAAACAGTTAAGCAGAAATGTACCAAAATGCGTCAAAATTTTGACTGACACACACACACACACACACACACACACACACACACACACACATATATATATATATAACCTTTAATTTTATACCCTTAAATTTTATAGTTTGTATTTACAGCCATTAGTAAACCATTGAAGGAACAGAAACAAAACAAAAATCTGCAAATATTTTCTTATTACAGAATCAAGTAAATTCTACCTTAATTATAAATGCAGTTCATATACACAATTTATTACTTATTTACATATGAGATATGTATCAAAAAGTTCATATTCAGTTTCTTAAAGCAATCTCATTAAAATCTCAAATTATATATTGAAATATATGTGTAACAACATTGTTATGTAATTTCCTAATATGACATGATGCATATAAAATGTTTAACCTACTTCAGGAATTCTTATGATTTCAAAAAGGAAATATCCCTTAGTTAAAATCAGTTTCAATCAATGCCTAATGAAGAATTTCCCGGTTTCTTTACAGCTAATCTCGTTATGAGCTTATTGTAGCAAAATAGCTATATTTAGACACAGCGCGCTGTTATCTAGAGTACTATCACGTTATTTATCTGAAGCTGACAATTTGAAATCAACTCACTATTATGAGTTTTCGGAAGTGATTATTCAAAATTATCAAACTAAAGAGAATCCGAGTCATAACAGATTTCAAATAAACATAAAAAAGTTCATCATTTACTATTATTTCTTTTTAATATTTTAATGCACAAATAATACATCCGTTTTTATGTCTTGTACATAAAATTATATTTCAAGTCTTTGTAGTTCTTTTGGTTTTGTATATATTTCAAACAATACTTAAATGTATTAGAAAAAAAATGTCTAATGCAACCCGCCTTAAAAAAGTTACTTTTATTAAATGATCTTTTAAAGGATTTAATCAGTACTTAAGGAGTGTGTGAAAATTTGGAAATAACCATCGATTGCGTTACAGAGGCTGTTCGCACATTTTTTAGACGATTTTGGTAAGCGGTAATAAAAAATCGTTTGCTGCAAAAGAAATAATTGCAATTGTACTATGTTTTTAAATGTCAAAATTATGGTCTGCGGCTTGAAAGTTTTGTTTTTATTCAAAATGGCGTTTTTAACAAAGCAGTGGTTCGAAGGCTACATTTATGCTCTTTCCGAAGAGAAATATGCATACTCCGTTATCCAAAAACGATGTGAGAGTCATTGGTTTGTGATATCTAAAGCGTCGATAGGTAATATCGTCAACAAGAAAGGAAAAAAACGTCAAATTGGAGCCTCGAGTGGGACAAAAATTCCAAACAATTATCCAAGGAAAAAACGGACATCTTCGATTATTGCAAAGGTATGTTGTTTAATGTTAAAAAAAAATCCCCCTAGTCAAAGGACAGTTGTAAAATCATTAAAATGCTCGGTGTCCACTGTAAACAAAATGATAAACGTTGATTTAAATCTTAAGATAGCGAAAAAACGCAATGTGCATCGTCTTCTTTCAAATCATATCGCTGAACGCAGGACACGCTGCAGAATTCTATATGAGAAACACTTATCCAAAGAAAAATGGAAAACAATTGTCACAATAGATGAATCATGGGTGTATTAAAATGATTGCAACAAAAAAGAGCCATTTATTATCATAAAAGGGGAGAAAAAAAATTTAAGTACATGGTTCAAAGAATCGAAAGAAAGTTTTTCTAAGGGATTCATGATTGTTGCTGGTTTTTCTTATAATTGCAAGTTAAAAATAAAGAGAGTGGAAAAAACTGTCAAGATTAACTCCAAATACTATCAGGAACATATTTTATCGCCAATTTTTCTGAATGAAATACCATCGCTTTACCCACAGTGCCATTAATCTGTGAGACTCCATCAGGAAAAAGCTAGCAGTCACACATCAAAATCCACTGTAAATTTCCTAAAAGAAATGGAACAAAAAACTGGTATCAAGGCCATACCCTTCACTGATATCCCTACTAAATCTCCCGATGTATCACCTATGGATTTTTGTGCTTTCGGACTTTTAAAATCTGCATTATCCAAACGTCGTCCCAAAACCCTTACAGGACTCTGGAAAGCTGTTCAGGAGGCATGGGATAGAATACCTCTTCTGACACTTCAAAAGGCATTATTATCCTGGAAATTGCGGTGTCGAAAGATAGTTCAGAATAAGGGATGTCAAATAGAACATTTCAAACACAAGAATTTATGTAATTTAGTTTTGTGAATACAATATACATCGTCTAAAAAACGTGTGAACAGCCTCTGTACATGAAATATTATCATTATAGACAAAAACAGAAATTTTTCAAACAATATCCTTCTTTGATATGTCAAACAGTATATCACTTTTGGTAATTACAATTCAGTGTCTTTAATAAATACCCATAACACATTGTATAATTCTAGATCATAAGAGGGTACTCTTAACTCTCATGTACAGTTCTGTTGAATTTTAAATTTCATAAATATATATTTTAATTTTATAGAATATATTGTCATAAATTAATGTATTTTGTACTCTTTCTGGTAGATATCATTGTTATTCATCAAATCATGTTGCTAATTAAAATGTATTAAAATATATAAACTTTTTATAATACGATTTTGGGAGATCGTGACGAAAAACCCTAGCTTTATTTTTTGTTAATCCATGATTTTCCTATCTTACTCTTTTATGTTGATTATGTTCTAATTTCCATTTCTGGAAATAATGCTGCTGTTAGTGAGTATAAAGAGAGGGCAATGTTTCGTAATGAGGAATAATTTTGAGTTGTGGCGCGTTGATGTAACAACAGCATTAGGGCCTTGATGTAAATTTACGGGGGCTATTAGAACTCTTGCTGAGATTTGCTCTTTTAGGGTGCACGGGTAATATAAAGAATTATCATTAAAATGACCTACTGTTATGTCATTCCTGCCATAAGAATTTTAATTACAGCAAAATTTATCAAAAACCTTTCGAAAATTTAAATTTTTTTTTAACTTTTTTTCTATGAAGAACTAAGAATTTTTATTTCAAATTAGTACATTTTAAAAGATATACTATACAACATAATTTTAAAACTAAAAAAATAAGTATATTCATTAATATGTCTGCGCGCAATGCCATAACAATGAAAAAATAATGGTTGAAATTTTAAAAAATCAAAATATTTAATCTTCAACGTAGAAAAAAATTGAGAGACATATTTATAAAGAAGAAAGAGCGTATAACTCACAGTAAAATTTTCATATTTCTGAATAAATTATTTTAGTAACTACTGATGATTGAAAATAGGGATATGTTTGTCGAGTCTCTTAGACTTTAAAAAGTACGTGTTAAGGCTGCTGTGTACTAACCCCATTGGATTCGCTCACCTCAATGTTAACCTATGGAGAAAATTTGTCCGCGGATTGCCGACTTGGATGTAAAGATTTTTTTTAATTATACTCCGTCATAGAGAAAGAAATTTTACATTTGTGTACATTTTTCGCTTTTTTTTAAATGCAATTAATATTTTAAAATTTAAATTATTCGGGGAAAAATCTGGTATAATGTGTTTTAAACGCTCATAAATTCCTTCGGTGGACGAAATTTATAAAACTAATCCTGTAGCGCTTTGCAGAAAAGTTCAGACTATCTGACAATACCAATTTTATTTGATTATCAGCATTTATTTACCTGTAAATAGTTGACAAAAATATATTTTAAATAAAAAATTTTGGGGCAGCGCTTAACCCCCCTATAGAGAGAGAGCCATTACAATCCCTCAAAATGTCAATCCTAAGGGGGGGGGGGGAATTCTGGAACTGTCAACTGGACTCCTCCCACCACAAGAGTCTGCAAGAAGAAGAAAAGGGAAATACGATTTTTTTTCTTAGTACATAGCAGCCTTAAGAAAGTATAACGGATTAAAAAAGAGCCTAGAGAGCTCTAATAAGAATGAAAAGAATTGTTCTAATAGACACTAATGAATGACATTAAAAAAAACAGAAATACGATGGTCTAGACTTCACTTTCAACTAAGTAGTTTTAAGAAATGTTTGATGCTATTGTTTGATGTTACCGTTAATGTATTGATGTTAATCGTATAAATAAACCTTCTAGTGGCGTAAAGGCACAAAACGTTGCTGTTGGTGTCGTTGTAAATTCGAATTTCACTCCTGTTCTACGACGAGAGACTTAGGGTCTGTTCACATAGAATCCGTCAGCGTCAGCGGTACTCGTATTGACATATTTTAAACCAATTACAAGCCTTAACAATTTTGCAGCTAATCGTTTGGAGGTTTGTAATTGGTTAAATCTATTGCAATACGAGTAACGCTGACGCTGACGGATTCTACGTGAACAGACCCTTAGTGGGAAGGTTATTCATGCATTTTTAGTTGACCTATGCCCATTTTTGAAAAGGCTAATTAATGACCACTCATGGGCTCCATATGCTGCTGTGACTGTAAAAATTACAAGAAACCAACATTTTGGAGTATAGTAACTTTATTTAATTAAAAACAAATAGCGGGTGAGTCATAAATTCGTGCAAAGTTCAAAAATTCGTAATAGAACAAATAATGCTCGGAAAATTTTTCTGTTTGCGAAAATAGGATCAGAGGGACATTGGATTATTTTCCACGTAATAAAAAAAAGTTTCCAAAAGTAACCGAAAGAGGGCGCTTTTGCGTGACCACGTTAAACCTGCATTGCAGGTAAAACATGCATTACCTGTTGTCACCTTCATGCAGGATGGTGCCCCGCCCCACATTTCACGTGATATCAAGACGTACCTGTTGGAATCTTTCACTGAAGACCGAATTCTTTAAGTCGCGGTTGTAAGGTTCAGTGGCCCTCACGATCACCAGACTTGACCCCGGGAATTTTTTTGTTGGGGGATACTTGAAGTCGCATGCTTACCGGGGCTCCCCAACCACTTTGATGGAACTGAAAAATGTCATTCGACAGACAGTCGCTGCCATTGATGCTACATTCCACTGTAATGGGCTTCGTGACGCGCCACACTTGCCATGTGTTGGTAGTAATGTTGAACAACTGTTACTTTAAAATAAATGCACAGTCTCATGTTATTCTGATTTGTTTGATTTTCTGTTTGAGTTTGCCTGATTTGCATAAAACGTCTCAGTATGACGTCTAAGCGCCCTCTTTCAGTTATTTTTGGAAACTTCTTTTTTTACATGGAAAAAAATTCATGTCCCCCTGATCTTATTGGTGCAAACAGAAAAATTTTCCGAACATTACTTCTTCTATTATGAATTTTTGAAGTTTGTACGAATTTATGACGCACCCGGTATATACTTTCTGTTTCTTTTACCATTTATTTTACCATTCCTTCAAAGATTAGTTTTTTAGAGCACGACGACATTTTCTAACACCAGTAATATCTCCCGAGAACATAGATATTGGTTAGTACAAGCTGGAGAAGTAGCAGTGATTCCATTTCGGGTCCCATGAGCAAATACTATTGAAAACAGTCGCTAAGTATTTCAGACAAGTAGATTTTAATCCGATTCAGTCTAAGATATTCTCTAAAATACCCAAAAATAACATGAAAATCTGCCATACATCATTTCAAAAAATATCTAGATTTCTAAGATAAACATAGAGGCTATTCCAATGGGAATTTCTTAAGGACAAATAGTAAGCTATTAGATTCCAAGGAGGATAAAATCTGTAGACGATCAGCTAAGAGTTTTGATCGTCTACATATTTTATCCCTTAAAGAATATCCCTCGGGCTTTATATCTAACATATAGTTTCAGACGATCGATTTCTTCTTAAGGCAAGTAAATTTAGGTAATTTGTGTGTTATGAAACAAAGTCTAACTTCAAATTTAACTGTTTTTATTGAATTGCTTTATGTAAAGCATTCGAATTATATTAAAAATTTAGGACATCTATTCCTTTTAGTTGTCAAATAAACTGAAATTATTTTCCTCCTACATAAATGTATGGTTTAGGGTAAAAGAAAATTTTTTATCTAATACTCCCTATAAATAAATTGTAGATAATAAATAAACACACACACACACGCACACACACACACACACACACACACACACACACACACACACACACACACACATATATATATATATATATATATATATATATATACAGGGTGTCCCAAAACGACCGCATAAACTCTGCACAGCTAGATTCCTCGTTGGGAGTACATAAAAACTGCCCAAAGAAGCATTCCTGTACGATCCATAGTTTACGAGAAAAATACGAAAAACAAAGTATGACGTCACTGCCGGTGCAAGAAAAAAACACTTTATTGGACATAACAACAATACTTGCATATATTTCCAGACGATAATGTTTAAAACGTTCACCGCGCATATCGTGTCATGCATACGCGCACGCCATGGAATGACGTTAAGCCGCCGTTTAAAAGGCTGCATCTTGCAGCTGCCGGTAGTCTTCGTATGGTGGCCATGTACTCCGTTCGTGACTACTGCGACATGTACTTGATGTACGGCCGATGTAATGGAAATGCCTTACGAACTGCTAGGGAGTATGCCCGTCGATATCCGTCCCGCCGTCCTCCCGATGTCAACGTCATCCGTAGGCTGGACGACAGACTGCGAAATACGGGAAGCGTCTTGCCAACAGCCAATCTTCACGATACTGGAAGACCGCAGAGCGGCCTGACGGTAGCACAGGCGGATGCAATGCTGCAGCGGGTAGAAGAGACGCCCGAGGTAAGCACACGCGCATTAGCCCGTGAGATAACTTCGAGTAAAAGTACTGTGCACAAGCTTTTACGGTCTGAGAGGCTACACCCATTTCGGTACACAACCGTGCAAGGTCTGAAACCAGATGACTTTCAGAAACGCGTGGCCTTCTGTGAATGGCTGTTGCAGCAACAGAACACAGATAATGGTTTCATTGCATATATCCTGTGGACTGATGAATCATGTTTCACTCGTGATGGGGTATTCAACCATCACAACAGCCATATGTGGTCCCAGGTCAATCCGCATGCAATCCGGCCGCAGAAGCATCAGGAACGTTGGTCTCTTAACGTGGGGACCGACATACTCGGGGATCGCCTGCTTGGACCATATCTGTTGCCTGAACGGCTCTCGGGACAGTCGTACTTGGTGTTTCTCAATGAGGTCTTAACCGAGTTCCTCGATGACATACCATTAGCGGCAATACAGGGACTTTGGTTCCAGCATGATAGGGCTCCGGCATATTTCTGTGCTCCTGTACGTGGTTGGCTGGATATGGAATACCCCGGCCGCTGGATGGGACGTGGGGGTCCGGTTCTATGGCCGCCACGTTCGCCAGATCTTACACCGTTAGATTTTTTCCTATGGGGCCATCTCAAGGAACTGGTGTATCGAGACGGAGTGACAACACAAATGGACTTAGTTGCTCGTCTGCATGCTGCTTGTACTTCGGTGGACCCCGCGATGCTGCAACGTGTGATTACAGCCATTCCACGGCGTGCTCAATCCTGCCTCGACATGCACGGCGGACACTTTGAACATCTGCTTTAAATTGTGCATGCTGTTGATATGTTCAATAATGTGTTTTTTCTTGCACCGGCAGTGACGTCATACTTTGTTTTTCGTATTTTTCTCGTAAACTATGGATCGTACAGGAACGCTTCTTAGGGCAGTTTTTATGTACTCCCAACGAGGAATCTAGCTGTGCAGAGTTTATGCGGTCGTTTTGGGACACCCTGTATATATATATATATATATATATATATATATATATATATATATATATATATATATATATATATATATAAATATAGACATGTGTTTATTTATTAATTTATTACACATATATATATTGATATATATGTGTATATAGATAGATTGATTGACTGATTGATATATACTTGCGTGAGAGTGAGAGGGCATATATTCATAAATAATAATCATTCCCAAAAAAATTTATAAATTTATTTTATCACGTACATACATATGTTTGAGCATATGTCTCAACAATATTTAAACCAATCAATTAACCAGTTCGATTAACCAGTATAAATCCATTCAAGGGACTGTTCCAAAATTAGCAGCATAATCAACAAAATAACTTTCAAATGCCCTACACTTGTTAAAATTTTACATAAATTTTGACAAAACCACTGACGATTGACTATTAAGTAGACAAATATTAGCTCGTGCTGTACGTATTATATAAGAAAAAATTCATGTAGTCTCGTCTAACGAAACTACCGCCGGTTATTAACGTAGGATTACTTATCGTTGCTTACCTCTTTTGTATGTATATACAGGGAGTCCATAATTAAACTTCCCTACTTTAAAGTTGTCTACAGTCGAAACTATTGTTTAGAAAGTTATAAAATTTTGTGTAGAACATATTAAAGGGATGGGAATTTGTTTGAGCGAATAAAAAAATTAGTTCAAAATTTCACTCCAGAGGGCTTTTTTTGATGAATTACACATTTAGCCAACATTTACTGCAGTTTAAAAAATGTATTACAACAAGACATGTTTAACATGATGCCCATCATTTTCAGCTACCATTTGAAATCGTAAGATAGCATGTTCTACATTTGACCGCAGCGTGTCAGGGGAAATGCTGAGAACATGTCGTGAAATGCTGTCTTTCAGATCAGGTATAGTTCTTGGTTTATCAAGACTGACTAGATGTGTTCACATGTCCCCAAAGCCAAAAGTCGCATGGGTTGATGTCTGGGGATCGGGGAGGCCACACATTAGGAAAGTGGCGGCTGATGACGCGTTCTTCTGTAAAGTGATTTTTGAGAACGTTCTTAATACGAAGGCTAAGTGTGGAGGAGCTCCATCTTGCATAAAAATTGTGCGTGAAAGGCACTGACGATTGCAGATCCGATTGCAATTCCTCGAAGAAATACGGGCCGAGAATAAAACATGCAGAAAATCCACACCACACGGTTACTTTCGGTGAATGCATGGGAACATCTAAGATTAAACGTTGATTTTCTGGTTCCCAAGTTCGGCAGTTGTGAGTATTCATAGAATCGTCCAAATAAAAGTGTGCTTCGTCTGTCCGGAGTATATTCCAAGGCCATTCTGCATCAACCTCAAAGCGAGCAAGAAACTGAAGTGAGAACCGCTGTCGAGACTCGAAATCATGTGTAAACAACCTCTGCACAAATTGAAGCTTGTACGGATAACACCGGAGGATATTCCGCATGACCTTCTGGACAGTTGAACGGGGCAGATCCAATGCTTCTGCCACACGACGGACACTGGTACTAGCCTGTTCGTTGGAAGCTTTTTCCTCTTCCACCTGAAGCACAACCTTCTCTACAGCTTCTGCGGAAACAGGTTTCCTTCCTCTTCCAGGACGAATGTTAAAAGAACCAATTTCTTCAAATTTGGCCACCATTAATCGAAGACCTTTAGCAGTCAATGAACCTTTTCGTATTCCCTTCAAACTCCGAAATTTTCGTAGAGCAACTAGTGCTGAATTATCGATTTGGTAAAATAATTTTACTAACAAATCTCGATCTGGGAATCGTAACGATGACATTCTGATCAAGCACGCTGAAAACAAAATCTCCATGAAAGTTTCTAGGTTTTATAACAGCTTCTGCTCTACGTCGACAAATATTAATTTTCAAATTTGTTTCTTCTTCGTTCCTTCAAATCTTTTGTCCGAAAATTAGTTATTGAACAAGTTTCCGATCGACTTTGCAATCACTTTAAAGATTGTAAAATTTAATGAGTATGAATTATTGTGTTAGGGTGACCTGTGGATAAAAAGATGTTAAAATCTGTAATAAAGAAGCAGTCGTAAATGTGTAATTCATCAAAAAACGCCCTCTGGTGGTGAAATTTTGAACTAATTTTTTTATTCGCTCAAATTCCCATCCCTTCAATGTGTCCTACACAAAATTTCATAACTTTCTGAACAATAGTTTTGACTATAGACAACTTTAAAATAGGGAAGTTTAATTATGGACACCCTGTATGTATGTATGTATGTATATGTACGTATGTATTATGCATATATATATATATATATATATGTATGTCAAAATTTTGACTCATTTTGGTACTTTTCTGTTTAACTATTTACTGCTTGCCTGAGCTATACAGACTGGGTTTGGCGCGCTGCCAAAATTATAACTCGTGAAGCAGGACATCAGAAATTTTGCTTTCCAGAGGACCGTTACGGAGGAACGTAATCCTACGTTAAAATACAGTACGTAGCCTAAAATGTCTGAAAACCATTGTTGAGGCTTCCTGACAGATCTTGATCACGGCATAATTAGTTTTTTGTGTCTAATGCGGAGGCACTTGCCATGAGAAATTCGACTTTCGTTATTCACGGCGAAGTCTTGCTGGCTACTTTATTATGGGATTACCATTTAGGTGAGCGAGCATTGCTCCCTATGAAGGGTCAACCCGGTAAGGACCAGGCCTTATTCGGGATTTGAACCCAAGCCCACTGCGTGGAAGTTCAGAACACGAACCACTACACCATGTGGGTGACATACATGGCATTATTAGAAACATAAAGAGACCTGCAGAGGAAAGGGGGTTAATTAAGAGTGGGTGCCTTTAAATATTTATGACTTCTAATTCAATGACACGACATTTCTGATACCTACTACGTGAACTTTTGGACTTTAGTCAAAGTTAGTTAGGGAAGAACAGTCCCAGACTTAACATCCTGTAAATGTACACGTGTGCGTGTGTGTGTGCGTTCTTAGAAGCATAACGTTGATAGTTTGCTACACCCAAGAAAATGGAAACTCTTAAAGCTGTCTCGAATAATGATTGTCAAAATCTCAGAGTAAATATTACAGTCATAATTCCTGTAGACATTTATTTATTTATTTTTATGTAGCACGCAAAATATAGTTTTATCTACATGTAAGCTTTCGTTCGCGAAATGAGTTTTCATAATAAGAATAGACTGTAAAAATATATAATGTAATACACTGAAGTGCCACTGAATTAGGGATACCTACCTAGTAACGAGTTGGGCCTCCTCTGGCCTTGATAACGGCTGCCACACGACGAGGCATAGATTTAACAAGTTTCTGGAAACGTTCCACGGGAATGGCTTGCCAAATATTGGCTAAAGCTGTCCATAATTCAGTAAGGTTCTTTGGTGCTGTGTGATGGTCTTTCACGCCTTGTTCCAAAACATCCTAAAGATGCTCAATAGGATTTAAGTCTGGGCTTCTAGGTGGCCAATTCATGACAGAGAAATCAGAGGAATGCTCATCCAACCAGCCAGTAGCCAACCGGGACTTGTGAGAGGTACAGTTGTCTTGCTGGAAAACTCCATTACCGTGCGGATAACAGAACAGCATAAACGGATGGAGGTGATCACCCAGCAACTCTACGTACCAAATTGCATTGAGGGAGGTTGGTACGCACACCAAAGATCCCAAACTGTGCCACGAAAAAACTCCCCAGACCCCCACGAAAAAACACCACAGTACGCGCTATATATGCAGTTACCACAGAGCCCTCACTTGTGCATACATGATGCGCAGCGCTACACAATTTGCATAGGCTTTGCTATCCCTAATTCAGTGGCACTTCAGTGTAGATAGGGAGGTAATGTTACTTGCGTCCGTGACATCCTTAAGTCACACGTGCCTTCTGGGTGGTGCTAAATGAATAACAGCTAGAGGCTATGTCTACTCGCCCCAGTAAGAATACCCTGGACAGTGTTCTATCCCTCTTGACTCTTTTAGGTGAATTATTTGAGACAAGATTATGTCGTCATATATTAGTGAATTATCATCCATTTCCAAGGAAAAATTCTGAGAGTCCATTGGGTATGACTGAATAAAATGAAGTCATAAAACACGTAAAGAGGCCGGAGCCAATTTTAGACTAAGAACAAGGCATGACTGTCTGGCTGAACATCTGGCCAAAATAGGGATTGTGAGTTCCATCGTATGCACCTTATGTGAGAATGAAAATATGAATAAAGCTCACCTACTTGTTTGCTCGAAACTAGGCTTACGGCAGAATGGTGATTTGTGTGCTCTGTATTAGAGGGCGAGAGAACTTATGTTCTGATCTCACGGTCTTCAGTTATTGTGCTTCTGGCTTTTTAACTTTTTATCTTAGAACTTAAATGATTTTAACTGGTTTTAAGTCCTTTTGTTCGTTTTTTTTATCTTATCTTGTGGTTTCTTTTTTGTTGTCCTGTGTTTTTATATTTTTTGTATGTTGAGTGAGTGGCCAGACTTGTAAAGAGTTAAGTTGTAAAGAGTGTGGATTAAGTTCCAGTCGGCCATATGTAACAACAACAACAACAACAACATAATAGATATAACGTCCCATGAAAGCAGCTTGAACCTTAGAATTTGCTAACATCTTTTCAAATTGATTATTGCACAAAAAATTAAATACTTTTTCTAAGTTTTTGCAAGGATATTCATCCTGCTATGAAATGATTGATTTTTAATAACGCCTGCGTTTCATGTAAAAATTAAGAAAATATCAGAATCTAATCTTGAGATAGACATTTCAGAAGTAAAGGTAATTGCTAAGAGGAATTTAACTAAAATAAACTATTCCTTTAAAAAGACATGAAGCTTGAATAAAAGTAAAAGTCACGGTAGTTAAAACGCAAGAAATTTTAAGAACTCTTGTTTAACAAGAACGTTTAGCTGATAAAAGCATGTTCTCGAAAACACAACGTACTTTATAAAATAAAATTTTACTTAACAAGGGCGACTAACAAGCTCATTCAGTAAAATTACGAAATTTGCCTTGTCGTTATCAAGAATGCAATGAATGCCCAGGGTATTAAAACAAACTTTAAATGAAAATACTTATTGCTTTATTGATTTATGTATGAATTTTCTTTTAGTTCTTTAAAATAGTGAAATTTTTATCGGCAATTAAATGATTCAGTAAATCATGTTATATTTATTGTTATTTGATTACTGTCGAATAGTTTAAAGCAGGGATTCCCAACGGGGTCCAGATGGACCCCTTGGGGGTCAATGGAAGTTTAAAAAGGGTCTACAGCAGAGGTGGGGAGCCTTTTTACCATTAGAGGCCACATGTAAATTAGGTAGTAATAAAGGAGGCCGCATAAGTTGATAAACCTATAAATGCGACTTTTATGAAATTATTATAGTTAGATATAGATTTAACAATTTGGTGAATAAATAAAAAAAGCAAAAAAAATTAAGTCCTTATTTATTTATTATTTGACATAAAAAGCTACAATATAAAATATTTTTGTATTCACATAAGGATAAAAACTTGTTATAACATTAATCATTAATTATTTGTTTTTGCAGAAAAAATAATACGTTTTAACGTACATGGAGTCAGTCACAACAATAATAGTAAGAAAATAGTTTTTGTGTAGAGATCATATAACATGGCTGGTAGTATTGCTAAGAAACTCTGAGCATTAATTTACATATAAAGTGTAATTAAAGTATCATATAATCAAGGTAAACGAAGCTCATTTGGATAAATATACAATTGTAGCGACTTTAGACAACAATTTCAAAATGTCAACTTTATTTTGGCCGACACTGTACATACATTCATGCCATTCTTTATTTAATTCTATTGATTCGGAAATTGTTGTAATCTATATAATTAAATATTAATTAATACAAGTGCTAGCTTTTATGAAGGCCGCGCGTTCCCCACCTCTGGTCTATAGTATTCCAGGGGTCTATTGGGGTCGAAGATAAATTTTTCTGTTTTAAAATTTAATTTAATATTTTAGGAATGTAATTAATAGGTAATAATACAGTTGAACCCCGTTATAGCGAACCCCGTATATAACGAACTCACGCATATAACGAACGAAAATTTTGGTCCTGCCGTTTTCCTATTGTACTTAATTTAATTCGTATTGTGTCCGTTTAATGTAATCGATTTTAGTCGATTTAATTCATTAATGATCATTTTTAATAGATTTTATCATTTTTAATACAGTGGAATCTCGATCTATCGTTTTTCAAGGGACCGAGTAAAATGAACGATAAATGCGGGAAAACGATAGATGCGGAAACATAGCAAAGTAATATGATCGTTGGGACTGGATAACATGAACGACACATACAGAAAAACGATGGATCCGAAAACGATCGATCGAGATTCCACTGTACATCATTATTAAATAAACATTGCAACTAATGAGTTATACATTTTGTGAACTCTAGCATCTTTCTTAACGGTTCGGATATAGCGAACCACCGGATGAAGCGAACAAAACCTTTGGTCCCTTGAAGTTCGTTATAGCGGAGTTCGACTGTATCCGCTTTAATGTGTATAAATGTATATTTATATTCGTTATGTTAGTTATTGTGACTATACAATGATAAGAAATTTCAGGCCAAACATTAAAAAAAATTGTATTAATCTATCAAGCACAACCACCACATTAATTTAAATCGAACTTTTGTGCAATTACAATCTATGTTTCTGAAATCTTGTTTATATTTGTGGAATTAAAAATGAGAATAGAAAAAAAATTAATAAAACATAAACCTAATGAGCCACTTTTTCTAATTTTTTGTTCATATTCTTAGTCAAATTGTTAAGTGTTCTATGTGCAATGGTTTAAAAATCACTTTTAAAGCATCGGACAGACTTGGGTACTTCTTACATTGAAAATAACATTTTTTTAAAACAGACATTTCCAAGATGACTTGTTTGGAAACATAGTCATCTTGGAAAAAACTGATATATACATATATATATATATATATATATATATATATATATATATATATATATATATATATATATATATATATATATATATATATATATATATATATATATATATATATATATACAGTGGAATCTCGATCGATCGATTTCGGATCCATCGTTTTTCCGTATGTGTCGTTCATTTTATCCAGTCCCAACGATCATATTGCTTTGTTATGTTTCCGCATCTATCGTTTTCCCGCATTTATCGTTCATTTCAATCGGTCCCTTGAAAAACGATAGATCGCGATTCCACTGTATTATAATTATTTTGTATGCTCTATATTATAGAGAAAAATGTGAGGGGGGGGGGGGGGGGGGGGGGGTCGATGAAGAAAAATCATTCTTTTAAAAGGGGTGGATGTATCAAAAAGGTTGGGAACCCCCCTTTTTTAAAGTAAAGCGTTAATTACATTGATTGAAACTTTTATATAGATATTTTTTATTCAATAATTATATTCACTTCTATATTTTACTAATCCCATTGCAGAATACCAGGAAATGAGGCAGCAGATATATTAGCAAAAAAAGAAACCTCAATATCTCTCTGTGCTCCCAGTAAAATTCCTTATAAAACTGCATGTAAGATTATAAAGCAGAAAATAAAAGGGTCTTTTATTTCTGACCTCCAAAACCGTATTAAAAATAAAGTCGGGAGCAAGACCCTGAATGGCTTTCCGAATGGCCCACGCGAAATTGCAGTTGCTGCTTTCAGAATTGCAACTGAACTCGACTGCCTGGCTGTGTATTTAAATAGAATAGGAATTTTTTCTAGCCCTATATGCCCTCTTTGCAATTCCGACAACATGGACGGTAAGCACATCGTATTCTGCTCTGCCTTGACTGGGCGTTCTCGGTACAGACGTTATTGGGAGGTTCGTGATCGCAAGAGAATTTTATCTAAGTTGTTTTTCTTTTTCTTTTGTATTTTCCATTTTGTTTTCCTTTACAGTTTTGTATTTTTCCCTATTTTTCTGTATACCTAAGGACTTTGTCCACGGGTTTCTGAATTAGAAATTTAAAAAAAAAATTTACTAATATTATAAATCATCTATATATATAAAACAGTTCCGTAACTGACTGACTGACTGACATACAACGCACAGACCAAACAGCTAGACCTAAAGGGATGAAATTTTGCATGTTTTGTATTTTACAGTTTTGTATTTTTCCCTATTTTTCTGTATACCTAAGGACTTTGTCCACGGGTTTCTGAATTAGAAAATTTTTAAAAAAAATTTACTAATATTATAAATCATCTATATATATAAAACAGTTCCATAACTGACTGACTGACTGACTGACATACAACGCACAGACCAAACCGCTGGATCTAAAGGGCTGAAATTTTGCATGTTTTCTATTTTACAGTTTTGTATTTTTCCCTATTTTTCTGTATACCTAAGGACTTCGTCCACGGGTTTCTGAATTAGAAAATTTTTAAAAACAATTTACTAATATTATAAATCATCTATATATATAAAACAGTTCCATAACTAACTGACTGACATACAACGCACAGACCAAACCGCTGGACCTAAAGGGCTGAAATTTTGCATGTTTTCTATTTTACAGTTTTGTATTTTTCCCTATTTTTCTGTATACCTAAGGACTTTGTCCACGGGTTTCTGAATTAGAAAATTTTAAAAAAAAATTTACTAATATTATAAATCATCTATATATATAAAACAGTTCCCTGACTGACTGACATACAACGCACAGACCAAACCGCTGGACCTAAAGGGCTGAAATTTTGCATGTTTTCTATTTTACAGTTTTGTATTTTTCCCTATTTTTCTGTATACCTAAGGACTTTGTCCACGGTTTCTGAATTAGAAATTTTTTTAAAAAAATTTACTAATATTATAAATCATCTATATATATAAAACAGTTCCATAACTGACTGACTGACTGACTGACATACAACGCACAGACCAAACCACTGGACCTAAAGGGCTGAAATTTTGCATGTTTTCTATTTTACAGTTTTGTATTTTTCCCTATTTTTCTGTATACCTAAGGACTTTGTCCACGGGTTTCTGAATTAGAAAATTTTTTAAAAAAATTTACTAATATTATAAATCATCTATATATATAAAACAGTTCCATAACTAACTGACTGACATACAACGCACAGACCAAACCGCTGGACCTAAAGGGCTGAAATTTTGCATGTTTTGTATTTTACAGTTTTGTATTTTTTCCTATTTTTCTGTATACCTAAGGACTTTGTCCACGGGTTTCTGAATTAGAAATTTTTTTTAAAAAATTTACTAATATTATAAATCATCTATATATATAAAACAGTTCCATAACTAACTGACTGACATACAACGCACAGACCAAACCGCAGGACCTAAAGGGCTGAAATTTTGCATGTTTTGTATTTTACAGTTTTGTATTTTTTCCTATTTTTCTGTATACCTAAGGACTTTGTCCACGGGTTTCTGAATTAGAAATTTTTTAAAAAAAATTTACTAATATTATAAATCATCTATATATATAAAACAGTTCCATAACTAACTGACTGACATACAACGCACAGACCAAACCGCTGGACCTAAAGGGCTGAAATTTTGCATGTTTTGTATTTTACAGTTTTGTATTTTTTCCTATTTTTCTGTATACCTAAGGACTTTGTCCACGGGTTTCTGAATTAGAAATTTTTTTAAAAAAATTTACTAATATTATAAATCATCTATATATATAAAACAGTTCCATAACTGACTGACTGACTGACTGACATACAACGCACAGACCAAACCACTGGACCTAAAGGGCTGAAATTTTGCATGTTTTCTATTTTACAGTTTTGTATTTTTCCCTATTTTTCTGTATACCTAAGGACTTTGTCCACGGGTTTCTGAATTAGAAAATTTTTAAAAAAAATTTCCTAATATTATAAATCATCTATATATATAAAACAGTTCCATAACTGACTGACTGACTGACTGACATACAACGCACAGACCAAACCGCTGGACCTAAAGGGCTGAAATTTTGCATGTTTTCTATTTTACAGTTTTGTATTTTTCCCTATTTTTCTGTATACCTAAGGACTTTGTCCACGGGTTTCTGAATTAGAAATTTTTTTTAAAAAATTTACTAATATTATAAATCATCTATATATATAAAACAGTTCCGTAACTGACTGACTGACTGACATACAACGCCAACATACAGACCAAACAGATGGACCTAAAGGGCTGAAATTTTACATGGCGATTCTTCTTATAGTGTAGGGGTGTACTAAGAGAGATTTTTGAAAAATTCTTCTTAGATTTTTTTAAAATTAAATTTTTAAGCTGTTTTAGTAACTTCTTTTAAGTTTGCATTTAAAATAATAATTTGAGGGTTATAAAATATCATAACAAAGATCATAAAAATTTCTTTAAAATTAAATCTTTTTCAAATCTTTACTTCTATTTTCTGATTGTTGGTGAATTTTTAAAGATTCATTTTTAGAATTTAATTTATTACATGCTGATCACGTGATTTCTTTTTCTGATACTTTAAATAAATTTATCTTCACTTGCATAACAACTAAATAGACAAAAAAAAATTTCTTGCTAATGCGGCAGACGATTGGACATTATTTTGTCTAAAAATATCCCTTACGATTTTTTTATAAATATATATATTTTTTTCTACATCAATTGTATATATTGATCATCGTATTTATTATAAATATAAACGTATTTATTTATAAACGTTTTCTGATTTTTGGTGAATTTTTAAAGATTCATTTTTAGAATTTAATTTATTAAATGCTGATCACGTGATTTCTTTTTCTGATACTTTAAATAAATTTATCTTCACGTGCATAACAACTAAATAGACAAAAAAAAATTTCTTGCTAATGTGGCAGACGATTGGACATTATTTTGTGTATAAAAATATCCCTCACGATTTTTTTATAAATATATATATTTTTTTCTACATCAATTGTATATATTGATCATCGTATTTATTATAAATATATATATTTTTTTTTTGGCATTAATTGCATACATTGACCGTTGTATTTAATTTAAATGTACTCCGTAGCGAAGTGCGGGTTTTCAGCTAGTATATATATAAAACAGTTCCGTAATTGACTGATTGACTGACTGACTGACTGACAGACAACGCACAGACCAAACCGCTGGACATAAAGGGCTGAAATTTTTTATGGCGATTCTTCTTATTGTGTATGGGTGCACTAAGAAATATTTTGGAAATATTCTTCTTAGATTTTTTAAAATTAAATTTTAAGCTGTTTGTGTACCATTCTTTTAAGTTTGCATTTAAAATAATAATTTGAGGGTTATAAAATTTATATCACGAGAAAGATCATAAAAATTCCTTTAAAATGAAATCTCTTTCGAATCTTTGCCTCCACTTTCCGATTTTTGGTGAATTATTAAAGATTAATTTTTAGAATTTAATTTATTAAATGCTTATCACGTGGTTTCTTTTCTTTTTGTGATACTTTAAATTCATTTTGCGTCACGTACATAACAACGAAATAAATTGACAAAGCAAAATATTAAAATACAGTAAAAGATAAAATTTAACCACTAGACTAATTGAGATGGAAGTTTTTAAAAAATTTATTCAAATTAGTGTCGTGTTGCTACATTCAGTTTTTAAGTCAATTGGGCGCGCATCGTAAATTTATTTTGGTTAGTATAAATGTATTTGTTTTTCTTAGGATTTATTTGGGTGCGTTGTGTTTTTAATATTTATTTTCTTGAATACAACCCAAAGCTCTGGATGTCGAACTTAGCAACCGAACAAAAACCAATACACTATTCTCAAATTTTAGAACCTGTAAATTAATTCCCAATAACTTTCAATTTAGACAAACTAAAGATTTTAACATAACAAAACTTAGTTTATTTACACACTTAATATTTACAAGTAACAAAAAGAATCATTTCTTATCTTTCACAAATTATATTTTATTATTTACTTTGCCAAGGTAGGGAGCGTGCCGAGCGCAACAACAAATAAACTTTACTATTAGTTCAACACTAAACACCTTCTCACTAAAAAAACTCCTTCCTTGCGAAAAAAATACTAAATTACCTAGCCTGAATTGGAACTGAACAAATCAAATTTGAGATTTAACACTCAACCCAATTATTCTTCGTCAACTCACGTTGCTATCTTGGCCTTCTCGCCTCGCCTAGGGTCAGGGGTCACGCTGCTGCACCGGGCAGGGGGCTAACTCTATTTGCTTTCACGATGAATGATCACTTTCTCTCAGTTGATAATGGTAGCCGGGCTTTCCTTGGCTCGTACCTTCACTATTTTGCACTGGCGATGGGTATCTCTTCACGTCGTAAAAACGGGGTGCTGGACTCTCCTCGTCGTGTAACTTCTCGGCTGTGGCACGGGAGCTGGGTCTCTTAGTCTCGGCTGCAATCTGAGTGCGGACCTCTCTATTTCACTTGGTCAACGCAGTCTCGCAGTGGCCGTAACAGGTTTATGTGGAACCCTCTAGTCCACTTAAAGTATATCTTTTTAAGTCGTGCTGGAGATGGGGACCTACAGCCTCCCCGATCCAGACTCTCTCTCTCTCTTTTTCAATCTCCTTCTATATATTTTATTTTAATCCCCTTTCATACTTATGACTCCACCTTCTCATAAACTTTAATCAGCCAATCCGGACACCGTAAACTTTTCATTTGCTGTACTCCTGTCACACTTTCTCATTGGCTTCTGAACTTAAACCTCACGCCCTCACTGCCTGCCCATATCAGACCACCCAAGAATTGCACGCGGCGATGGGGATCTCTGTATATCATAAATTCCACATAATAGACCTTTGTAACATGATGTCACTTTTTGGCTCCGTCAACTAATCTATGTCTCCAATCTCAGATCTTCCCATCTTCAAATCTCATAAAGCTGTCTCGCACAGCTACGTCCTAATTACTGTCGGCGTTAAGTTTGATTCCGGCCTTTTATCACCAACATGTAATAAAGCTAGCTTTTTATTTAAAAGCGCTTTACTACAATTAGTATGTTTTATGGATATTAATCATACAAATTAATTGCATACATTGACCGTTGTATTCAATTTGAATATTTTCTTCTACATTATTTTGTCTATAAAAATATCATTATGATTCTTTTATAAATATATTTTTTTTTTGGGGGGTGGCTTTAATTACATACATTGACCGTTTCATTTATTATAATTTTTTTTGTATTAAATGCATATATTGACTGCTGTATTTAATTTGAATGTACTCCATGGCGAAGTACGGGTATTCAGCTAGTATTCACATAAATTTATAGATAATTTATCTGACACTAATCCTGATACAATATTTGCTCAAATGTATATGAAACTCTTAGTCCATAACAAATAAATAGATAGTTTCAAAAATTTATACTGGGAATGTAAGTAACAACATGCACTGAATATATGGCTTCTGTGGAAGAAATTGGTCGCTGTTAGGAAACATTTGCATATAAAGATTCTGCTCACTCCGCAGATATTATCATATTTAAAAAAATGAATGAATATTTTATTCAGTAGCAATCAAAAGCAGAATATCAAAAGCATAACTTTAAACTACAGCATAAGCCCCAACAAACTTCAAACGCGCGTAAAAAGGGGATCGTCAGACCTCATGAATTATACAACAATTCTTAAATCACGGTACATTTGTATTAAAAGGCGTATCTGTGCCTCAATATGTCTTTTGACAAAAAATAATCTACAATTTCAAAAAGTATGTTTAGAACTATTTTTTCAAAACAATGTTCCCGAGTACCTAAAAATGAACCCGATTTACGTCCTTAATTTCTTATAGGAAGCACAATTTATTCTAGAATTATGAAGCTTAGTACAATGTACAGGAATAGTCATAGAAGCTACTTGGTCTTCTTTAACTCTATTGATCTATTTCATGAAAAGAATAATATCGGAATCATAAATGGAAATTTTCCATTTCCTTCGTCGTGTAATTTTAAGAGTAACCTGGAAAAATATTAGGACCAGGAGATTTATACTACGCTCGTAAAATCTTTAAAAAAAACTATCTATAATGTTTTAATACCTGCAGGCAACAAAAGAAACGAATTTCATAAAATAAATTATACAGATATCATAGATGAAAACTTTCTATTTCCTTCGTCTTGTAATTGTAAGAGTATGTTGAATAAATATTAGGGTAAGGAAATTTTTACTATGCACTTAAAATCCGTAAAAAACTATCTATATATTTTAATACCTGTAGGCAATAAAAGAAATGAATTTCATAAAATAATGGAAAATGTACCACAAAGCCATTAAACATATTTATCACTCGATAATATGAAGCTTTTCTTTTTTATAAAGCTATCTGAGGATTGAAAAAAATAAATCTCACAATACAGTTAATAGAAAAAGCATGAAAACTTTTATTATAAATGTAACATTACGAATCAGACTTCAGAGAGATATTATGGTGTCCGATATAAAGGGCTTAAGTCAAAAACAGTGGTTTAAGTATACCAAGTTATTGGCTTTTATACCAATCGCAGAAATATAATTTCGACTTGAGTCATTTGTACAATGAAATGTACTTTTGTATACAAAATTGATAGACCTGAGCCTTATAAACAAGTCAAAATATATTTTTTTATCAGTACTAACAAATATCTAAAAATCACTATTTTGACTTAATACCTTTATACCAGGCACCATAATAAGAATGATCTGAGAGAGATGGTATTTTGTTTTATTATTCTTTGGTTGGTTTTGAGCCCTGCGGTCAACTTTTGCTACACAAGAGTTAATTAGATCGGAAGCTACAGTTCGAACGGCTACAAACATCCATGCCAATAGTGGGAATCGAACCCACAAGTTCTTGACTGAATGCCATGCCCTAGCCATTCGACCATCACCCGCCTATGCCGTTGCTTCGAAAGTTTAAAATCAGCTTTCTAAGCATTAGCCCGTCTGCACACGGAGCAACTCAAAAGAAACTGATAACTGACTCAAATCACAAACCAGTCTGTGATGAGTCGTAACCTATGTAATTGAATGGAGCCACGCACACGGCGCAACTGGTTACAAACCCGTCGACCGGGTTTGTAACCAGTTGCGCCGTGTGCGTGGCTCCATTCAATTACATAGGTTACGACTCATCACGGACTGGTTTGTGATTTGAGTCAGTTATCAGTTTCTTTTGAGTTGCTTCGTGTGCAGACGGCCTTAGTATCATTCAACTGGGAATAGAAAACTGTAAACTTTGACGTTTGGTTTACTGTACTAACCAACTGCGGCTCCAGAGGGGGGCAGTAGGGACAATTGCCCCCCCCCCAAAAAAAAAAATGCCCGGCGAATTACTTTTTTGCATTGCCTTAAATTATATAATCCTAGACCTAATGCTAAATGAATTTAAATATAAAATGAGAGGAAGTTTATTTCTTTCTGGTGCTAACTATTATAATGTGCACGAATGTATAATCAGCGTACAGCAGAGCTTTGATGTTAATATAATATTTCCCTAATTATGCAACGATGATAAGCAAAATTAAGAGTTCAAATGCACGTAAGTACTTTTCCACGGATAAAAAATATTATTATAAAGTAGTTATTATCTATTAGTGTTGTTTTTCAGAACAAGGGATTTTGAGTTCTCGGGGTATTAATTATCCTGTCAATCAAGAATTTTAATTTCATCCTCAAAAAGTCATTTTCTAGCAAAAAAAGGAGACTTAAGAGTTTCTAAAAAATTAGAAGCGAACAGAGTTTTCAGCATTATATTTAAAGGTGCGTTTAAATCGGATTAAAGAAATAAAAATGTAGGGTAAAGAATATTTTCTGAGTTCTAAAGGTTTTGTTATGTTTTTCCCTGGCTGCAAGTACTTAGTGATGAGGACACTTGGTAATTAAGATAGCGCTGTCTGTTTCATAAAACACTACACTTGCCATGTAAGATATCCGACTACGTTTAAAACATCGATTTTGACGAAAATTCCGAGATTGTTTTTATTCCTTTTTTTTTTTTTTAAAGATTGTAAATTTCTGTTTCTAAATATGCTTTTATTTTTTCGATACGATAATTAGAAATGGAATGAGAGCGATTTAAAGATCAACAGCAGCTATGAATTTCAATACAAGTTGAAAACTTTAATCGTGTTTTCTGAAGAACTTATTTTTCATCAAAAATGTATATGTCTATGAAATTTTTCACGTATGTTTTTTCATAATACACTAAGAATGTAATGGACTACAGATTTGGTTCTAGGTATATTATTTGTTGATTTATAGCTGTATTTATGAAAAATCTCATGGAAAATTACTAAAATTTTACATGTAATTGCATATAATGACCTATATTTTTTTTATATTTTGAGATACCGATTAGCTTGTAGGTCATTACACTTAGAAGGTACTTACGTGCATATAACCAAAAAAAAGGTAATGTTATATTCATATTTTTTTTTAGCGATAGAGACGTTTTTGTAAAAATTTGCTAAATTTCGATCCAATTTCCTCAATTTTGTAAAAATTTGCAGTTTTAATGTCTATTTTTTTTCCTCATGTTCGAGTTTTGATGTTATATTCCTTCGAAAAATAAGATAGAAATTTTCGCAAGTACAGTTTTTCAAAAAAACAACAAATACAACAAATTAAAATATAAAAGATAGTTTCTGCTATTGTTTAGAATTTTATGCTTCCAACTAGAACTAATTTTATGCCTAGCAAATTCTCCAAATGTAAATTCCAAGCAAACAAATACCAAAATAAGCATCAGCGAAAACTCTGTTAGTGGAAATCCTAAATAAAAAAATTATAAAACTGGCCTTTTTTCTAATACACAGGGATAGAATAAAAACATACATCACTCGTTTTTTACATAAATGCCGCTTAAACATATAAAGACACTAATTTAATCGTTTCAAGAATTATCTGAATAACATCATTATTTAAATCCCATTTTAAATATTTAAGGCAGAAACAGTACTTTCTCATTGTCAGGATTTTATCTTTTAAGAGATGTTTGACAAGAAGTCGCATTACCTGCAAGAAAACTAGTTACAGTTTCAAAGAGTCATCTCACGATTTATTAATGCTGTGACTCGTAGTGTTGTGCCACTTGGGAAATCAATATTGATATCCCAGTAGACACAAAATGCTAGACACAGTATATTTGTTTACGCAATACCTCAAAATTCCCTATTAAGTTTGAAATGCGTGCATTATTTCAAAAGAACTCCCGAAGCATCGCAAGGAACGAATTAAACTGCAGAAACTGGCTCATGGAACGAAGTTGTTGAGTTGGCATGTGAGAGAGCTTGTCAGTGCAATGACATTTTAAATTGGAAGGGAGCATCTCTAGCAGAATGCTTGGTATAAAACATCTGGCAACGCAATATGTTCGTTGGCAGTGCCTGCAAAAATGACATATAATCGAAACTTAAAGTTACACTATTAAAGACATATCAAAACAATTGAAGAACTCAGTTAAAGATATCAAAACAATAGATATCTTTCATAAGATACTTTTTAATGATATATATATATATATATATATATATATATACAGTGGACGCTCGTTAATTCGAACTCGGTTAATTCGAACTTTCGGTTAATTCGAACTAATCCAAAGGCCCCAAAAATCTTGTATTGGAGTTATTGTAAAAAATATCTCATTAATTCGAACTAAATTTTTATAACTTCGGTTAATTCGAACTAAAAATTTGACAAAAAAAATTCTTTTCCTCGTTTAATGGAGAAAATACACATTGTATTTATTATTTTGTGTGTCAAAATTTCTTTTCTGTGTAAAGAGGCATATGCCTGCATTCCTAGACTATTGCATGTCCGCTAAACGTTAGTAGCTATTGTCCTTCTTATTAGTGCTAAATAGAAAAAGCAATTTTCCTTTATTTGGATCGATTTTCTTAGAATTTCAGAAAAACTAGTCTTTACAATAGATTCTAGGGAGCTGCGTCAGTTATAACTGCAGTGCAGACAAGTTAATGGGGTCTAGTTTTTCTTCCTCATTGTGTCGTGTGAACGTGTAAAAATTCAGGATGTCTACACGTGGAAAGTACAAAACCCTAACTTTGGAGACAAAGGTAGAAATTTTAAAGAAAGTAGAGAATGGCGAATGTAAAACAAAGTTAGCAGCTGACTATGGAATTTCATTTCATGCTTCATTTTATGATTAAGGTAAGTCTGTATTGCTTTTTAATATGTTTAACTTCAGATAACATAGTATAATATATTTTCTGGGGTTATACATACTAGGAGAGTTTCTTCTTCAGTGGTACACATTTAAAGTTATATATTTTCTCTTAACATCGGATAATTCGAACTTCGGATAATTCGAACTTTTTTCTGAGAACCTTTGAGTTCGAATTAACGAGCGTCCACTGTATATATATATATATATATATATATATATATATATATATATATATATATATATATATATATATATATATATATATATATATATATATATATATATATATATATAATATATATATATACATACAAATATACACATGTGTGTGTGTGTTTGTGTAAAACTGTACATTGAAAAACAAAGAGAAAGTGAATTCAATGATAACGCCTGTACATAAACAAAGCCTACGTTATCATATATATACAAATATATTTAAATAAATCATTACATAAATCATTACATTTAAAGATATATTAAAAGAATTCTTTCTCTACATGAGATCAACCTCTCGTTAACTCCTTCTACCATTATGCATTGCTTAAAATATATAATAAATAAATAACCCTTATTTAAATTATACAAAATGGAAGAACGGTAGAGAATAAATTGACACATATTCACATAATTGTGTTGTAAACTAGATGAATGCTACTCGTTTTGAAATTCCTTGCATAACTAAATAAATATCCCCTGTCTCGTATGAGTAAAATGTTATCTACAGCACTTCATTTTAACACCTCAATGATCACTTAAATTTATCACTTTCAGTTTTCAAATTGATAATATTATGAACCGCTTTTGAGCGCTTCTTGAACATACACGTATTTAACCAGGAAGGCTGAAGACGTATTCAGACGGAATTAATTTCCTTCGAATTCCTGAAAGAACCCGCATTTTCCTAAACAATCAGAATCACTTAAAATGCTGAGTCCTAAAATTAGTTTTGAATAAATTGAGGATGATATTATATGAATTAAAACTTTTCAGAGAATCTAGGCGTGTAAGTCTGATATCCTTCTGATTTTCGAGAAATTTCTCATTAGAATTCTGTATAACATGAAATTGCATCTTTCACTTAAGGCTGCTGTGTGCTAACCCTATCGGATTCGCACACCTCAATGTTAACCTATGGAGAAAATTTGTCCACTATTTACAGCTACATAAATGCTGATAATCCAATAAAAATGGTGTTTTTCAGATAGCCTGAACTTTTCTGCACCTTGCAACAGGATTCATTTTATAAAGTTCGTTCACCGAAGGAATTTATGACCGTTTAAGGGTACAAAGGACCTTTAACCTCGCAATTTTAATTTTTCAATATTTTACTCTTATATACAAAATAAGAGTAATTAATATTCTTTCCCAACACGTTGAAGACAATTTGAATTCACAAATAAGCATTTTGTGGAAGAATAAGACTTGTTTATCAAAATATTCTTCAAAAATGCTAGATTTTTTCAAAATGCTCCATGCGCATGACTTTTCTTCTGATTTCTTCCAGATTTGTCGGGACTGTTAATTGAAGTTTTACCCACGAACCTGTGCATCATTATTTGAAACCACCATTATTTTCAAATGTATAGACCATGAAATAAAGCGAAAACATTAAGAAAACAAAAGGCAGATTTAAAAATAATTATTTGTGGCTTTGGAGTCATTAAAAAAAAATCATTGCACAATTATGTTTATATATGTACGGTAAACTTATATTAAAAAAATTAAGGTTTTTAAATAATTTGGAGTACACCTAGAACATTTTGAAAAATGTTACAAAATTTTGAAATTTTTGCTTGAAAACTAATCAATATTCTGCTAAAGAATCCTTATTTTGAATGCTAAGGGCCTGTTCACATAGGAGTGTGTTGCGTAGCGTTAAGGGAAAGATGACGTTGAGACGAAAATAAACCAATCATAGGCATTAAAAATTTCATTGCTAATCGTTTGGAGGCCTATGATTGGTTTATTTTCGTCTCAACGTCATCTTTTCCTTAATGCAACGCATCGGACTCCTATGTGAACAGGCCCTAAGGGTCTTCAATGTAGTAAAAAAGAATACAAATTATTCTCTTTTTGGATATAAATTTAAAAATTTTAAATTTCAAAATTTGAGTTTGAAGGTCCCTTGTCCCCTCAAAATACACTACACCAGATTTTTCCCCGAATAATTTAAATTTTAAAATATTATTTGGATTTCTTTTAAAAAACGAAAAATGTCCCAAGGTGTAAAATTTCTATCTCTATTACAGAGTACAATTTAAAAAAGAAAAAGCTTTAAATCCAAGTCGGCAATCCTTGGACACATTTTCTCCGTAGGTTAACGTTGAGGGGAAGTGAATTCAACAGAATTAGTACACAGCAGCCTTAAATAGGGAACGAAAGTATAACTTTTGATAATAATTTAGCTGTCTTTCTCGTTGTTGAATAAGGTCAGCCACGCACTATCGATTTTCAGTTGTACATCTAAAAGTTACAAATAGAAACATATGGGACAGCGTGCGCTGTTTGCTGACCAATCCAGCTGATTCAATTTTATAGTCGTGGAGCAGTTGAGTCTGTGTAGAACTACTGAGGCCTGACAGCTTAGTCATGCCTGCAGGTTTAAACGTGTTTGGGCGCACTACCAATTATTAGTTGGCAGTGATGATGCAACAGCCAGTGATTGTACATTGATGTTGTACGTTGTACATTTTACAACAGTGATTCTCAACCACTGTGCCACGAGATTCTTGAAATGTGCCGCCACTGCTAAAATCCATACAGAAGCAAAATCAGACAAGAAGTTCAATCAGGTCTACCTTCCTAGCGGGGACTGGCTGATCCAATGCGCATGACTATTACAGTTCTGGACTAGTAACTCAGGACTATTAAATTTCGCATTAAATGTAATTTGTAGTTATAAATAAACATTTTGTTTACTTTGTAATGCAATTTCATTTTATATTTCAATGAAAATTATTTCGTATGCTATTTTTGCAAAATATATTATAGGTACATCAATCAATTATCCGAGTAAAATTCTTTTAAAATTATCCTATTGCTAGTGTGCCGCTAAATTTTAAAATTATTAAAAGTGCACCGTGACGAAAAAAAGGTTGAGAATCGCTGGTTTAGAAGTTGCTATCCAGGATGGGTGGTTTTAATGAAAAATTAATTGAATGCGTTGAATGTAGACCTCCGTTGCATGATAAAAATTTAAAAGATTACCATAACTGAAATTTAAAAGAAAAATACTCTGAGGGGAAATTTACTCAGAACTGCCTCCGAACTGGAATCAATTAACTGCAAAGAAAAGGAAAGGAAAGGTATGTTCATAATAGATAAACTACATGTAAAAGAGAAATTCGTTTATAGAAAACGCGATTATCCAGAAAACAGTAATTATTTTGTATTTTGACGCGGGTTATGTATATCTTATAAAATTGTCCCTTCATTAAACGAGATTTTGTTAGTGGATTAACCCATCATTTCTTTTTAAGTTTTTTTTCGATTCCTACTATTAGTTCACACTCTCCCTATATATATCTTGTTCAAATTTTCAATCGTTAATAAAATACTTTTTATTCATCCACTCAAGTTCAAATACATTTTTTTTAAACTTGTAGTGGATGACACTTGATGTTAATACAGTTTTTTCAAATATTAATTCATTAATTAAATTTAATTAATAAATTTTAGTTTTAGACCTAGAGCGTCTCTTGCTCTTGAATATTAATTTCCCTCTTCTTGCTCTGTAAACGGTAGCACTGCGGTAGCGCGGGCTCCTTCCGTCCTGTAGGTTACGGGATCGAATCCCTTACCTGACAAACTTTTTCTCTCTCTTCCCCCCCTCCAAATCTCACAAAGTAGGCAAGGTTCTGGCAGGCAATCCTTTTTTTCAATTCCTACTATTAGTTCACACTCAAATTTTTCTTTGTTGACCTAAGTAGGAATTGCCTTTAAAAAATTTTGTTTTTATATTACTTGTTTTAATTGCAAAACACAAACGCAGGCTAACTCGTTGAAGTCCATTTTAAATGCTAATATATTTCATACTAATACGTCCAGTTGTAAGTTGGATGTATGCGCGAAATGTAGTTATACAACTTTTTATCTTCAAGTACACGCATAAATACAACTTCAAGTTATACAGCTAAAAATCGATAGTGCTCGATTAGCCTAACAACAAACTCATTCTAGACGTATTCAGATATTCATTGAAATAAATATGTAAACGTAATGCTTAAAACGTTTTTGGAAGATTTAAAAATGCTTCAAATATTTTGAAATAAAAAATATTGGAAGTGAAATAATTTTAATTTAATTGTGTCGTAAAACTTATCTACCGAATTTCTCCAATTTTTCAAAGACATGTTAAGAAATGGATATCAATCATAAATATAAATCATTTTAATACATTCGGCATTAATTAAACCTGTCTCAATTGCATCTACTTGAGCTTGCAATTAAAAAGTGTAGCAATAGCAAAATATATTTATCTGTTGACAAAAATTGCACAAGGAGAAAACTGAATATCTCAAAATCCCTCGAAATTGCACCAAAGTACTTAATATATTCCTCGACTGATATTACTTACGTTGCGAGGAAAATTCCCTTATCTATTGTTCAATTTCTTTTTCTAACTAAAAGATATTCCACTTTTCCTTTAGCTGTTAATATCATCTGTTAATGTTTCTCAAAAGCTCTCGAAATTGATAATGGTTCGCATCGTTTGAAGAGCACTTTCAGTTGTAAAGCTCTTTAACGCAAACAGGGAACATCACATCATCAATGTTTCAATTCAAATAAGTGGGATTTAAATCAACATAATTATGCATATAGTATATAGAAATAACTCTTCATAAAGAACTTATCAGTACAAAACAGAAATTAATATAGTTTTCTTAAATATATTTTATCTACGGAATTAAAAAGGAATTTAAAGTATATATAATATAAAATTTATTTTAAAGAATAATTTATTATAAAGAATATATAATTTAAAATTATTATTTTTAATTATTTATTTTAAATAATATATGATTTGTTTTAAAGAATTTAAAATAATCAAATTTTCTTAGCTTCGCTGGAAATTCAGCTCTTTTGATGAGTCATTAAGCTATAAACTATCAAATTAGAATAAAACGAGAAATTTTCATTCCATCTCTTTTGAGTCCTACATTCTCAACACCAGGGTACGAGGTAGCCTAGTGATAGAGCGTCTGGTTTCGGCACCGAGGGTGCTCGGTTCGAATCCCGATAAGCGCCATTAAATACCTTCGTGTCCAGGCCGGATAAGGCCATGTTAAATCCGTAGACCGGAAAGTCCTTCTATGAGGTCAAAGAGGATAGGAAAGGGTACGATCCCCTAAGATGTCGCCCCTGGGGGTGCTCGGTCAAAATTGAGGTGGCACCTGACTAAATTGGACTCCGACCCTTGTGGTGCCATTATATACTTGAGCCGCACTCCTCAGCCCGTTGGCCTATATGGACCTGTCTGGAATACCCCCGGTCAGAGGACATTAGAAACTACAACAACAATTCTTAACACCATTACACAAGGAAAGAAAAGGATTTTGAATATTAATTTATTTCTCCTGGTTCCAATGTTAATTTCCAGCTACATCACCTTTTTTTAGCCTTTCCACCAATAAATATTTAAGTTAGAGCACATTTAGAGATCATAGTAATTTAAAAGAAACACATCGACCCACACAAAGTATGGGAGTAATCTAATGGCCAGTAATCTGGAGGTGGCTCCTGTTTTGAATTAGCACCACAAGGGTCGGAGTCTGACTTGGCTAAATGACCGCTCCCGTAAATTTGAACCGAGTCAAGTGACGAGACAGGAACACTTGACCCCGCACCTCCAGAGATAAATTTGAGAACTTGGAGGACATTGCAGCCACGACCAATTTTACGTGCCCCGGCCACCATTGTGAACACGGCGGTGGATTTGCAGTGACTAGCATCGAACCAGGGACGTTCAGATCACTGGCCCGCTGCTCTAGCCAACTGAGCCACCACGCCCTGCAGTCTAATAGTAAACTTTATGACCTTTAACAGTACAATAACAAAATTATACATTTAACTTTACACATTGAAACAACATGTTACATAATTATTTTACAACCTCCAACTTCTTTAAACAAGCAAGTCAAAGATTATCTAAGCCAGGGGTTCTCAACCTTTCAGGCTCTACGTCCCCCCCCCCCTTTGAACACTGATTCGAGGTTACGCCTCCCCACCACTACCACCATATGTGGTCAATACAAGTATAGTACAATCGGAATTTGAAACTGAAGCTGGTTATTAAATGAAAATATAGAATAGATAATTTCATGCACAAAATTTATTACTACTCATATCTTAATTTGGAACATATTATTATTAGAACATATGAAATCAAAGAATTAAATACAGATCAAATATATTTGAGGTAATCAAGGATCTAGGTGAGGTTGGCATGTAATACCAGTCACTTTCACAACATTAATGAGGGGGCTGGCACTATTTGTCCTTGACAAGTTTTTGAATATTAGGTTGTAACTGTGACAAAGCACACCTCGGGTCACTTTCCACATCCAGGCGTACGAAAATTATCGTATTTTTACAATTACGACAACTATCGTGTACGACAATTATTGTGTTCGTGTTCGTATGTCGAAAATACGTTACGGTTACATTGTGACCGCAAAATTGAGTACAATAAATGACAGTTATTTTTACTTTTTATTTTACTTTCTTTTTAACTCCCGCCTCCCTTGAAATTCTTCTACGCCCCCCTAGGGGGGCGCGCCCCCCAGGTTGAGAACCGCTGATCTAAGCCATCTGTCAATACAGCAAGTACAGACTCAAATTATAATATTTATATATATATATATATATATATATATATATACAGTTAATGTTTAGGACCCGAGAAACTTAAATCAGGAAAAACAAAATTTGAGGCTCAATTAGTTTTTTTAAATTAATTTTTTAATGATTTTGTGCCCCTAAGCGCACCTCTTAAATGTGGATACAGCCCCTTCCCCACACCCAGTCAAATTCGATACTCGGGGGAAAAGAGGTTTGTTCTGAGGGGTGATCTGGGGGTGGTTTGAGAGTTGGTCTGGGGGTGACCGGGGGGGAGGGAGGGCGAAGTGTTTATTTTATTTTTCTTACGTTTAGTGGAGTCGTGGGTCTTTAAAAAGGTTGAGAACCGCTGCTTTAGACAATTTTAGACAATGGCGTTCAAACTAATAGAACTTAATAAAATTTGGAAAAAAAAAAGGAAGAAAAAAAAAGAAAAATTAAGTTTGTCCCATGGCCAGTTTTTGGAAGCCTTCTGTTGATCTAAATATATTAATTGTTTGAGGATCATAAAATGGGAAGAATTTTAAGAGTTCTACAGGTTTTTTTCCCCTAAGTTCGCGAAACAGAGTTAACATACGATATGTATTTGAATTACTTATTCCGTGAAATCATATAAGAAGTGGGAGGAAAAGCTCTTTAAACAGAGAAACATAACGGCACAAAACTTTCATTCGGAACTTTTAGTCCATTAGTTATATTAAGGCATAAGAAAATTAATGAAATTATTTTTAAAGAATGATTGCCCGGGTTGATATATAGATATAAAATTTTTCATGCTTTCCATCAAAAAAATACTGGGCTGGACCCCCCGCTCTTCGTGTTCATCTGGCCAGACAGAATGCGCTTAGTTCGTTTCTACTGAAATGATATACAAACAATTAGAAAGAAAGAAACTTTGAGCCTAGGCTTCATGAGAAATCCCCCCTTACTTTGATTAAATAAAGGGAATAACGCATCTTGCACTTTACGTCTTGGTGAATGTAGAAAAAAGTGCGTCTCTTGGGTGATGTGAAAAAAACTGCGTTTTTAAAGGGGAAAATATAAAGGCAAATGTAAATTATAAAACTTATTTCTAATTAAACAGTGGATCAAACAAATCTAATTAAATCTAACTAAACACTATCTAACAAATATAATTAAACAGTAATCTCATTCAATGCAAACGTGCGAATCACGCAACACTGTGTTATTAATTCTCAATAAAATCAGACGTATAATAAGGAGAAGGTCCGCAGGCTCAAAGTTTCTTTCTTTCTTATTGTTTGTATATCATTTCAGTAGAAACGCGCTAAGCGCATTCTGTCTGGCCAGATGAGCATGAAGAGCAAGGGGTGCAGCCCAGTATTTTTTTGATGGAATGCATGAAAAATTTTATATCTATACATCTACCCGGGCAACGCCGGGCAATAATGCTAGTGTATATATATATATATATATATATATATATATATATATATATATATATATATATATATATATATAATTTTATATGCAACATAATACAGATCCGAGTTAAAATTCTATAATTAACATGTATAATCACTATCAATATCAAACCTAATACAATAATCACATATACAAATACATACTATAATATTCATACATCCTATAATGTTTATACATCTGTATTACTATAAATCTGTATTCATACATCTTCATCAATGAAATAATTGCAACAATACTAGCCTTACAATTATACAAATTCATATCTACAAACACCCTACAATCCTATTTCTCTAATTTGTATATAATATATGCAAAGCATACAATGGTCCCAATATAATATAATACATAACATCCCTTTAGATACAAAAATATACTACACAGAGCAATCATTATGAACAAAAGCTATACAGCATAGAGATCATAGTAAGAGTGAAAACACTCTGGACATAACCGTTCCGGAAAAAAAAAGGGAAAAACGGAACTCATTTAGAAAGGCCTTCAAAAGAAAATTTACAACAATTTATGAAAAGAGTAGAATCTCACACGAAAACCTTTGTTTGTGGGAAAATATATTTTATTGTAAACGACCACTGATTTCCTAAGCTAAACATGTGAGGATTGAATAAACAGGAAAACCAACCTAAATAAAACACAAATAAGATGCAATTATTTTGCATACGGCCGTTTCGAAGCTACAAAGGAGCTTCTTCATCAGTGCAACGAACTTAGTGGCAGCTCAAAAAGCCGAAAACTGCTTCTTCATCAGTGCAACGAACTTAGTGGCATCTCAAAAAGCCGAAAACTAAGCTTAGTTTTCGGCTTTTTGAGCTGCCACTAAGTTCGTTGCACTGATGAAGAAGCTCCTTTGTAGCTTCGAAACGGCCAAAAACTAAACTTAGTTTTCGGCTTTTTGAACTGCCACTAAGTTCGTTGCACTGATGAAGAAGCTCCTTTGTAACTTCGAAACGGCCGTAACGGCCGTATGCAAAATAATTGCATCTTATTTGTGCTTTATTTACGTTGGTTTTCTTGTTTATTCCTCGAGCACAAAGGTGGTATCTTTTCTTTTCAAAGTGAGGATTGGTATCTAGAAAAGTTTATCTCGAAGCCGAAAGATTCTGGTGGCCTAACACCAGCCTCGAGGGTTGGAGAGAAGGTTCGATCCCTGGTTTCGTCAGACAGTCGTTCGTGACACTCGGCCGTTTGATAAAACGTTAATGGACCGTTTGCCACGCATGAGAAATATTTATGATAGAACAAATAATGCACCGCTGGAAAAATAAATGCCTAAATAAATATTTACTACCCAACATCTTGATTCGATGACTTCAAAATGCAAGCTGGAATATTTGCAGAAAGGGATTCCAAAAAGAGAGTTCTTTTCATCGACAGGATAGTTCACTGGCCTCTAAGTTAGACCTGAGTTCGACTCTGCCCTGCAAATATGTTGTTATGAGTGGAAAGTTACTGGTCATGTTTAGTTCAACACGCAGCTAACGGTTCGTTAAATTACTAATAATGGGAGTCAGGAGTTAAGTGAGGTGGTTTCTCACCACATAGCGTTTCATACACTTCATTTCATGTGCCATACCGCGAAATTTATTGCATTCTGCTGCAGACAAGGCAAAAGACGAAAAGGTGAAACGAAAATGGTTGTGTGAGAGAAAGGTAGGGTTTGTTCCTCCTCGCAAAATATAATGTAACAAAATGTTATACTATATATATATATATATATATATATATATATATATATATATATATATATATATATATATATATATATATATATATATATATATATACAGTCGCTCATTCCGACCGAATCCTTCGGACCAGCCGGTTGTTGGGACCAAAATGATCGTGTCCCGATGTGGTCCGATTAACCGGAATCGACTGTATGTATATATATATATATATATATATATATATATATAGCATAACATGCTGTTTACAGCGCAGGATATTTTGTTGTATATATCGAACAAGGTAAAACGAACAAGGTGCTGAGAACAGGAAATGGTTTGTTTCTTCTCGCAAGACTTCCTGAAGCAAAATGTAATGCTTTAAAATTTTGCAAGAAACAGGGAAAATTATTACAAAGAAATAAATTAAAATTATAATAATTGTTTATTTATTATTTATTCATATTATTACAAATTGTCAATAATAATCGGGGTATTTTTTTGTCATGTTTCTACTAATGTTTAAAATAACTGTTTTTAAGGAGAAAATACCTATTATTGTGTACTTTGTCATCTCATATTTTTTTAACTAAATTCATTTGTAAATGGTTCAAAAAGACCTTTTGTTATTAATATGGCCATTGGCGCGCCTAATAAAGCATCCCAGCGTATTTGGTATCTCTCAGAAGAAGTCAGGTAAATATAGTTCTCTAAATTCAAAATGGTGTCAATTCAAGAATTTTCTAAGTAGGGTTATCTTTGAATTATGTCTAACACTCGCTCTGAGAAATTTATTACAAATTTGATATTTAACCGTCAAGCACCTTCTTGAAAAGAAATCGCTAAAAATGTCCGGTAATTCCAATCTACTAAAATAATACTATTATTAAGTTGGGTGTAAGCTACTTACGGACTTATATCCATAAAATATGATAGTCACATATTTTTTATAGTTGTCATAACTTAGAAGGCTATACAAAAGGCGTTAAGCGTCATCTCGAAAGTGAATCGCCAGAAATCTCAAGGATTTCAGCTTTACTAATTTGATTTTTTTATTAAAAAGGAACGTAAGCTGTTTATCGACTCCTCTGTCTATAAAAATGATGAACATAATTCTTTATAGATGCCAGTAAGTAAAAGTAATCTTACTTTCTTTTCAATGGCATACAAATTAATAGGAGAACGGTGCAGTAAAGGTTTTCGATAAAGTTCAGGTTCATTCACCTGGTATTATGTTATTAAACGTTAGTGTTTTTGAAGTTTGGGAAGTTTTTGTGAACTTTAAAATGTGGCGGAAAATTTTGTAGAATGCTTTTCTTTTAATCATCAATTGAATAAACTTTTCAGCGACAATAACTGTGAGATAGAATAAGATTTTTTTTTCTTTTTCTTTTTTTTTTTTGGGGGGGGGGGACCGGGATGGGCGGAAAATCAAAAACCACTAGAAGATGAAGCATAGACTAAAAGTTTGGAAAACAGGGATGTTTCTCTTAAGAAACGAACTGATTTGTGGATTTTGGAGGAAAAGGACTTGATAGATACTGTAAGTGTTGGCTATTCAAGTCCGGCAAGAGTTTCTCGGAGAATTCAGCAGCTGCAAACCATTTTAGGATTCCCTTATGCATTGTAAAACGTTGTGAAAATGGTAAGAAATAAGTTAAAAGAGTTAAGCTATAAAATTGTGCACGGAGAGGAAGGTTAGATATTAGCCGGTTGTAGTGGTCAACCTAAGAAAGGAAACGTAAGCAATAAAAATATGTTTATGGTGTTTGAAGGTAACGAAAGAGCCGACTCGTTAGCAAAGAAGGGAACCCTAAAACAACAGATAACTCATCCAATCTCTACAGGCTCAATAAAGAAAAACATCTACAACAAAATCTCTTTAAAACTAAAGACAGAGCAGAACTTGCTATCTAAAGGGAAACGTTGGGAAGAGATCCAGGACAGCTGGAAAGACTATAGTCATAAATCTCGTACAGAAGCAGTGGCACATTTCAGACTGAAAACAGGCCACGACTGTCTAGCAGAACATTTAAACCGAATTGGCATCCTAACCGAAAGGGAATGCCAGGTCTGCAGGGCAGGCAATATGAATGCAGATCATTTACTTACATGCCCAGGACTTGATCCGGAAGCCCAAAAAAGTGAGAACTTTACCAAATTATACTGGGACGCTAGAGATATGATGAACTTTCTATGAACTTTTAACACCTTTTATCTGACTTTGTTCACTGTTGTGCTTTATGCATCTGTTCAATGCTTAGTTCTTTGCTGTTTGTGTTGCCTGTAAATATGGATTAGTTTTCCAAATAAAGCCATAGGTTAAAAAAAATGTTTATGGTGTAAGGGAAAACGTTAGAAAATAGCCGCCGCCGTGTCCTTTGACTGAGTAACCGATGAGTTAAAAAGACCGCTCCCATAAAGAGGTGAAGAATATTTCTAGTAATGGAGGGGATGTGTTGAATAGTATTTGCGCCCCGGTGAAAAGAGTTTGGACGAGGGTCAGTCGAAAAGCCCCTTAGAAAATGGAATAAGAATTGAAAGGAATGTGTGCCACAGTAAGTATTGTTGAGTTATAGAAAAGTTAGAGAGGGGAGATTTAAGGAAAAGAAAATATAAAGAAAAATGAAGGAGAGACGGGATGTAGAAAATAAGAGAATATAAGTCCAATGAGAGTTTGGACATTTAATAAAGAAAATATTATAGCCACTAGGAAAAAGTTTCAAGACGTAGGTGGAGTTTAAGATGAATAAGAAAATATTATGATTGGAAGGTAGAGAGGAATATGGAAAAGTTGAGATTAATATTAAGAGGAAGAAATGAGATTTTGAGACAGAGAGATAGACGAGAATTTTCTCGGAGAGTGAATGGCCTCCGGTCCCCGCTCTGGGGTTAGGACTTTTGAGCCGCCCTGCGACAAAGATGGAACGATGTTAGTTTCCCTTACCAAAGCCGAATTGGGATAAGTCGGTCTTTACTTTCTGTTGATGGACAGTACTATTTTAAGATTAAATTTAAATTAAATATCACTTAAATAATACATACCCTTTTTTTCTACGGTGAAGACCCAATTTGCTACTTAAAGAATATTAACCATTTTAACACATTATTAATTATACATGTGGTTATGAGAATAGTAATCATTTTAATACTGTATAATTTAATTGTTTATTTGTGGTAATAAATATTTTTTGCTAATTTGTAAATATTGGTCCTCATCATTTTAAACACTTAGATGTGTCTCTTTTTTTTTACAGAACTTACACGCTGGGGTAAAAGAACCTGGGAAATTTTAATGTTAATATAATTAAAACCTTTAATCAGTAATAAAACCACCCAGCATAAGGACGTCCTCTTTACTATGGTGCAAGAGCAAATCCCTTACAACACCTGGGAGAAGCCATTTTGTTGAAATTAGATGTTATAAGGTATGACTCTTCAATGCGTGTCCTTGGAGCATGAGTGAAGCACTGACTATATTGCCGTGATTCGCTTGAGTCTTTCTCGAAATTTGAGGTTGAAATAAATGTTAAAATCTGAAAATGCGGTGATAAAAGTTAATTATAAGCAGACTAGAAACGCTGCGGAAGAAAAGTTGAAATGTAAACTTAAGAACTACTCACGTACAAGACTTGGCTTAACGGGCATCTAAATTAATATTACAAGGTGTAAGTTCTTATTTTACAGAAGTAATAAATAATAATATAATAAATAAAATAAAAATACAAAATTAGAACTGATCCAAAACGTGCAGTGCTCTCTTACAAAGGACATAAATCAAAAACAAGAATGTGTCCGCTTAATAAAGTGCAATGCATATTGTTCTGAACATGCTCTCAACATTTCATTCGATAAACATGCGTTGCATGTGAGCATGCGATTTTATTAATGTAGCCCTGGTCTTGAAAAGATGAATACGTGTAAGGGATAAGTAAATCAGTTCACGAATTATTCAAGAAAAAGTGGCCAAAGCTTAAAGTTTTTCGGCGCTAGATCATGTAGTTTCAGGACCTGATTATACCAGTTCTAACTCATATTACTACTACTGTAAAAATCCTTTTAGTTTAGTCAAAGTAGAAAAAATCAGTTCAAAATCAAAGAGAAAAGGACAAATTTTCTTGGGCAATTCACAAACTGACCATTTATTGTCGTGCGCATCACAAATTGGCCAACCAAAGCCCGAAGTGGTCAGACATTTCGCAAATTGGTAAGACACCGGACTTTGGGTGTAACATATATATATATATATATATATATATATATATATATACCGGGTGACCCAAAAATGACTGACGATTTGAAAAATCAATTAAAGAAAAACGGATGGTGATAAAAATGTAGGGTTTGCTGCATTCTGCTTAGGCAACCAGGGAATTTATTCTCACCAATTTTCAAAATTAGTTACAAAGTTCGTCAACAGATGGCGCTGCTGACTGGGGAAAACAATAAAACAATGTTTTCAAAGCAAGAAGCATACGCAAAGTTACAAGGATTGGCCTCCCTATTCGCCAGATTTGACATCATGCGATTTTTTTCTTTGGGGGTACTTGACAGACCAGGTGTATCGTCACAATCCACAAACTGTAAATGAACTGGAGCAATACATCTCTGCTGCTTGTCAGAACATTCAAACTGAAATTTTTTCACGGGCGTCTGCGAATTTTGTCCTCAGACTGCGCCACGTTGTTGCTGCAAACGGTGGTTATTATGAAGACATTGTTTTATAGTTTTTCCCAGTCAGCAGCGCCATCTGTTGACGAACTTTGTAACTAATTTTGAAAATTGATGAGAATAAATTTCCTGGTTACCTAAGCAGAATGCAGCAAACCGTACATTTCTATCACCTTCCGTTTTTCTTTAATTGATTTTTCAAATCGTCAGTTATTTTTGGGACACCCGATATATATATATATATATATATACTAAGAGCTTCGCCCCCTAGGCTCGCTACGCTTGCTTTTCGTACGAGGCCTTCGGCCCCTAATAAGGCTTACTTCTAAAAAGGCTTCATAAGGCTTAAAAGGGAATATTTTACTCGTAAAAGGCCCCCTAATAAGACTTACTAATAAAAAAATATTTGTTATTGCAATGTGATATTAACGTGACCGATCTGTAGGAAACAAGAAATATAATATAAAAGATAAGCTGTAGTACAGTAAGCTGTACTAAATTAATTAATTAGTAATATATAAATCAATAAATAAATTAAATAATATAAAAATATGTATTATAAATATAAAATAAATTTCAAACGTTGCTTGAAGTCAGGTAACTTTCAAGAACAGCAAAACAATGTTTCACAGTTTTAACCTCTATTAAGCTGTAGTAAAGTAAGCTGTAGTAAATTAATTAATTAGTAATATATAAATTAATTAGTAATATATAAATGAAAAAATAAATTAAATAATATAAAGATATGTATTATAAATATATATAAATTTCAAACGTTTCTTGAAATCAGGTAACTTTCAACAGCAGCAAAACAATGTCTGAGTTTAACCTTTGTTGCCACTCTCTGCTTCTCTTTAGAGTAAAAAAAATTTGAAGAATTCAGTATAAAAATAACGCTCGCGCATGAAGTATTTATTTTGATAAAGATACATTTCCCTTTTAAAAAAAAATAATAAACTGAACAAATGAACTTCTAAAATGAAAATGGCAACAAAGATCGTTTTAAATTATTTTTACATCTGTCCTCTGTTAAGGCTAATAGCGAGATACATAGGGATGATTCTCGGGCAATGTAACATCTTCCATCCATTTACTGTTGTCACCCTTATGCGAAGGGCTTTTCATCACTGTTGAATTATAATCTTTAAAATTCAATTAAATAATCGAATTTACTTTAAATGAAGTTTATATGAATAAGAAAGCTTTCAGCTTCCAGATGATGTAAATATTTTCTTTGTAAGATAAAAACTCGAGGAGCATCGATATTACACCCACATAGGGTACGATATTTCTTGAAAAACTGTGTTTCATTTTTCGATGAAAATATTAGTTTGTTTTAAAATATTTTTAAACAAATGAGGTCTAGTTTGAAAGAAAAATGTCTGTAGTCTTATATTGTAAAAAGATCAAAATTCTACGATCAATTTTTGGAGAGTTCTCGTAATCTGAAGATGAAAAAGTCAATATTTTCCCACAAAACATAAAAAAAACTTAAAGTCCAACGAAGATGAGACATGTCTTACTTTGTTCCCTCTATTTTTCTGCATCCATTGGTATCGCTCTCGACCGCATACCACCAGCGGTTTCGGAGGAGATAGCGTGACAAGCTTTTGACAGCGGCAGCGGAAGTTACTTTTTTTTAGAATAGAGATATATATAAATGACACGGTGCTTACACCGCGTAACCTTTATCTAAATAATTAATATAAAAGGCAGTCATCATTAAGGCCTGTGGCAAATAAAGACTATTTAAAGAACTTTATTAACACTAATTAACTCAATTCAATCAGCTACCGCTATTTCCCTCATCATCTCAGCTCACGACACGCGACCTCATCCAACGGCGGACAACTCTAATTTATGTTTTGTTCTTTTTCGCGCTTATGCAAAGGCGTGGGCGTTAGTTAGCGTCCTGTGACTGATGATTCATTCTCATGCTCTTTCGAACATTCGAGAATATGATGCAAACCTCTGTGATTCACTCAAGGCTACGCTCCCCAAAACCCAAGAGATAGACAACGTAACGCCGTATGTTGGTATTCTCGTTTCATAATTATTTATTCATATTAATTCCTTTAGATTTAGAATCAACCGATCCTCCTAAAAAATATAGTTAATTATAGTTTACGCTTCTAGACATTAAACACACACACATTATATATATATAGATAGATAGATAGATAGATAGATAGAGATAGAGATAGAGATATATATTTATTTAATAACTTATTTATTTATACATAACTTTTTATTAATATTTAATTTCTTTCCTTACCTTTATTTACCTCAGAAGTATATTTTCTTTCGTGGATTTACTCGCGTCTCTTAAAGTAACCTTCCAATGGTTCTACCTCTCTGTAGACGACAATTATGGTTATTAAACTACGCTAAGCACAAAACAGACCAATATTTCTTTCATAATTTCCCAAGGCAGTTGATACAGTTATATCTATTTAATATAAGAATACTGGTTTTTCTCTTCGAATAGAGACACATTTACATCACATTTAGAGAGAAAAAGTTGAATTGAAAAGAAATATTTTATGTACTGCTTATATAACATCAAGAGGGACGTGATAATGCATTTTCTTTTGAGTAAATGTTTTGGTGTGTTGATGGGTATAAAATTTGTTTTGTAAAAACAATCTTTAATTATTAAAGGAATTCATGTAAGGGCGCATTTTGAGTAAGGTAATATTTTCCTTCATACTTATAAAGCAAAAAAGAAAATCAATCAAGTACAAATATTGTTTCATAATGAATGCATTTTTCTCGCTAATTACTTATCTTGTAATAATATTTATCATAGTGTAGGCTCTTTTTGTTAATTTCATATCTCGAATGATGTTTTTCTTTATAGCATCAGTGTTATTTTCTTTAATTACATGTCTCGAACTAAGATGTGTTATGTCCTTTCCTCAATACATTTATATTCATTAATAATAAAATATTATATGGAACGTTCCTGACGCAGTTACGTAGCAGAGAACTATGGATAAAAAATTTAATATAAATGTCATTCGAATCAAAATATCATTGAATACAATTGTACATAGATGTTAATGTAAGGAGCAAAATGCAAATAAATATGGAACCAAAACGGTCTCACTATCTTTACAAAAATTAATTCAAAGGAAGTCGCTGTTCCTGTAAATACACAAATAATGAGCCAATTACATGCAATCCTTTATTTTTATTCCGCCTTTGTTTCACATTTCTGATAACTTGAAAAGATAATTGCAAAAAAAGGACGTTTTAAACTTTTCCAATTTTTATCCGTTTTTTCAATGTCAAAAATATCTTGTCAAATTAAATAGTGGATCAATATAAAAATGCAGTATATTTTCGTACATAGTTACAAGCAGGATGTTGCGTTTAAACTACAAAGGACTTAGGAAACTTTAATTAATTTTTACACAATTAATTAATTAATTTTGAAGAAATCAAGCTGAATATCCTTCTTTATAGATATTATGAGACTAATTTTCTCTCTTTTTTAGTATAGAAGAGAAAACTATTGTCAAAAAATCTATGATTTAATGTAAAATAGTAATTAGACACTTATAAGTAATTCTTTCAAAAGTAATGATTCAAATATCCTATTTAACCAAAACTGTAAGATGTTTTGATCTCATTGTTTTAAATTAATCCAATTACCTCTCTCTTGCATTATTTTATTACAATTAGCCTCATGAATTGAGTGGTCAGGCAATAATTACATTTGGGGCGCGGTGTGTCGTTATCTTCATGATTTACCTGGCATGCACTGCAAATATTATGTACTTTAAAATTTTTATATACAACGACAATTACACTATACTTCAGACATTAATAAATTTTTCATCACTAAAAATACGTTTAGATAGCTTCAAAACTGAACATGGAACTTTCTGTTTTCTTGACAGATGTGAAACAGAAGTGCTAGCAATTTAATGCTAAGACATGTCATATTCTTCCCTAATGAGCTCTTGAAATCTATAAGAACCCGCAGGTGTGCTTTCCCCCCCCCCCGTGGAAAATATTTTGAAAAACAATCCCCTCTGCCGTCAGGAGAAACAGGATGCCTCTGACATTAAAGTCATTATCTATAAATTTTGGCAGACCTCTGTAAATACTCAAATCAGAGTTTCTCATAATTTTTCTATGAATTTTTTAAAACCTACTGACAGGCTTGGAACTCGAATCAGACTTTGACTTTCCGGGCAGGCTTGCTGGTTATAACATGAGCAGTCAATAATACAATATTCTAGACTGAACTTCACAATGTCCAGCATGGATGCTTCTTCCATATGCCCTGTGTTATTCAGATCCACTAGCTTCTCTTAAATCTTGTAAATTTCAAAATAACGATTACAATAATTATAAAGTTCAAAAACTTAAAATAATCCATTTGAAGAATTTCAATTTAATTTTTAGTTGTTCAAAGTGTCTTTTGATTCCACGATCCATTGCGCAGATACATTTCATAATGAACCGGTAAAGAATGTTTGGGTTTCATTCTTTTTGGTAATCCAACTAACAGTTCAGCAGTTGCGAAGTTCAGTGGTAAGAGTCAGACAGAGCCTTAAACTAAACCAACTATCTTCCAGTACATGACTGGTATTGTGGCAGGTTGCCAGGAGGAGCTATGGCTTTTGAGGCCAATCGTGCTCAGCAGACTGCTTTGTCAAGACTCCTAAGTGGTCTCCTGAAGTGCCTTAAATTTGATCAAGGCAATAAGATCTTCCCTTTTTGTGGAAAATGTAACGTCAATCATTCCACCCCTGACCATCTTCTTTCTTGCTTGGGGCTTGATAAGGAGGATTTCACGCAGAATCCCCTCCTTGTCTTGGATTTTTTTTTAATTTTTTCTGTCTCGGGATCTGGTCTACCCTATCGGCTAGATCAGATAGGATTAGTAACAACAACAACAACAACAAACCAACTGTCTATTAAAAACTCAACTTGATTTTACTAATGTCTCACTAGGTTGAAAAATAGGCTTTCAGAAATATAACATCATAAATTCTTAACCCAGTGCATAACCGAAATGTCTCCCTTTGTGGCTCACATGAAGCTTAGAGCTTTATGCTATCTTTCTCTTCATGGTGGCTCACTACTGACTTGAGTCACGTGGTCTGTTCCGGGCGTTCAACTAGTTTTCATCAACCAGACTCTAACGTCTCTCTTTGACGTCATAGAGTAGGTGTCAAGCTATAGAATATCTCTGACCTTAAGCTATAGAATATTTCAATTATGAAGCTGGAAACCACTTTTATACATTCGTCAGATTTTAAAGAATCCTATATAGTTCATTCCATAGTTCAGAGTTCAGTTCCATATAGTTCATTAAATCTTCATATGTCCTCTGCCGTTTATTTTATCGAAGCTACTAAAAATATTTAACGTTATTATAAATGAAAAATGACATTTCATAAAGATAAATGTAAAAAATCAAATAACGAAATAAATTTAAAAATAAGACATCTGAAGAAAAAATACAATGAGACTACAGCGTTTTAAGTCCATTGTATTTCCTCACGCTAAATAATTAGAACTTCATAGATGAAATATTTAAGATTTTTAAAAAAACTTCAGTTCTCCTAGTGACTGCGAGTGTCTTGTCTATTAACATCAAGAATTTTACTCACATTTTTCGCTAATTTCCTCTTCATTATTTAACCATCATGTACCAATCATCATCCTTTTAATCAGGGATGCTATCAAGTCATGCAACTTTTATTTAACTCCACGGGCATAATAACAGAAAAAGAGAGTAATTTATGTAATTACTGAGCTATAACGGTTTAATTATCTGTCCGGGAAAATTGAGCTTTCTGAAAGCGAAGAATAATATGTTACTCTCTAGGGAACATATTAACTTTGCAAATTTTATTTTCAATATTATGCATTAGATTATGTCCTCATAAACAGCTTTCATTCCTACACAGCTTTCACAGCTTTCATTTTCTTTTTTTATAGTAGATTTTAGTTCAGTTTTCTGTAAGGAATAAGGTGATTTTTAGAGATGTGCCATTCATATATCTGTTAGACTTTACATTTTAAAAATGGTAATAGTAAAAGCTAATCCACTCAAGTGTAGCATAACTTTAACACGAGTTCCTGAATTAGAAATTTATTTTGTAGATTTTCAAAGTGTTTCCTGAAATTTTCTTGCATAAAAAATCCTGCTTCCACTTGAAATATAAAAATAAGTTATAATTAGTAGCTGCAAAACAAAATTTATTAAAGTTGCAAGGGATAATCGTTGGCAACAGCACTCAGAATTCACCAAAGAGAATGCCTGACACGAAGTTTTAGACGCGAGTTCGATTATCATTCTTCAATAGTAATTGTTACATTGGCATCCCACCTCCGGAAAGAGTGATCATGGACTATTAGTCAAGAGAATATCGAAAAATACACCTTAAAAAATCTGCGTTGGTGAAAATAAGAAAATTAAAATTATATTTAATTCAAGTTACGGATTGTAGACCTCAAAATGGAAAGAAGTATATTAGTGAAATTCATTGGACATAACAACCCCTCACATCGTCGGCAGGACTTAATTTCAGAACTCCCTACGGCCAATAAATTTCCTTCCTTCTGGAAGGAAAGAAAGAAGAAAGAAGGAAGGAAAGAAGAAGAAGAAAGTCCTCCTGAATCTATTAAAGCATGTTTATAATGTCTCATATATGATTTTGCACTTGTATGCTTCATCCATATTAAATGTCAAGTGCGCTGCTTTTTCCTTTACTATTCACTCACATTTATAGAAAAACGCCCATTTTCAAACGAAATGTGACTCCATTTTGAAATTCTGGAGCCACTGAGCTAGACTCAAGTTTTGTACGTAATATCTCAATGCAATTTACCAGACCGTTATTGATTTGAGTGACTCTCGGTAAGCAATCCGTCTTTGCGTTTGCTAAAGAGAAAAGTTTAATATTAGAAAAGGGGAAATTCATCAAACAAAACGGCTTTGATGTAGAATAATTCAGTAAAATTTAATATAGAAACCTGAAATCGTAAGATGAGAACTACTCTAAAGAAACGCATTCATGAACCATTCAGGAAAATTCAACGGAATATAACTCTGTAAGAAAGTAAATAAAAAAAAACTACAAAGAATATCTTTTATCCTGAATCTGCACTGCCTCCATTCTACTGTACAACATGTCCTTAGGAAGCATTTTTCTGGAACACTCTTGTATATTTATATAGGAAAAACGTCCATTCCCTTTCAAAGTGTGATAAGATGAAAGGCCATCTGGAAAATGTTTGTAACTCGTTGGATTAATGTCCATTAGGATAGGTGGCGAGACATCAAAAAGTGAGAGTAGATGTTTTCCACGAAAGTTAACGTCTCTTTTCGAAGTTATTAGGGAGAAATATTTAGAAAATATCATCTTTTATGATTGCGGATGGAAACGTTTTTGCTCAATCCTGCACTGGTCGCGTATATAAAAAAATTGCAGGCATGATCGTGGAGCGTCTGGCAGACACCGCACTATCTTATTTAGGTTTTAGTTATTCCATTTGTAAAAATAAATATTTATTAAAACAGTAAGTTAAAGACATGATGGATGTAAATGAAAACCAATCAGAATTTTTTAATGTAATTTTATTTGTAGTTAATTATATTCGTAGTTTTCACAATAAAATAAATTAACCTTTTCCTTACGGGGTGGGATAGCAAGCATCCAAAGAATACGATCCCAAGACTGAATATATATATATATATATATATATATATATATATATATATATATATATATACAGTATATCCCTTAATGGCTGTTCTTACAAAGGGGGTAGGAAATTTCCCGCTCTAAAAGGGGTATCGGAAAAATGAGCCCCGTAAACTAAAGGTTAAAGCAAATGGAAAAAAAAGGAATTTCTATAAACAATTTTTACAAATAAAAACCAATCAAAAGAAAAAAAATTATTTTTATTAGCAATTTCTACAATAGGATAAATAAAAACAAAGCAAACTTTTTTTTTAAAATGTATTTCTATTAGCAATCTTTACAAATTTGGTGAAAGGTTGGTTAATCCGGTGATTTGGTATATATTCATTTACTATAAAAGAATGATAGCAACTGAAGGAGTTTTGTTTGTTAGTTATGACTCATACATAAACGCTTCGAAGGTCCTGACATCTTCTGGGCGTATAGAGCAATCCATCAATAAGCAAAATGCAAACAAAGTGTTATTGGCGTCTATGAGACGCCGCGCGACCAGTACAGGGTTAAGCGCATATTACACTGTGAGCCAACTATATTTGATTGCATAAGTTTATCTCAATTCATCGATTTAAAAAGAAATAATTAATTTGATTTACGTTAAGTTTTTGTGAAACATGAGTTGAACTCTAAGCTTTTCTTGCACACTTCATCTCTAGAGAAATGAGATCACACTTAACAGTTAACAATTGTATCCAACAGTTACAGCGTTGAGAAATATCTTAGAAATTTTAGCACTTTCTTTATCTGCATTTGGAATTTTAATATATAAAGCCCCCATATGAAAATCTTCTACAATGAAATCACGTTCGTTGCATTTATCTTCAAGCATTAAAATATTTAATTAAATTTAATTAGTAAATTGTTTCCCTCTAATTTTCTTTAATTCGGATAATTATATAAAATATTGATTGCTTTCCAAAATAAAACTGCTCATATACGAAGCATCTAAAATTTTAATGATGATCCCTATTGCAAAATTTTGATCTATTATTAAAATGGGTACTTACGTATTATAGCTGAAACTTGGCAGCTTTTTACCCTTGGCGCAATATCCGCCCGCCAACACCTAATATGACAGTGGCAACCTATTTTCTAACCGGAAGTTATAAACAACATTTCCAGCAATAGCATGGTTAAAAATTACAAATGTGTGGAGAACGTGCCAGATGAAGAACAAGATTTCGATTATAAATAATTTTAGCTATAATTAAAAATTGCGCACTAATGACAAAACAGAAATGCATGAAAAATATTCAAAATGAGTATGTTAAAACAAACGCAAAGCTTTCAAAGCTTAAGTCTTAGGATGCTAAAATTTTGCATGGTGGTTACTTATAAGTCTTAACATGCCCAGTAAAAAATATTTTTAAAAAGTTGCAAATTTTAAGCGTGTTAAAAGGGACATAAACTCACTCCCCCTTTAAAATACATCCAATGTATCTCTTGAACAAAAGGGTCCGGGAAGTTGAAATTTTGTATAGTGGTTCCCCTTAAGCCCTAGGTGCACACCAATAAATCTTTTTTTTTTGAAAGTTCAAATTTTAAGGGGTTTAGTCCCCCCCCAAAAAAAAAACCCAATCTATCTCTGGAACCATAAGGCCTGTGAAGCTGAAATTTGTTTGGTTGGTTTCCCTTAAGCCCTAGGTGCACACCAATAATTTTTTTAGTAACCATTTTGGTAAATCGGAAGAAGCTGGGGCGGTTGGCTACTTTTTGGCGATTTTTTTGAAAAGTCGCCAAATTTGCGTTTCTGAGTCCGCCATTTTTTTCCCCGCTCATATTTTGATGTTTTGCTGTTTTTAAAAGTTTAAAACACCAAAACAACGAAATATGAAGGGGGGAAAAAAAGAGAACTCAGAAATTCTGGCGACCTTTCAAAAAAATCGCAACATGAAAAGTTTAAGGTATCCGACTACGTTCGGTGCCATTTTTTACAAAAACTTGTGCTATTTTTTGCCGGAATATAGCACCAAAGTAGGAAAATGATGAAAAAAAATAGTCCCCTAACTAGACAATAGCAATTTTAAATGTAAAATACATTTGAATAATTACATTTTTAATGAAATAAAGTTCTTCAGAAAACGAAATTAAAATATTTAATTGCACTGAAATCGCTCCGATTTAATTTCTTATCATCGTATGGAAAAAAATAAAAGATTTAGAAACAGAAATTTACATTTTTTTAAAGAATATAAGAAATTTCGTAATTTTCGTCTAAATCGACGTTTTAAACGTAGTCAGATACCTTAAATAACAAACATAAAAATTGACTTACCTTGATCTAGATTCGCACGTCCTAGGATTGTTTTTTGACGATGCCTTCATAATCGCCGTAATTTTTAGTAGACGTTGACTAAACGTTAAATAATTAAGTTTTTAAAATTTAAGTATTTTTTAAGTTTTCAGATTCAGTAAATTTGCTTTTTTTATTACTTAGGGGGAAATGAGATGCTTTCACAATCGGCGTAGTTTTCGCTAGACGTTCACTAATCGTTTTACATATCTTTTCATCAACCGTAGGGTTGTAATTACTATCAAAGTTCAGTAAATTTGCCCTTAAATTTATCCAAAATTCTTTGAGTTCTCATTGAAACTCTAAGGGACTTTACTTTGAATTCTTAAATTGATTCTTATTCAGTTTCGAATTCCTCTTCATCAGTAATATTATCTTAATAATCCTGCTGCACTTTTGCCCCTTTCACTCAAGATCATAAAGGAAAAACAACGAAAATTTACCGGTATTCGTTGGCAATTATGAAAGGCGTCGCATGAGCATAAAAGTCAGTGTTAATCCAAGGAAGAGCGGGAACCGAAAGAATAAAATAATTTTAATTGCGCGCGGAAATCAAATTTAGAGCAACGGCAACCAATCAGGAATCAATCTCAACCCTTTGGAACAGTTTATTGCAAAAAACAGGTGTACTAGGTTTTAAGGTGGCGCCATCTATTCTATATTAATAGAGTACATATAATGTGGTACTGTACAATATCCAATTCAACCAGACATTTAGTGTTTAATTTTGCATTTTAACAATAAATGAATCTATTTCATTGAATTCAATTGTGTAATATAAAACTCTTCACATTGAAGTGCAACATTATATTAAGTTGATTGTAGCTTTACAGGTTATCATTGCAAAGTGTGATTTACATATTCATTATTACCACTTACTCTTATGACCATATATTTTAAGCTGTGAAGATTATAGTTTCAGCTTGATCAGTAAATTTATACATCCAAGATAAACTTGGCCAAAGTGAGAATATTTTAGATCATCTGTGGATAAGATAACGCACACTCTTGGAACTCGAACAGCCCAAGAAAAACAAAATCTTTGATCACTGAATATGTAATATATGATTGTGACCTCTTTACCTATCTCCTCATTAAATTTTAAGTTATATAATGATTAGAGTTCTGGCTTAATGTATGAAAAGTGACAGGCTTGAATCTTAGGTTGGCACGGATGTTGAAATGGTTCGGAATCCACTTTAAATCATACGGCCCAGTCTAATTAGCTCTTATGAGCATAATTGACCATAAAGTTACAAATCAACCAACCGACCCAACAGTTCAAATTTAATATTGTCTTTGTTATTTTTGTCAATTTCTAATAAAACATTCTTCTAAATAAAGGTTAGTAGAATTAGAGATAAAAAATATCTTGCTCTTTAATATGGCTTTCTGCTTGTTGGGTTATCTAGTATAACCATAAATTTTCTTACAATTAGATCTCATGGAATCCCAAGGAACATAAAATTTGTATCTCTATTACCGAAAAGTGTTACAGAATTACAGTATTTCATTTTGCTCCCTTTGGTTATCACAAAAATGGACTTAGCATCCTTCAATTTATACCCAAGAAAAATATTTTTATTCTGGCTTCTGGTATTGTTATATATAAAATACAAATGAAAAATGCAATCTTTTCAGGTCTTGATAATAACATTTCTTCTGTTAATCTTTTTATTATGTAAATACACAAATGTAACCACATTAAAATAATTTTTTTTTAAATCAAATAAAAAAAAATTATCTTTTAAAATAAATTTAATTATTACAATTTAAAACTTTAAATAATTTAAAATTTGATTTTTAAAACTTATATATTCAAATAAATTTAAATTATTACAATTTAAACTTTAAATATTTTAAATTTAAGCTTATTATCCAATACATTTATTTTTTACTTTAAATAGTTTAAAATTTGATTTTTAAAAAATTATATAATCAAATAAATTTAAATTATTACAATTTAAATTTAAATATTTTAAATTTAAGCTTATTATTCAATACATTTATTTTCTAATTAACAAACTCAAATTTATCAAATTTAAATGATTGTGGAAATTTGAAGAAAGAAAATTTAAATTTCAACATTTTGTTAAAATCTCTATAAATTCTGATTTAAATACATACTAAATTAAATAGAATCCTTTATAAGTCAACAGATGGCAGCAGGAGCAAAACTGATGCTGGGATTAGATTAATATCTGTAAACAGGGTTGCTATCGAAGGCGCATTCATATGAATTGTAGGGGTAACCAGAAATCGGGATATATCATAACAGGAAGTAAATAATCGCCAAGTTGGCGGCAGCCCCAGCTTCTTCCGATTAAAGGGGTAAAGGGGTTTAGCTAGCCCCCCCCCCCAAAAAAAAATAAAATAAATACATAAACCCCCTGTATCTCTGGAACCATAAAGCCTGGGAAGCTGAAATTTGTTCGGTTGGTTTCCCTTAAACCCTAGGTACACACCAATAAATCTTCTTTTTTTTTTAAAGTTCAAATTTTAAGGGGTTTAGCCTCCCCCCCCCCCAAAAAAAAGAAATAAACTCACTGTATCTCTGGAACCATAAGGCCTGGGAAGCTGAAATTTGGTTGACTGGTTTCCCTTTTGCCCTAGGTGCACACCAATAATTTTTTTTTTTAGTTCAAATTTTAAGGGGTTTAGTCCCCTCCCCCCCCCCAAAAAAAATAAACCCACTGTATCTCTGGAACCATAAGGCCTGGGAAGCTGAAATTTGGTTGGTTGGTTTCCCTTTAGCCGTAGGTGCACACCAATAATTTTTTTTAGTTCAAATTTTAAGGGGTTTAGCTACCCCCCCCCCCAAAAAAAAAGAAAGAAAAAAACCCACTGTATCTCTGGAACCATAAGGCCTGGGAAGCTGAAATTTGTTTGGTTGGTTTCCCTTTAGCCCTAGGTGCGCACCAATAATTTTTTTAGTTCAAATTTTAAGGGGTTTAGCTATCCCCCCCCCAAAAAAAAATAATTACATAAACCCCCTGTATCTCTGGAACCATAAAGCCTGGGAAGCTGAAATTTGTTTGGTTGGTTTCCCTTAAACCCTAGGTACACACCAATAAATCTTTTTTTTTTTTTAAAGTTCAAATTTTAAGGGGTTTAGCCTCCCCCCCCCCCCCCCCAAAAAAAAAAGAAATAAACTCACTGTATCTCTGGAACCATAAGGCCTGGGAAGCTGAAATTTGGTTGACTGGTTTCCCTTAAGCCCTAGGTACACACCAATAAATCTTTTTTTTTTTTTTAAAGTTCAAATTTTAAGGGTTTAGCCTCCCCCCCCAAAAAAAAATAATAATAATAAACTCACTGTATCTCTGGAACCATAAGGCTTGGGAAGCTGAAATTTGGTTGGTTGGTTTCCCTTAAGCCCTAGGTGCACACCAATAATTTTTTTTTAGTTCAAATTTTAAGGGGTTTAGCTAGCCCCCCCCCCAAAAAAAAAAAAAAATAAATACATAAACCCCCTGTATCTCTGGAAACATAAAGCCTGGGAAACTGAAATTTGTTTGGTTGGTTTCCCTTAAGCCCTAGGTACACACCAATAAATCTTTTTTTTTTTAAAGTTCAAAGTTTTTTTAAAGTTTTTTTTAAAGTTTTTTAAAGTTTTTCACACATTTGTATTTTTTTAACACGCTATTGCTCAAAATGTTGTTTATAACATCCGGGCACCGAAATCTTTTATAAAACTTTGACGAAGAGCCCAACTTTTATCTTTTATCAAAGTTGAGGTATTACACTGTCATATTTCTCGTCAAACTTCTTTTATAAAAGATTTTTGTCAAATATCTTTCATAACCTAAAATAATAAAGAAAATCTTCAAAACGAAAGCGAAAAGCAATGAATGGCGAAAACAATACTATCAACAAGGATGGGGCGCATAATTGGCGCTTTATTGCCGTTTTTTCGCCAAACCGCAAAGCTTCAGCTATAATACGTAAAAAAGGTTATTACATGCAAGAGTTCATCCACACTTATTTTTACAGGTAATAATGAACAATATATTGCATAATATGTCAATTGGAGGTTTTAAAAAAAGTTCATTTTTTATGCTTAATTTTTGCTGTCTAACCTTGAAAACCAGCCTCAAAATCAGTATATTGTTTCAACCACAGTAGTTAGTCTCAAATTCTACATGCGATGAAAGATATAAGTCAATAGCAGTGATACTGTTTTAATTGTCTCCTCAACCACTCATTCTCTTAATTGTAAAAAGAATAGTCTTCTTTCATTCACTTGTGACACCACAAATACAATTTTATATTTCAATTTCTATTTGAATCATTATTTTGTCACTAGCTCTTGTGTTAATTTTTTCCCTACCTTCTGATTCGTCCATTTCTGAGAAAACTGACGACACAATCACCGGAATAAAAGGGAACGGTAAATGACCGTAGGATAGATCTAAGCAATATGAATATGTAACTCCTGGGTTTATCTAAGGTTACGTTTTTCCAATTGTGCGTATGAGCGTGTCGTGATTTCTACGAATGTACCCGAGTTCTACGGGTCCAAAAGAAAATTTAATGATGTGGGGGGGGGGGGGGGAAGTTTAAATATTGGTCTATATGTTTATGTGCATAGAAGTTATGTAAACATGCAGATTACAGGTAAATTAGCGAAGAATCGTGGATTGGTCGAATGGAAATCTGTTGTCGTTAAGTCATGAATTAATACGACTTAACCCTGCACTGGTCGCGTATTTAAAAATTGCAGGCATGGTCGCATGGAGTCTCGTAAAAGCCACACTATCTCAATTAGGTTTAAGTTACTCTATTTGTGAAAATAAATACTTATTAATACAGTAATTTAACCCTTCAACAGGCGCTCCAATTTTTTAAACACCAGCAGGCACGTGTGACACAAAGTGCAACGTCTCTTTCAACCTTGATTATTCCTTTTGTAATAAACTTTATTTTTTTCAAATTGCAAATAATAATTCTGCTTTCTATGACAAGATATAAAATGTTGATAATATTGAGATATATTTATAATTAAAGGCCAAAGAATGCATATACAATCGCCTTAATTCAAAGTTGTCCGGTTTATTGGATCTAAGGACAACTTGCGAATTCATTCCTATTATGTCCAGAAACCTAAAAAACAACGAGAGTCCATCTTCGTGATTTTCGGGATGAGGTGTAATAGCTGCACATTTGATCGACTACATCAACTCCAGCTTTTGTCGTATTGTAATCCAGTATAATCACTGGTTTACCACGGTTAAATCACGACTAACAATGAAAGGAAAGGAATAGAAGGGTCCGAAAATCATACCTGCATTAAAAAGGGTGTAGCTATAAATAGAAACTGCTTAGAACATTCAACCCTTACATGTAAAAACAAACCATTAAAAATTATGAAAACGTTGCACTCTATACCAGGGCGCGACCGCTGAAGTGTTAAAGACATAATGGGTGTAAGTGAAAACGAATCAAAAAAAATTTTAATGTAATTTTATATGCACTTTTAACAATAAAATAAAATGAAGCAAATAAAAAACGTATTTCTATAATAAATTTTTCTAATGAAAACCAATCAAATGGAACAAAATTATTTTATAAGCAATTTTTTCAATAGGATAAATAAAAGCAAATTTTTTATAAAAAAGTATTTTATCCGCAATTTTTACAAATTTGGTGAAACGCCAATCAGTTGTCTGGGTAAATATCCGTTTACTATAAAAGAATGATAGCAACTCCATCAATACGCAAAGTGCTATTGGCGTCTGTGAGACGCCGCGCTACCAGTGCAGGATTGACAAATACATTGCGTTTCACTCAATAAAAACGCAGTGGAAAACACAGTGTAATAATGTGCTCACACTGTGTTTAATACGTTATTACATTATGTAAAAAGGTTTTACGCTTTGAAATACTGGGGTTGTATAATTTTGTTCCTGTTTTAGATAAATTTGTGAAGTTTGTGCATCATAGCCTGTGAAACTTGGGTTATTTCAATGTGTCTATCTTCAAATGCAGTTATTCGAGTCTAGGTACATTTTATGAATCAACGACAATGGATTGCCGTTCGACCAAATAGTTGTGATTTGTAAAATCCAGAATAGGAAGACATTTTAGTCCACGATTGTATATAGATGAGGCACCGCTGTAGAATCAGTAGGCATAATGAGATTAAAGTTGTTTGCTATAATTCTATGATATCATTACAAAAGGATATGGATTATACTTATAAATATAAGCAGGTTGCTTTCTAAGTAAAATTTATACCTGATCAAATGAAAGGGACTTTTATGCGCATACACATACAGATCAATATTTTACTAAAATTTTCATACTGTTAACATACTTGTGTAAGTGTACGAACATCTTCGCCCATTTGTTGGTATTCGTATTCAAATACAGTCGTTTGTATTTAACGGTTTGTGTTCATGAGTACGACTAAATCTTCATAAATCTCTTAAGATAGATCAATTTAAAAGATTTTTTATATGCCAGTTCAATTTGAATTAATTATTATGCACGAATCTATTCAAGTAGTGAAGATCCGACGTTTCCCCGCGTGTTCTGACAGAAATAGTGCTGGGTGGTAATGGGTTTCAATTATTTTTAAAAGATTTTTAAATATTTATGATTAAAATTACCAGGAACGATTTACTCAGCGTGTAAACTGTAGAAAAAAAAGAGACACAACTCTTATGTATTACATGATGAGGACCATATTTGAAAAAAACAATATTATTTATTACAAATATCATATAATTATTTATTTTACAACATCATTTCATTAAAAGGTTTTCTATTAGATGAAGAAATAACCACATGTATGATTAATATTCTTTAAGTAATAATTTGGGCCCTCACCAAAATTAAACTTATACTTTTGGGTTCAGTGAACGTCAGTTCTATCCAAAAACAGTTCAAAAAAATGAAATCGAAAGTCTTCTTACCTTTTCTGAAGTCGATTCCCGGGCATGAAAGCTCTTTAAAAGTCGAGAAATTTTAGGGCGGGTTGTTTTTCTAAATATTTATTACACGTTACTACAAAATATATGACATAACATTAATGACACATGAACACTACAAAAAAAATCTAATTAAAGGTTACATTAAATTTTAGCATAATTTCCGCACACCTAATATGCAGCGCGTTTTTGTGCGGCCTCTATCTATCAGTTTTCAATCAGTTCTCTATCGGTTCTGTTTACAAAAAAAGTCTCTTCTGCATTCGCGCATGCGCAGAGAGTACATATTCCTCGACATCCTCCCATTTTTGAGTTTCTGAACTTTGAAACTCAAATATAATAACGAGGATAGTTCACAAGCCCAGTTTTTTCACTGGTTTCACACTGCGGTCACACCTGGTCGTAGTCGGCACATCTGATTCAGGAAGATCCGATAGCAGTTCCTGTGAGTCTGGACTATCGAGTTCTTGTTGTGCAGCTTTGGATTTACTTGGATCTCTACGTCTTTTATCACTTGAAGCAAGAACACTTTCATTTTTAAGTTCACGACACTCTTTGCGGGGTAAAAACTTAGGACACAGACTGTGTCTGGCTTCTGGCGAAATTTCCAAGTCATAAAGTCTCTTCTTTCTATTTTACTAGTCTTTACTCTCAAAAGTCCATTAGAATCAGTAATTATTTGTAGACCTTTCAATCTTTGGTCTGCCGGTCCAGCAAAAGATTCCTTTTGCACTAATTTCATCAATATGATTTCAGCTCTGACTAATTCTTCGACGTTTATGCGTTCGTTTTTCTAAGCCTTAGCATTGTAAACAAACCTATAGATACATGCTGTAACTTTTAAAATTTTGGCATATGAAGAAACTCTGTTGTGTATTTTCTGCTCATCATCTTTAGCCTCTAAGTTCATAGCAGTTATGATGGTCTTCTGTCTTTCAGAATTTACTACTTCCATCTCCGGTAAGGCTTCGGATTTTGGCCATTCTTTTTCAGGTCTCTTCAACCAAGATGGTCCCTCCCACCATGCTGAGTCCTACAATTTTTGAGCCGTACAACCTCGTGAGGGGAGATCAGCAGGATTGCAAATTCCAGTAATATGATGCCAGTCTTCAGGTGCACTTAACAGGCGGATCTCTTTCACTCTGTTCATGACAAAAGTTGCCCAAGGTTCTTCTTTCTTTATCCAATAAAGAGCATTGGTGGCGTCGGTCCAGAAAAATGTTTTCAAATTTTCCATCCCAAGATCTCTAATAGTTACGTGGGCCAACCTTACACCAATGTTGCATGCCAACTCCAATCTAGGAATACTAATGTTTTTTAATGGAGCCACTCTTGCCTTAGCTTGTATCAGTTGACAAATAACATTGTCCTGTTGTTCAATCCTCAAAAATATGCAGGTTGCATATGAGGTCTTACAAGCGTCACAAAAAATTTGAAGAGTTGCTTTTTCCGACTGCTCTAATTCAAAACGCAGCCATCTGGGTATCTTGATGGATGCTATGGATTCTAACTTCTCCATCCATTTGAAAAATCTATCTCATAAGTTCTTGGGCAAAACTTCGTCCCAGGCTAACTTCACCTTCCAAGTTTCTTGAAGTATTAGCTTTGGGATCAATGTTACTGGACAGGTATACCCTACTGGGTCAAAAATGAGACTTGCGATTGATAATTTTCTTTTAGTATATGGTTCGGCAACTTTTAAGTCTTTGAATGAGCAGTATAATGTATCTTCGCTAATGTTCCAAGTCATACCTAATACATTTACTTCGGTATCGTTTTTCTCATCCAACAAGCTACTTTGTGCGTTCGTTGTCCAGTCCCGTAAATTGAACTGGGCCGAAGACAGTAGCATGCAAGATTCAATAACAAATTTCTCCATTTCCGGGACACTTCTGAAGCTTATCAAGCAGTTGTCTATGTAAAAGGATGCCTTCAACTGCTCTGCTGTGTCTCGAAGAGCTTCAGGGAATTCATTCAAATGATGCGATAAAGTAGCATGGAGTAAGAATGGGCTTGAGATGACTCCAAACACTACTCTGCAATGACGGTATTCAACAATCTTCCCATTTTCATCATACCAAAGGAATCGTACATAGTCTCTATCTTCGTTTCTAATTCCGATTTGGAGGAAGGCCTCAATATCGGAAGTGATGCCTATTTTATTCTTCCTTAATCTGTTCAACAGTGTAGGAATAACTTCTACGAGATTCGGACCCTTTTCTAAGCAATCATTGAGAGACAGCATTCCCTTCCTGTGAGCCGAAGCGTCGAACACAGGCCAGATCTTTGTCGTTAAACTGCTTTCTTTGACTACAGGTCGGTGAGACAAATAGTGGACATCTTCTTGCGAATCATCAGGAGCCCTTTCTATAACGTTCTTCGTCAGCCATTCGCCAAAAATATTTCCATATTCTCGAAGAATCTCTATGTCTAACTTATTTTCACTGCAACAAGCCTTTTCTCTGCAATGTCTCTATTGAATACGAGCGTTTCCTTTTCTCGAACCCAAAGCAGAGCAACTTCATACCGTCCATCATGATCTCTTTTAACAGTGCTTAAAAAATACTCTTCAGTTTCTTTTTTCAAAGCTTCATTTGTTTTATCTACATAAATTTCCGAAATACCTACCACGTCCAGCTTCCAAAGGTTCTCTAGATCGTTGGCTAAGAGAGAAGTCACAAAAAAGGTGTTGATTTCATTTTTACTATCCGTTAAAGGAATTTCCCCCTTTTAAAGTCCATCCCAGCTTAGTATGCACTGCTACTGGCCCACTACTGCATGAATAAATTTTGCCAGTTAGCAGCTTTCCTCCCACATCGGCTCCTATCAACATATGTATAGTGTCATCTTCAAAACGTGCGTGTTTTACTCTGTCAGACAGAAAAAATTCTTTCTTCTCAAGTTCATAAATCCATGGACCGATGGGAATTTTGGGAATTTCATTACAAATTCTATTTTGATCTAAGACCTCAAATGTACAACGGAAAGAGTTATCAGGGCTAATAACATTTACCTGATATTTCTGGTGGGTCTCTTCTTGAGTCTGCACTCCACCAAAGAATGTATGTTTTATTTGTAACTCGCCATTAGACTGAAATCCAAATCAATTAATTTTTTCGTAACATAAGACTTCTGCGAGACGGAATCAATTAATGCTCTAACGGACATCTCTTTACCACCGTTATTTACCCTGACAACCAAGGTCTGTAATATTACATTCATGAGGAGCGTTTGATTAGATAGAACACTGTTCTGTATGCTTTGGTTTTGCGGGATGTCCTCTAATTTATCAGAATTGTCGTTAATCTTCCCCGGACACATAATTCTAAAATGACCCTTTCCACACGACGAACAGTTCACTTTCGCATTACAAAAGCGAGAAACATGCCTTAGCTTCAAACATTTAAAACACGCTCCCCGTTTCATCAACATCTCTCTCTTTTCATCGTATATCAAACCTGTAGCCTGCTTACATTCTGGGCTGGAGTGAAATTTATCGCAGAATATGCACGTTATTTGTGAATCATTTGTTTTGCTTTCAGCTGAATTAAATAGCTCAGCAGCGGAGGGATAGATTTGAAAGTGGCAGCTGTTTTCCCTCTCCGTTCTTTCGAAAATGTCAACCTTCTCTGGCGATGCCGTAGATAGCTCGCCTCACGCGTTTTAAAAATTTATTAAAGTATTTGTAGTACATAAATAACAGTTTTTACGTACTTTAAAATAATTAATAAATGATAATTATTAAATAGTAAATTATAAATGATTATAATCAATTATATAAATAATAATAGTTAATTATAAATATAAGACAAATATTAAATTGAAAGGACTAAATAAATACAACTAATGTAAAACTTTATGAAGCATTTAAATATAGTAATTACCTAAAAATCTTTTTGTGTGTGATATACTTTAAAACATGGAATTGCACATAATGGGGCATTACAGTCTTTGCAATAAGTACGTGTTTCACGGCGAATTCTTTTTCCATTGGCATCATTTTTGCTGCAACATACCACGCATCGTCTAGTAGGTTCTTTCTTTTTTTCTGTAGGTGGAATATAATCAGGAAAGTGGCGTGCTGACAATCTTAAAGTATTCGAAACTGTTTCAGCAGGTTTTGATTTCAAATGTCTGTGAGTGTGATATTTTTCAACAATTCTTCCAGCTAGTTCAAGTCTGAATTCCAAATTTGAATTTTTATTCCCTTTTTTTCCACAGCTGAAAAGCATTAAAAATTGTTATGTCCAATAAATAACGAAATATTTTCTTGTAATATTTCCTTTGACAAGATCGAGTTACGTCATAGTATCCAATTTGCTGATCCATGCGATCTACACCACCCATCGTATTATTATAATCTAAAGCAATCTTAGGCTTCTCTATTTCCACATTTTTCAATTTATTTCGGACTTTTACGACTTCAGGATTATGAATTGAGCTTATAAAATGAACATATTTTTTATCTCTCCATCGCATGATCACCATCTTACCTCTTTGATAGGCAAGTAAGTCTCCCTTTTTAAGCTTTTCTGTTTTCAGTTCCTTCGGTAGATATTTTCTGTTAGGTCTTAATGTTCCAAAAAAAATCAGTTTTAGATTTCAATAACATTTCCCCTAACTCGGGAGAGTTGTAGTAATTATCCATAGTAAGGCAGTATCCTTTGTTTAATAGCGGCTTAGAAAATGTCAAAACTACCTGAGTAGAAAACGAACATTCTTTATTTTCTTCAGATATATCTGTGCCTTTACCGACATAAATTATAATAGACCACACATATCCACTATGAGATTCATATAACATAAACATTTTGATACCGAATCTGGCCCTTTTAAGTGGTAAGTATTGGGTCCAAGAAAGTCTCCCCTTATACAGCAATAGACTTTCATCAATACATATGTCTTGTTCGAGTGTATAAACTTCCGAAAATTTTTTCTGTAAGTAATTTAAAACGGTCCATATTTTTTTTTTAGTTTTGGCTGAGGATGAGAAGAATCAGTGTTTTCATTCCTATCAAAATGAATAAATTGCATAATAAGGTAAAACCTTCTCGAACTCATGAGGTTAGAAAAAATAGGAGTTTCAATTAACTTTCTTTTTGACCAATACATTCTTACAGTTGGTTTCGTAATTATTCCTTGCAAAATTAATGTTGCAAAAAATACTCTCAATTCATTCGCATTAGTTTCACTCCAATGATGAGTTCGGGAATGTTCTTTGCTCTTAAATTTATTTAAATTTTCAGCAGCAAAAATGTTGGTTTCAGTAACAATATGATTTACAATCTCATCAGTAAAAAACAGCTCGAAGTACTCTAGTGGATCAGAAATATTTGTCACGCAAGCTTTCATGTCCACATCACCAGTAAAACTAAATCGGCTAGGAGCGTGAGAACTTGAATCAATTTTACACCACTGTTGAACACTCGAAAAATCTTCCTCATCGCTTGAATCGTCTTCTGAGCTTGATATACTGTGAAAAAAGTCTTCATCAGACTCAAAACTTGATAAGCTTTCTGTGTCACAATCATAATCATCATCATAATTATCTAACTTTCGCTTTTGAGCCATTTTACTTTACAAACACCCTAAAAAACGCGCTAAAATACGCATAAAAAGAACAAGGTAAAAAAAAAACTCCCCCATCATTATGAAAAGAAATTCATGGAACCCGTACTGCCATCTGTAGACAGTAAAACTAACTAAATTTCGCGAGTAGGATTCGTTTGTAACTAATCAATGCAGAATAATAATGGCGAACGAGCTTAGCTCGTCAGCGCGCATTGGGGGAAAATTTCACTACGCGAGTAGTGCTCGTTTGTAACCATTTCGGTCGAAATCTTGCTCCCGAGCGGAACTCGTTTGCGCGCATTATGAAGCACGATTCGATTGCGAGCTGAACTCGGTCATAACCATCAAAAGGTTAAAGCTTAAAAAGAGGAAGTTTTTGGCCTTGACCCATTGTATTATTCATCATAGGACCGAGTATTTCTCGAATGTATGTTTCAATCAACATATCTGTTCTTGCAAAATGTGATTTCAGGCATTCTATAGCCTGCCCGTAATTTTCTGCAGTTGGTGGGAACGACTCAACTATATCTCGTGCACGAGATCCCTTTTGGGTTGCCTGAATGAGATACTGATATTTATCTTCGGGTGCAATATTCACATCATCATGAATTTTTTCAAACTGACCCCAAAACGTAAGCCATTCTTTGATATCACCGCTAAATTGTTTTAGTTCAAGTTTAGGTAATTTAAACTTTCGTTTTGAAGATGTAATATCGGTTGAATTATTAAGAGTTTGGTTTAACCCTTCCAATCTATTCAAGTGTCGATTTAGCTTGATTTTCAGGTCTAAATATTTATCATTATACTCATAAATTGATTCGTATTCTGTATCAAATATTTGTTGAGAACAATCTTTAACATTTGTTAAAATATCCAATATTTTAGTATCAATTGATTCAATATTCTTATGCTTTTCCTCAAGTTTAACAATTAAACCAGCTATAGTGTCAGCATCATCGACTTTCGTATTCAATGCATCATTTATTTGAGTAGCGAGTCGAGTAAAACTAGCTCTAATCGGCGTTCTCAATCTTTTCAAGTTTTCCATATTTATGGAATCTAACTTTCAATCCCGGCCGGAATGCCAGATTTTGGGTTCAGTGAACGTCAGTTCTATCCAAAACCAGTTCAAAAAAGGAAATCGAATTAAAAGTCTTCTTACCTTTTCTGAAGTCGATTCCCGGGCATGAAAGCTCTTTAAAGGTCGAGAAATTTTAGAGCGGGTTCTTTTTCTAAATATTTATTGCATGCTACTACAAAATATATGACATAACATTAATGACACACGAACACTACAAAAAAAAAACATTTAATTAAAGGTTACATTAAATTTTAGCATAATTTCCGCACACCTAATATACAGCGCGTTTTTGTGCGGCCTCTATCTATCAGTTTTCTATCAGTTCTCAATCGGTTCTGTTTACAAAAAAAAAGTCTCTTCTGCATTCGCGCATGCGCAGAGAGTACATATTCCTCGACATATACAATTAAAATTAAAATTAAAATTTATCTCTTTAGTGCTGTCACACAATAAAATCGTAACACGAAACTTACCCCAATTCGTCTGGCTGTATTCATCATGCCAGACCTCTAGGAGGCCTCGAAAGGCCTTCCACCTGCCAGAGGCTCGACAGCCCCTCTATATCTCGGTATCCACTATCGAGATCACATCTCAATCTCAAAAATCAGCCCTCTTTCTTTTTTTTTGCCTGTTTTGATTACACATCTAACTAAATCTAACTTTCTATGCAAGTTTCTAACTTCCAATGAAAATATTTTTCCTTACTTCTAAACCGTCAAACTTCTCCAAAACTGAGATTCTATTGGCCTAAAATTATTCTTTTATTAAATTCACAAACCTCATTGGAGCTCTACTCTCTCTCATGTTTTTCCATTCCCATCCTCCATTTTTCTTATATTTTTATTTTCTTAACACCTGGTCAGTCCAAAACATTTTCTCCGTGATTGGCATTTCTCTAACTCTTTATTCTCAAACCTATTACCTTTACAATACCCTGTTGCGCACATTTCAGCCATATAATAATGTTCTCGATTTTTTCCTATATCTCCCTGAGCTCACTATACAATATTTTTTTACTTACTAACTGTTTACTACACTTTTCTCCTAAGCCCCACTTCTTTCTAATATATTCCATAAATATATTTTATTGCCCTTTATGTGAATGGTTTTCCTCTTACTTGACCATCGGCTATTCAAAGCCACCCCCTTACGGGGAGTCAGCTTTTTGTAACGTATCTTTTCGTTTTTTATAGTTCCGCGTTATCCCCTTTCTTACTAAACTGTCCCTCTAAACTTTCATGGCTGTGCACGAAACTCACCTCTTCTTAAAATATTTCATTACGCTTTCAAACCCTATAGATCTGTAGAAAAACTCTTTTCTTGTGCCTTACGTCTTCTTACAGTAACCTCTGCCCTTGCATTATAAGTGCCCCACCTGGTCTTCTTATTTGTTGCTGTTGTGAAGGATCCACAATTTGGACATTTTGAACTCCTTCCAACGTTATAGCCATTTTGTTCTTCCAACACGATTACGGGACATAAAACGGCCATATTGGAAAAAGGAGGAACTGCACCAATTTTCCAAGAAACATCGCACCCCCTGAATTCCTCAGGACGGGGGAAAGAAATTCCAGGAAATTCAACGGACATCCAATTTTCTTGGAAATAAGCGTACCACGTGGGTCAACCATGGGAATGTTGGAGCATCCTGCCCTCGAATAAAAAACTCGAAGAGGCAATAAATTTACGTGATAAACTGACCTGGGGAGGAGTTATAATAAAGATTGGGGGAGCCCCGAGTGTGGGAAAACGACGTTCGGAGGGAGAGCGAGAGAGCGATTTGAGGTAGCGAGCTGCGAAGAAAGCCTGGGAATAAAGACGCCCCCGTAAAATGGCGAGATGTCCGTGTTCAATCGCCAGCGCCGAATCCTGTTGCCTCCGCCAGTGAAGGGCCACATGATTATTAGCCCGATGCCTAAAGCCTCCTCCGGTAGAAGTGCCTCAACGACGCCATGCTCTGCTGTTTCATAAAATCTCCCCAGGTTGGTCATTTCTTCCCCCTTTAAATAGTGCTCATGCCTTTTAAGAGATTACGAGACTTTTATTTCACTCGACCCGTAATGGTTATGCCGCAGGAAGCAGATGAACTATGCCCTAATTCGGTTAAAATATGTATAGCCAAGATCTTAAATATAATATGTAAACCCGACCTTTTCTTGTAAAATATTGCATAATAAATGTTGTTATTTTTATTTATAAACGCATAGTTCCCTTTGGAGTTCACCTCCCTAATTTTACACAACGCAAAGGGGTATCTCTGGTACCCCTCATAACAGTTGCCTTTACGTAAGTAAGGTGGAAACAGCCCCAAAATTCTAAACTAATGTAACTTTTATTTTGGTAGACTGGAAAGTCTAGCAATAGTTCTTAATACAAATATATATATGCGTGTAAAAATGTATTGCATACTTGCTTTCTCGTTACATTTAAATACGTTATATTATGTTTAAACTGCCATTATCGTAATGCAGAAAACCTGCAGTAGTGATCTTGAAAAGCGTAGAAACTCCCTTTCAGTAAATACTCACGCCAAAAATAACGTACTGTCTAGAACCGCCTGAATGTTTCAGCCTTCGATCTGTTGACATTCACATTTTTTTTTTATTTATTTAAGTGAATAGTATTTTTTAACTTCCTTTCTGCTCGCTAGATACGTGGAACCATTTATTACTGGTTGACAAGTGAGCGAAGATGTCATTTTGTAGATAGCAGGATCGGGAGTGTTTGTATTCCACTTGAAGCGCGCGTCATGCTCTGACCCAGTTTGCAGATACATTATATGTTAGCTTTTGGATCGACAACCTATAATGTTCTTGTTTTTCTGGTCTTTTTTATGGTCTTGGGAAAACAAGTTAAACTTAAATATGGGTACTTCTCGAACATATATCTGCCGTCACTGTTTGATTTAACGTTTTCAAACAAGAGAATGATGATCTGTTCTATACAACTGATGATTAAAATGTACGTATATTATTATTTATACTTATAGATAAATATAAGACAGGATACTTTTATACTGAATAGTGGCCTATTTTGAGGGAAATATTCAAACAGCCCTTGAAAGACAAGAAAACCTTTTTATTTCTTTTTTTAAGCCATATAGTTCCCAGCGTTTCGTCGAAAATTTATCTAGATCAGCGCTTCTTAATACTTTTTTTCATTCATGACTCCTTTTTATCATCCAGATTTTTACGCGACCCCGAGAAATAAGGATATAAAGATAAATATTTTCTCATAAAAATTTTATTTCTTTGGTAAACAATGTACATATGAAGGCCTTATTTGAATAGCGGTCCAACTCCATTCTTGTTCCTTTTGAGATTCAGAACCTTAAAGTCTAACGAGTGCTGAGAAATGACTGCTGAAGTCTGATTTGCAATGCCCTCTGTTGGCAGCAGAAATAAGCTGGAGGTGTACAAGTTTAAAAATAAGATAGAAATGACTTGTATGAACATAAAAGTGAGACTAACTCCATTTTTTTTAAAAAGTGGATTTGGACCACTATTTAAATAAAACCTTCATACGTAAAACAGTAGTATATATGAAAAGTAGTAGCAAATAAAATAAAATATATGTCTCAGATACTCGCGGAGGGTGACAAGAATTAAATTCATGTATCAGAATTAAATTTTCGCGACACTAAAATTTCGCTTTGCTACCCAATTTGAGGTCGCGACCCGCAGTTTAAGAAACTCTGATCTGGATAATACTGTACAGTTAAATTTTCCAGTTGTATGAAGAAAAACTTTGAATATAAAAGTGGTACGCAAAATAACAGTGAAATTGGTTATTGTTTTTACATCTTTTTACGTACTCAGTGGAACTTCAGCTACTGCTGTATTCTTTTAATTTTCTCAGTAGCGCTTGCTGTTGCACTGTTATTTAGCACCAGTCAAATTTCATGAAAGTGTCAAGAGTGCACGTAGTGTCAGATCGCATAGATTTAGACAGACAAATATTTGGCACATGTTTAATTAACATCCGTCGTAGAATAGTCAATTCATTCGGAGAATTTAGAAGTAAGCTTTCTATAAAATCAGGACAATATGCGCAATCAGAGATAAAACATCTCATGAACTCTGCAGTGGAAGAAAGATGCTGAATGAATGAGACACACGGGCAATAAAGAGGACTTATGACATTTAGCAGAGAAATAACAATTGCAAAATTGACGATCGCTTTGAATCTACAATTTAATAAATCTTTGTTAACTAGAGCTGTGATACTACACTCTCAGAATAATCTTTAAACAAAAATTCGCCGCGTGGGCTTGTGGCGGCCCTGTGGTACAGCGCGCTGGTTTTCTGTGCTGAGGGTGCTCGGATCGAATCCCGGGGTCGCGTCACGAGAAATTCCTCCGTTTGTGTCGTCCCTTCATAGGAGGTGATGCTGTCCGCCTATATGATACCCCCACAATAAAGTGGACAGTAAACTGCGGCGTAGTATAATCGCCAAATTTGACGCCAAGTCTCCAAATTTGGTGATATCTCGCCAAACTTGGTGCTAAAAATAATAATCACCAAAAACGTCGCCAACAAGCCAATATCTCGCCAATTTGGCGAGATACCATAGAAATCCTATGTAAAATGCATAGTACTGCCGAAATAACTGCGCATAAACTGCGGCGTAGTATAGGCGAATGTTTGACGACAAGTGCCTCCGCTTGTATAAAAAAAAAAAAAAAAAAAATTCGCCGTGTAACTACAATCAACGAGCTTCTAGTAACACGACTGAATGCTCAAAAGGATGAAACCTGGATGACTGGAAATATGCAATTTTTTCAGACGAATATGCCTTTGCGACGTTCCCCACCACTTAAACGCATTTATATGCAGAGTACACTGAAAGAAGTTACAATTCAGACCATTTTCATCTCCCAATGAAACACGCTGTATGACACACCATTTTTTGGCCAGAGAATACTTTTTTTACCCTCACTGTACCCAGGAGAGGTATATGTTGTTTGCCACTTATCGATGGGCACTTATCGATGAAGATATTCGCCCTTAAACCGCGAAAATCGTTGGTTTCTTTCAATGGGAGCACCGGATAGGTCAACCAACACCTCCCCCTGGAGGCACCTCAATTTTGACCGAGCAACCCCAGGGGCGACATCTAGGAGGCTCGTACCTACTCCCAACTTCTCTGACTTCATAGAAGGACTTTCCGGATCTTCAGATTTAACACGTCCATATCCGGCCCAAACACGAATATGGCTGTAAGGCGCGCCAGATCTGGAAACCTGTGTCAAGGTTGGCGTGTGGCAACCCTACTTCCGAGGGGAGCGCTTTGTTTTTCGGAGTTGAAGTTGAACTGCAGACGAGAACACATAGGCCAACAGGGTTTAGCTGACAAATATGGCTCTGTATGCCAAATCAATCCTTTTTTAATTGTTTTATACTAGCCGGGCTTCGCCCGGCTATGCTCGGGCCTCACAAAAGAAAAAACAGGCCCTTTTCAGGGCCATACAAATGTATTAAATTCCCGTCAATTTTCATTCTCGTCGCTGCCGACAGATGGCTGCACCATACTGCTTTGAGTGCAGGGCTTCTCCGGTGGAGTGCTTTTTTAGAATTAAAATATCTTTAAAACTATTAACGTAACAGAATAACTGTAAGCAGAAAAAGTTATTAGTTTTCAAAGCTCTTTCCAAATATGTAAGATTTATGTACTTTCATGAGAAAAATAATACACCGATTTTCGACCAAAATGGCCGCCAAAATCGCAGTCTCAGGATGAGTGAGACCCGGAGATGTGACGGACCCGAGAAATACGTCTGTTACTTTATTTATATAGAAGATGTGCTGCATGTGCTGTGTCCCTTAAAAACGATCTAATAAAGTCTTGGGACAAAAGTGTGGAAGTCTTTTTTGTGTCGTCTCTGTTCCTAGCATAAAAGAACTCCCACACAAGGCGGTTAAAACCGTTAGAATTGCATTCGATGACGATAATGGCATTCGTCGGGATTCGAACTGAACAGCCCCAGTTCAAATCCCAACCACGTTACAATTAGACTACCTCGGCCCCTGATCTATAAAACATTAGATATCTGGAAATTGCATAACAAGCAAATGTATTTTAGAGGCAGAAATTCAATTGGAGAGTTTGAAAATTAGCGGGTAAAACGCTTTCATTCGAATATAAAATATTTAATATAAACCACATTACTAAAAATGAAATATTGAGATTTTAAATTGGTAATACCCGGACATAAATGGAGAATTATGCAAAAGATCTATATGGGATGTTCAAAAATATTTAAATGCAAGATTCTACGATTTTTTATAACACTAGATTTAAGTAAAGAAACACAGCTTATAACTGCAATGCAATCAAGAAAGAGTTTCTTTTCATTTTTTTTTTAAGGAACGTACTTTAAAAACATACCTTTAACAATGTTACTCACTCTGTAGATGTTTCTTAGGGGAAAAAAAATCTTTTTTTTTTAAATAGCAGCAAAGCTTTATTTTATAAATACCTTTTATGTAGAATTTCTGTGAAAGGATTTTCAACAAGCTTTTTTTTCTTTCCTTTTCATTAACATAATGTAATTTACGAAGTTCAAGACACTAATGTTCCAATTTCAATCTCATTAAAGGAAAAAAATATCTTTAGAAAGGAAATATTTTCTTTTCACCAAGATCTCTAAAATGAAATAAAGGAGATACAAGTGCTATATGCTATATACTTATGGACTCAATTCTCAGTTTGGTTTATTACATTTTTTCTTAAATTTATTTAGAATATTAATCATAATCATTTCTGCATGTATTATTTCATTAAGATCGTTTACTCCTAAGTATATACTGCATGCACCCTAAATTTAGTGTATGCTAAAAAACTTTCTACAAAAAGTATCAGAAAGGAATGAGTTTTAAACCAATTTCCGAAAACGTAACACTACAGTTAACACTAATTTCTATATCCAAAGGCATTAAATATGCAAATGGACACATGAGCTAAATTTTTCTCTCGTTATAGCGAAAATGCTGCCTCAACTAATGTTGGGAAACTAATAATCGTAGAACGTCTAAACTCAAAACATATGCACATTTTATAGAGTATACTAAATTTATCTTGTTATGTATCTGGCATCGAGCAGATGGATGTATGCAGATCAGCCAGGTATAACGCCAACTCGACCAATCAGATCAATTTTCAGGACTACAAACAGTAGAAGCCCAACATCTGCTTGTGTGCGTGTGTAAGTAATCGGTTGCTATGTTAATAAATTGTTAGTTGTGTTTAGCATCGTATCTCTTTCCTTCATCGAGCCCACTACGTTTAAAAAGTATCTTCAAAATACAACATATCAGTATTGTGTAGACAGTTCAGAAACAAAATTATAAATGTAAGCGTGGGATGTGAATGTCTTCTCACGTCAGAATGTACATACAAATGCATACGTGTTTTATTTTACACTCTATAACAAAAAAATCGACGCACCAAGGAGTTGTCCGATTGCAACAAAAATTGGTAGATGTGAAAAACATGCACAGAAAAAAAAGATTAAAATTTCAGAACAACTTAATGATTTATTCCAGAGTTTGATCGTTACAAAATGAGGAGGTCAATACGGCGTTGGTCCACCTCTGGCCTAGATGCAGGCTGTCATAGACTGATAAAGTTGACGTTGCATAGACTGATAAAGTTCCTGGATGATGTCCTGCGAGATTTCTTGCCAAATTGTCTTTGGGCAACTGTTGGGCTAAATCGATAACGTTCCGGGGTTGTTGCAATCACCTTCCCATCACATTCCAAAAGACCTCTATGGGGGAGAGATCAGGAGAAACAAGGTGGTCAAGGAAGTGTTCGGCAAACCTTTGAGTTTATCACCTCGGACCCCCAGGCCATAAAAAGCCCATCGTCCATGATGGGCTTCATCGTTCATGATGGGCGGATGCCATCGGCCATGATGGCAGACATTCAGTAATGTGACTGAAGTCCAGTCACTACGTAGCAAGAGCCTGAATACGCAGTAGAGGGTTAATTTCCCAAGTTCGGATGCATTTTCAATTTCTGTGGGGCTGGAGGATGCCGGACAAGCAGTACAGATCTGTCATCCACCCAAGGCACCCCCAGCCCCTTGAAGTGTTCGGCAAGCTTAAAGACAATTCACGGCACAAGCCGTATGCGTCCGGGCATTATCTTGTTGAAAAGTAAGTCGTGGATGGCGCAAGATTAACGGCAACAAAATGGATCCCAGAATGTCGTCTACGTACCGCTGAGCTGTAAGTGCGTCACTAATGACTACCAAAGGGGTCTGGCTATCAAAGAAAATGGTACCCCAGACCATCACGTCCTGTTGTGGACCTGTGTGGATGGTGATAGTAAGGGCAGGATCCTTACGCTTACCAGAATGTCACCAGACACGTCCTCAGTGGTCATCAGGACACAGTTGGAAACGAAACTCGTCACTAAAGACTACACCTCCCCAGTCAGAGCAATTCCAAGTTGATAGAGTTAAGCACCACTGTAATGGTATTTGACTGTGTACAGACGTTAGGGAAAGCGGCGTAATGGTCGGCATGGCCGTAGATTCCGCTCTTTCAGACGTCTGTCAATGGTCCTGTTGGATACTTGTGTGCGGGTCACACGTCGGAGGGTTAATAATGATGAATCCGGTGCTGTGACAGCTGATATGACAATCACTTTGTCTTCCCGTTCTGTTGGGGTCCTAGGTCGACCGCTGCCGTCCTGACGCTTAAATCTGCCGTTGTTGACCCACTCTTGCCAGAATCGTCTAATTGTTTCATCGCTTCGACACTTGTGTCTAGCGATTTTTCGATTTGCCCAACTAACTTCTTTCAGTCCGATGACACGACCTCTTTGAAACTCTAAACTATGCTCGTAATGAGAACGAATCCTTCGGTGAGGTATAATTACTGTAGGCGTAAGATATCCGCAGTCGAAATGCAACAGAAAATTTGAACTAAGTTCGAGAATTTCTCTTTATATACATCTGCTGGATGCGCAGTTCTGGTGCGCTGGAACTCCCGCTGTTCATTCGTTGGACACCAAATTTTATTCGTTTGCATATTCGATCGAAACACCTTTGTATACAAAATTTCATTACAATCGTACAACTCCTTCTTGGTGTGTCGATTTTTTTTTTGTTGTAGAGTGTATGTGCAGGTATATATAAATCCACAACATGAAATAAAACCCACGCGACAGCACCAAAATAGTTTCATGCAAATAATCCAGGATAAGGTGCACACAAAATTATTTCCCTCGAATGAAGATAAACATGAAAATGTTGAAATCCAAACCATGAAGAAAGATGAAAGGGAAAAAGACTTTAGGACTTACAGTTGAAAGGTAATGTATCTTGTTCAGCAGCACCAACATTATCAATGAAAGATGAGTTGTTCTTGTGAACTTAATTATCGGAGATATTTTGATTTTCAAATGTTACAAATGTTATAACATACTTATAAATAAAATAAATTTTCTTTATATAAATATTTCTGTTTAACGCTTTTTTAAATTGAACTGTCAATTTCGGAAAATGGAGATCCGAATGAATCTATCTATCTATAAATATGTTACAGCGACACATATATATAGATATACTAGCTGAAAACCCGCACTTCGCTACGGAGTACATTCAAAATAAATACAACGGTCAATGTATGCAATTAATGCCAAAAATAAATATATATATATATATATATATATATATATATATATTATATAATAATAATAATAATAAATACGACGATCAATGTATACAATTGATGTAATATATATATATGTATATATATATTTATTTATTTATAAGAAAATCGTAAGGAATATTTTTATAGACAAAATAATGTAGAAGAAAATATTCAAATTAAATCTAATATAAAGAATACTAAAGAATATAGTACAGTTTGTAGAACATTTCTTTTACTGTATTTTAATATTTTTTTGGATAATGTCCAACCGTCTGCGGTATTATCAAGAAAAAAAAGTATATTTTTTGTCTATTTAGTTGTTATGCACGTGACGATAAATTTATTTAAAGTACCAGGAAAATATATCACGTGATCAGCATTTAATAAATTAAATTCTAAAAATTAATTTTTAAAAATTCACCAAAAATCAGAAAATAGACGTAAAAATTCGAGAAAGATTTCATTTTAAAGGAATTGTTATGATCTTTCTCGTGATATAAATTCTATAACCCTCAAATTATTATTTTAAATGAAAACTTAAAAAAAGGTTAAAAAACAGTTTAAAATTTAATTTAAAAAAATCTAAGAAGAATTTTTAAAAAATCTTTCGTAGTGCACCCCTATACTATAAGAAGAATCTCCATGCAAAATTTCAGCCCTTTAGGTCCAGCGGTTTGGTCTGTGCGTTGTATGTCAGTCAGTGAGTCAGTTACGGAGCTATTTTATATATATAGATAGATCCTCTCTTGCGTTGTGTTCAGCAGGAAAAACCATCTGCTCTGGAATGGGAGCAACAAAAGGACTGGAAAGCAACAAAGCTCTATGGGGGTGTAGTTTCCAAGGAAACTTTATTGGTCCTATCAATGCATTGCACAGACTTACTTGCACAGACCTGTGAAAAGCGGATAAACTGAAAAGTTCGGCTGTCATCAGCCGTTATAAAGTAATGGTTGCCAGAAAAGTTTCAGTAGGTAACTTATCTGAGAAAAAGCTTCGAAACTGAGTATGTCGCAAACATCCATCTTGAGGTACAAAACTTTAGCATGTACTTGTGAAATTTCTGTTGAGACTGGGTTATCCTTTATCTAACAGTGTTATTAACAATTCCAGCAAAGCTTATCGCCCTCACTCCGTTAAAATCAACACAAAGATTCCTATGTAAAATGTTTCATCCCTGATGAATATAACTCTGCAGATGTTCTGTAACAGTTTATTCAATTCTACCATTCATTGCGCCCAACAGCACGTAAGATGGTGTGCAGAAAGAAACACAAAGATACGAGCAACAGACATTACCGTCAAGTTCAAAATTTCTCTAATGTCTGTAAATGAATTAATAAATTTTGAGACACATCAGCAATAGACTGAACATACTAAAATGCATTGTTACAAATTCCCAGTTCGGGTTCGGCAACTGAATGGACTTTGAATAAGACAGAATTGGAACAAAGATTTATTTACAGGGAGTCAAAATACTATATCTTACTGATCGTCAGAAACTGACTACAGTGCTTCTAACACAATCTCTAGATCACAGAAGTACTGAAAAACACAAAAGACGAGGGACGAAGTCGCCCTTATCGCGGCATAAATCTCAACAATTCTCCGAAGAAAATCTCACGGCTAACAGCGGCACTTTTGACAAGCTGGAAGCACAACTCAAAACTAAAATCTGAAGTCTGAACTGAACCCCGAATCAAGGCTGTATGTATAGTTTCTCGAGAGTCTGTGGATTTCAACAATGTTTCAGAAAATACTAGGCTTGGAAAACTAGCCAAATTTGACTCCAAGTTGCCAAATTTGGTGATATCTCGCCAAACTTGGTGCTAAAAATATTAATCACCAAAAACGTCGCCAACAAGCCAATATCTCGCCAATTTGGCGAGATACCATAGAAATCCTATGTAAAATGCATAGTACTGCCGAAATTTAGCTAATACGACTATTTACATGGAACAAACGATAATAATGCAATATTTTACAAGCAGAATAACAATTTTAACGGTAATTTAAGCTAAAGACATGCATTAACTTACAAAATCCGTAACAGTATTTTATGGTGTTCATATTGTTAAGAAAAATTATAGACAAAATATAATGTGTAACATAATTATTACAAAAATGGTTAATATGTACCTGAAAAAATTCACAGGCATGAAATTTCAAAAGTGGTAACATAAAAAAAAAATGCTAAGCGAACAGCAGAAGGTAAATGTGAATATGCCCTCCGGTGAAAAACATTTTCTCCAAACCTCTTAACACCCTTTATCATTTAAATGACTAAAGTCGGTTCTGTTTTTCACACATTAAGAAAACACCGTTAATGAGAAAAGAAATCAAAAGATTAGCTGGAAAATTAGAAAAACAGAAAGTGCTGATATTTAAGTCATGTAAAAAAAAAATTTTGTTTTTTGTCGGGATGGCACAGCTTTTCAAAGACTTTCTCTCAAATTCCTCTTTAAACTAATTTGTACATTGAGTAAGATTTTGTGAAAAGTTAGTTATATGAGTATGTCTTACTAATAAAAGGTAATGTGGGAATTTTTCTAAAGGTAATTTCAAATGCATAACTTCATAAATGCATAAGACATAGTTCTTAGCCCTTTACCAGAAATAAAAGGTATGATGTGTATTCGAAGTTTTGATCTTACACCACTCATATTGTTACTGTGTTAAATTTGTTTTAAGAGCAGTGCGATTATTTACGCTAGAAATTGTGTAATAATTGAGCAAATTTATTGCTGAATTTCCATTATTTGCCGAGGTTGTAACCAATGAAAAATGCCAAAACGAGCTCTTAATTTCTAAAGGGACGCTTGTAAGTAAAAGTCAAAGAAATTGAAGTTGTTAGTAATTTGAGAACTAATGGGAATTACAAACTTTAACCACTGGGAAAAAATAGTGGTATTCTTTTTTGTGTGCAAGTGAAACAAAGCACTTAAGTAACCACTTTGCCACATCATTTCTATCACTTATATATTTTTCTTTACTCCTAAGAATTGCCTTATAAATGGAAAGGGTTGTCAATTAGAGAACAAATGTGAATGCAGAAACTTATAAGAATAACACGATGCTACACTTTTTCCCGTTTATTAATATTTACTTGACTTAAAAATAACAGTCTTATAAATTGAAATAGTAGATACCATAAAACAAATGAATATCTCAAAGACTAATCTTGGAAAATATCAATTCTTTTTTTAAAGTACAAATGAATAAAAGCATTCTTTCGAGTTATGTCGAAGTTTAGCTTCATGCAAATAAATAATTAAATAATCCTTATTAAATGAGTATACAATGAATTAAAATAAATTTAAGAAGTGAACTCTTACTTGCAAGAAGAATTTATTGTAAAAAGAGTTGGCGCAAATATTTAATAGTGTTACGAATTTTGCGAGTTTATGGTAATCTTGCCAAATATGAGAGTTATCGCCAAATTGGCGATGGATTTGGTGACTTATTCTGGTCGCCAAATTTGGTAATATGGCGCTAAACGGTCGCCAACCTTCTAGATCTTTCTGAAAGCTTCTGGAGATTTCTAGCTGGTTGACCGATAGGGGGCGTTTTGTAAGTTTATTAATATACCTGACATTGGCATTGGAACTCGGTGTGTTCTTTTCTGCTGAGAATTGAATGAACTGAAAGTGCGTTAGGTGTGTATTGCATTGAAGACTCTGTTATCCTGACTTGTGTTTTTAGATTTTTCTGCTGTATAGAAGACAGTTGTTACGTGTTTTCTGTTCGATTTTGTGTATACGCCTGAAGAATTTACAGAATAATGAATTTTATTTTGTGTGCACTTCCTGAAGAGATTTTATTCAATCCTATCGAACCTAGGAAAACGGAGCAATAGAAAAACTTTGCTTTTAAGGCTGAATTAGCTCAGTTTAACTTTTTATTTCCCCCTTGAATTATTTTGCTCCTGTTTCTTATGTTAATTATTTCTTAGCTTCTCGCTTGTTCAGGTCTAGATTTTGTCAAAAATAGAACAGCAATGAGATGTAACATATTACCTTTGTATTAAATGTAGTTATAAGTATTTAATAAAAGCCCTACTTCGAATAATTTCCTTCTCGGTCTTTCCGATAGTTTATACAAAAACTTCCTTCTTTTGTGCCGAAATATTTTACCTTCGAATGACATTTCTGTTATTCCTTAGTATAAAAGAAAATATGTGGTTCTGTGTAATATCACCGGCACCTTCGGCATTCTTTGATGCTGACTTATTCAGCAGATATCGCCTCTTTCATCCCCTGCCATTACATTATTAAATGTGATACACACTATTTGTAATAGGAAACGAAACAAATACATGTTTGCAAGAGTCACACATATGGATATTGTTTTCCGAATTCTTATAACGTGAGATTCCCTTGCTCTTCTAATGCCTGTAAAAAATATCAATCACAAATATTTTATGAAAAATCAAAACTTCTCATTATATGTGTAACTTAGGGTTGACATTTATTTTATTTATTTATTTTATTTATTTATTTTACAGTTCTTTTAAGAATTTTGACAGCGAGTGTAACATCAAAGTCTTTAAAAACATTTATACTGAACTCTGGTAAAACCAAATAGAAAGCTGTTTTTAATATTTATTTATTTGACTATTTATAGGGAACAGGAACACACAGCTTTTTAAAATCCACAACAAAAATTTAGAAGGACATCTTGCTTTGAACTAATCGGTTTAAGTTCTTCATTAGGCCGGGAAGAATTACGTGTGATTGTCTCTATGGACAGTTCGTAAATAAAGTGTAGACAATCAGTGGCGTAGCGAAGGGAGGTCAAGGGGATCTATCATGCCCCGGGCGCCTCTTGCAGAGGGGCGCCAAACGGTCCTCAGCGAATTCTATATATCATATTACTATATGTTTTTCGGGGGGAGGGGCTCCAAAAAGGTATCGGGCCCCGGGCGCCAGTTATGCTTGCTACGCCACTGTAGACAATCCCAACTAATGCTTATACAATCACACCTAATTCTTTTTTCTTTTTTTTTTTTGGCTAATGTTTCTGGGGGCTGACGACATTGCACCCCAGACCGGTGTACATATGAATACAAGGAAATAAAAACACACAAATCACACAAGAATTTCATTACCAAACGATGACACCGGCGATGGACAATGGGTTGCAGCTCCCCTTTTGCAGGCGGAAGACTGGCCGGTTCCCCAGAATACAACCAAGTCTTATGCGGGAATCGATCCCGCGCCCCGGCATGGCAGGCTGATGCCTTAACCACTTAACCACTGGGCGACACACCTAATTCTTCCCGGTTCTTGATGAAGAATTATACTAATTAGTTCAAAACTTTTTTCTTTGTTTTTATTGTAGATTTTGAGAAGCTGCATATTTCTGTTTCGCTCATATCACAAGTTCATTCAAGTAACATATATAGTGATGTCTAAGATAATTAACGTTAATATCTAATAATTACTTATTTACGCAAATACTTTTTTTTTAATTCTTAGCCGATCATTCAGTCATTGTTTGGCCAGATTTTAGCAGGAAGTATTGTTAACTGTGAAGTAAAAGCTAGGATTCTACAAACTACAGTTTAGGGTGTGGCGTCACTGTTGTGAAGCCGAGAAATTACGACTCCAATTGGGAAGCCGTATCGGAACAAGTGGTAGCAAAGTAGCGAATGGTTAAGCCAGCCATAAAAAAGGTAAAACATGAAATGCGTTGTGTATTAAATTAAGTTACAGAAATAACTTCAAGTAACAAAGCGACATGAAAGATAACCCAGATAGGTTGTCTCAGGTAACATGGATTAAGTAGAGTAGCTACTTTAGGTTAACAGCACTTAGCTTAGCAAGAAAATACTTAACCCTACATATAGCCTGACCCACGTGCTAAGCATATTACAATACTCAAATTATTCATACCTAGGAAACAATTATCTACTACAGTAAATTAAATTACAGACAAGGGGTATAAGGAGCAAATAAGAAGTTTATTTTAACTAAACATAATAAAAAGGTAAATACTTATACTAGGCCATGCCACGCACCCCCACTCTCGATTATCAACACACGCTCCCAAAGGTCACCAACCTTCTACACGTCCAAGGGCTGTCTCCCGCTACTTTTCGAAGCTAGCCTGACATGCGCCAATCTCTACTTCGCGCCTGCGCAATACAGGCTCAATACACCAGATTTGGCGTGCATCGCCTTTTTTGGCAATAAATCATTTTTCTTTTCAGCCAATATATGGCGGTTATGAGAGACAGTTATAAAGACCTGAATATTAATGGATATACTCCATGAGTCTTTATAACAGTCACTGTAAGGCTTAAAAACTCTCTGAGGCATTTTGAAGAAATTTCACAACTATTGATCCATACCAAGAAAGACAGAGTTCTAATTAAAAGCAAAAGCCAAATTTTTAAAACAAAACATAACAAGTAGATTTATTTACAAAAAGAATTAAACATTACACACTTTCGACATAATCACTCAATTTACGTGCAGATTCACAAATACGCGCTCCAGGGCCCATTCTCGGCCCAACAACACAGGAGCCTAGCAAAAACACGTCTATGCCGCTCGGATTTTATACAGCGTCTCCCTTCAATGTCTGGATTTTCAGAAGGGGTGGAGGGGCGGCAGATGCCGGCAGATTATCGACTGACAGCTCTTCTAGACGCCGAACTTTATTGCATTCCGAAACGTTAAGATGACAGCTTTAGTGGCTGCATCCTGTGAGGAAAACGGTTTTTAATCCCCCCACGTGTTCTGAAACTGGTGGAACCGAACAACACATTCCTTGACAACACGCAGCTGTGTTCCAAGCGCTTGTGGGTTCTTTGGAAAAATAACCTCATCTTTCCAGTACGCTACAAGGGGGTCCGCGAGATTTTTCAATGACAACACAGAGGAGAAGAAAACAAATATGCAAACTTCAGTTGGTTGAAACTGAGATTTTCATTAAATCAAATGTTTTACGGTTAACACTCTTACTTTCCTAAATAAAATAGTAGCAAAGGGTACCAGTATAGTACTACTCAACACAAAGATTGACGTCACATACAGTAACAATAAACTTCTGTATTTCGAGGTAAGATATTAAGCTGTAACTTTCTCGAACCAACCTCTTACTTGTTATGTTTTGTAAATAAACCCTTGTTAAGTTTGTTACATCTGGCCTGCTATTTCTAGACCTCTCGGATACCACGCCAGTTGGACACGTTTCTGTATCAGTATTAAGTACTCCCTCTGTCCGAAAATATGGTATACATTTCAAAATTATTTTTGTCAATACTTATGGTATGCATATACAAGTAATTACAATTTCAGTTAAGAGGATAGAAAGCACCTCACTTCCTACTTTAGTGAGGGGCTGTCGGCTGAAGAGGAAATCAGCAGTAATTAGTCGAGACAGTATCGGAGGCGTGTTTTTCACACATCACGAAGAAGTAATGCTTATAGTAACCAGAGGAAGCACTGTTTTGTCTAAATTACGGAGTGTGTAATTCATTGGAATTATTTTGCAGTAAATTTGAAATTTTAGCTCTAACAGACAAAACAGGCAAAATTAATTAGAAGGTCTGCTTATGACTTGTCAAAAAACGATTAGACGATTCAAAGGGACTTTCTTAATTTTAGCCAAATTTTCAGAATAATCCTTGAGTTTTCTCCTGCTTTTATTTTTTATTTTTGATGAAACATCTGCAAAGATTTTACCATTTCTGACTGTTTTTGAGCCAGTTGCCGAATTTTAGCCACTGTGGCGTACGGATACAGAAACGTGTCCAACTGGCGCGGTATCCGAGAGGTCTAGAAATAGGAGGCCAGATGCAACGAACTTGACAAGGGTTTATTTACAAAACGTAACAAGTAAGAGGTTTTTTCGAGCAGGTTACAGCATCCCCAGACCAGGGCCCGATTTAGAAAATTATTGACTATAGGCACAAACTCGGGATGGGGGCCCACTAACAAAATTGACACACAAAAAAATTAATCATGAATCATTTGAAAGTACCATTTTACCAAGAATTGGCTATTTGACGCGTAGAAACCTACAACATTATCAAACAGTTGGGCACCCAGGATTTTTTGTTGGGGAGGGGCCGAGATGAACGGATAAAAATATTTATAATGCAAAATCAATAATCATAATGCAATTTATATTTCTTAGGGGGGGGGCAGGACCCCTTGGCTCCCCCTTGGGTGCGCCACTGTTATCAAATAACAAAAAGCAATACAACATATTAACTTCATCATTAAAAAACCAATACAATGCAACCAGAAAAACTTATTAATCCCTTATATACACTATAACATACATATGATGAACCTATCAATAAATTTGAAAGGATATATAAAAAAATTGCTATTAAAAAGGGTAAAATAAAAAAAAATTGAATTGGGAATTTTTTCTTTTAAAATAAAATTTTTGGGTGGCCCCTAGACCCAGTTCTACCGGGCCTAATGAAAATTCAGGGTCTGCACCAGACTGGTGCAAAAGATTTTAATAGCGGCAAACTCAGTCTTTCGGGGAGCAGAAATCTGCACAGCCGCTCTGGCCCAGAAGTTGCAGGGGCTCTCCTGAAAATAACAGAGTCTCGAATATATACTCTGCTTGAAGTCTTCGCCGGTGCCGGCCGTCTTCTTAGAAATTGCGGGATTTTCAGAGGGGGGATCGAGGAATTTCGTGCACGATGACAGTCCTCGATACTGGTTGTATTTTTATGGGAACATATCACTTCTATAACGTCAGCATATTCTGACTGACGACCCTGAATGGACATCTTTACGAGGGAAATAGCGGCTGATCCCAGATCTGTTGGTAAAGATGAAATTTGTGGGATTAGCCCGCAGGAACCAGGAATGTTATAATTCGGCAGTGAAACCGTATGTGATAGCCTTTTAACCCCCACAGAAATTTAGAATGCAGTGGGAACGCATGTTTTTAATTTTGCAGCTGTGGGAGGGCCCTTCGCAGGTCGTGAGAACCCACACGATATATGCGTGACATCACACCACAGTTAAACGATTTACTCCGAAATCAGCTGCAACCTTATTAATGACACCGTGTTTCTGGCCTTTAATCAGTTGTAACAACTTTTGTAATACACCATTACGCTCATTATCAGCTAATTGTTTCGATTTAGTACTCTTCTTTGCAATCGAACACTACTTTCACCAAAATCCCCCATATTCGAAACACAGCGGGTGTTACTTTATTTTACACAAAATACAAAATTTTTCTTATTAAAATTGTTTTACTTGATCGAAAACAAATGCCTCAATGCCATGATCCATTATTTTATGATCACTGTCAGTTAAAAAATAGGTTACTTGATAACTAAAATGTTTACATCATCTGTTAATCTTCAACGTTTTATAAATGTATACCATATTTTCGAACAGAGGGATTATATATAAACAAAACTTCAAAGTTTTAAGAAAAACAAAATGATACTTCATAAAATAAAAGGACATGCATTTCGCTAAAAATTAAACTGAAATGTTTTGTAGTTCAGGATATATTATTTTTTGCGAAATTTAAGCAAAAGTTTCTTAGCGATTTTATGGAGCTGAAAAAATTTTGTGTAATGTAATATAGTACATTGAATATTCTATGGGTATTTCTGTGAATATAGGTTTCTTACCACTCATACCAAACATTCCAATATATATAAGTATAACCGGAAACTTTTAGAATAGATTGTGATATCAATTATTAAGGTCTACTAACACAAATGTATGATCTAGAGGTACCGGTATACGCAACAAAATAAACATCATTCAGTAAATATACATACATCTGCATCAAGATATATTTAGTATATCTTGAATGCATTACCTATTTATCTCTAATGGTCAATGTCGGCAACATTTCTCATAGAATGAAAAGAATCCGGACATCAGTAGCTCTTTTACTCTTTTTGTGGTCGTAAATGCCTTCATATAGCAGTTATTATCAAAAAACGCTCAACAATGTCGTAACTGTTTGCTGCTTTAGTACACTTTGGAAAATCTATCAAATACATATTCGTAATCAGAAATATTTCATTCGTGCTCTAGCAAATATAATACGACAGCTTGAATTATGATTGCTTTCGTCAAAGATGATAGTGACTTTGAAACAAACATAAATTAAACCGTACCTTTCTTTTTTGCCGTGGATAGTGCACTAAAAGTCAAAGCAAAAAATTTAAAAAGAGAATAGCTGTAATAGAAAATTTAGATTTTAATTGCTAAATAGATTACAGTTTATCCCTCGAAATCACTTCATATTTTATTTACTTATTTTTCCGTAGTCGTGCGAACAAACTCCGAGGCAATCGTTAAAAACATATTATAGTTATAGACTATATACACTCATGGACAAAAAAATTAGCGCACCAAGAAATAATTGCGGGATCGTAACGAAAGTTGCAATGAAGGTACATGTCGGGGAGATATGCAAATGATTAGAAATTCAGCGTGATTGCGCATTACGTATAGCCGGTAGAGGGTGTTGAACATCGTACTCTGTGGAGTATAAAACAGGTAACCAAAGCTTGTTTGAGTGTACTGAATCATTTACAAAGGAAGAGCTGAGATAGACATGCCATTACGCCGTGTTCGAAGACAATATAAGCAGTTGTCGCAGTTTGAGAGGGGGAGAATCGTCGGGATGATGGAAGCTGGGTGGTCAGCTAGGCTAGTAGCTCGTCAATTAGGCCGCTCTGATTGTGTTGTGAGGAGGTGTTGGGACCAGTGGACCCGAGAGATGTCATGTACACGAAGACCAGGCTCAGGACGCCCTCGACAGGCTAGTCGTCGAGAAGACTGCCACATCGTAAGAAATGCACGCGTACAGCCAACTGCTTCATCGGCCGCCATCCAGGCACAGGTATCATCTTCACTAGGGGCCTCTGTGTCTTCTCGAACCATAGGAAGGCGCCTGGCTGAAGGACAGTTGGTATCGCGGTGCCCATTACATGTGCTGCCCTTGACGCCCACCCATCGACGCCTCCGTTTGGATTTTTGCAACTGGGCTGCAGCGGAATAGAACCAGGTCGTCTTCACGAACGAATCCAGATTCAATCTCGGCAGTGATGACAATCGTGTTCGTGTGTGGAGAGCCCGTGGTGAACGCTTCAATCCTGCCTTTGCTGTACAGCGACACATCGCTCCCACAGTTGGTGTGATGGTATGGGTTGCCATTGCCTACAATACACGGTCACCCCTAGTATTGTTCCGTGGCATCATGACAGTCTAGCGGTATGTTCATGAAATCCTGCAACCACATGTGTTGCCACTCATGCAACGGCTCCCAGGAGCCATTTTTCAACAAGACAATGCTCGGCCTCATACGGCAAGGGTGTCACAAGACTGTCTCCGCACTGTTACTACCCTTCCTTGGCCTGCCCGATCCCCAGATTTGTCTCCAATCGAGCACATCTGGGATCATTTGGGACGACGAGTTGGGCATCCCACGAGTTTGAACGAACTAGAGGCAAGGTTACAGCAAATACGGAACGAAATGTCTCAAGACATCAAACAGAACTTGAATGACTCAATGCCCGATCGTATCGCATCGTGCATTCGCGCTAGAGGGGGTCCAACGGAGTATTAACTCCTCCGTTCTTTTGCCTTTTTCTCTGAAATAAATTATCCTTTTTCTTTGATTTTCTTATCATTTACTTATATCAAAGTAGTCATTACGTATGTAAAATTTCGTTTCATTTTGACGACTCCTTCTTGGTGCGCTAATTTTTTTGTCCATGAGTGTATTTCGATTTCATGGTTTATTTGATTAGAGAGGGGTATATATGAGTTTAATTTCCTCAACGGTGGGGGTGCATCTTTTATTATCATTATATTATGAAGATAACGTCGAAACCTCAAGACGACCAGCTGCGACTTGGACACAGACCAATACTAACATAAACGTCTCGCCTATTTTCAAAATTTATTAGGGTGATCTTAATTTATTTTAGTATGTTTTACTCTACTGCGGATATTTTCCCTTGCATTTAGTAATTTTACCTTCCTTACTTTAATGCATAAAATTATCACAGAGATAGTAATTTCGCATAGCTGTAACTCATAATGATTTACGCTGGTAACTGAAAAACCGAAAAACCCACGGGCCTATCATCTCCTAGTGTTAAGTATTCTGAACATTTCTAATATGTTACTTGAGAATGGTACGCCTCTTCTCCGAATTTCTCCTTTGATTCTCCGTCGAAATACCTTATCTGTTCTTTATCATTTTAATAAAAGGTACGTATTTGAAAAAATATATAAATTGCAATTGACGAAATTCTGGATTTGATTACTTACTTACTATTTTTTTTCCAACGTGACAAATATTTTATCCTGTGGGCATGACCCATCCACACCGTGAATTCGTTGACCACTCTATTATGGTAGCACAATATACATTAGTCTCCACTACTCCGTATGAGGACACAGCCCAGGAACGTCCATGCTTTATCCGGGATTCGAACCCAAACCCACACGGTGGAAGTGAAACATGCTAAGCACTATAAGATGCGGGAGGCCTTACTGTGAGTCATCTACTAAAAACTCGCTTTGTCTAAGCTGAAAATAAACACGATAAATATATGGGCCTACTGAGGCGATAGTGTTTATGGTAAAGTTCTACAAACTCTGAAAGATCTATCCAAACTGGACACTCAAAAATCGTCATGGTTCAAATACATTACCATTCGTGCATCATGGTACTCATTGACTCTGACACAGAGATCTACTAAAAATTCATAGCCTGGTCAGGGCCAGGTTGCCCGTCATATTGGCCCGGGTCGTCGTGCAAGTAACCAAGTTCACTTAGGCTCAGACCCAACTTACCTTGTAATTAGGCCAGTGAGTCCAAGACCAGCCCGGCCTATATTGCCCAAGTGTAAACTGATTTTAGGAATCCTCTACACCCCGAAAAGAATGTATACGACAGGGTACTTTAATATATTATTGTAGTAAAATTAATGTTAGTTATACTATTATGATTTTTTTTTGCCTTTATACTCCCGTCGGCATCCATAGATCGGCTTTCGATGGTGAGATCGCGGCCATCTGCCAGGCCCTGTCACAACTCCGGCCACATCTGGACTCCTTTTCGAAAGTTGCATTATTATCGGATTCAAAGGCCGCACCTCAAGCAGTTGACGCACCCAGCCACTCCCGAACTTTAACCATCGATAATTGCTTAAATCTTCTCAACTGGCTTGCCAGTAATAATAAGATAGTAGTTCTCCAGTGGATTCCGGCCCACTGTTGGAATCCAGGGAAATGAGGCGGCCGACTTCTTGGCAAAGAAGGGGGCCTCTGTCCTTCAGAGAACTAATTCCAGACTTCCTTTTAATAGTATCAAATGTCTAATAAAGAACATCTTCAGGGATGGATTCTTTTCGCGAAGAACTCAAAAATCGCAACCTTAATAATTAGAGGCTTAATCAGATTCTTAATGTCCCTCAGTGGCCTAGGATGAAATCTGTCGCTATGTTTCGTCTGATATCTGGCCACGACTGCCTGCGTAAACATCTATGTCGCATCAACGTGGTTCCTGACCCTCTTTGTACCTTGTGTGACATTCACGAGGAAATGGACTTGCCTCACCTGTCCAGATGTCCTGCTCTTTCTCGGACATCAATCTGGGAACGCTACTGGATTGCTCCATTTCATTTATAGATTTATTGTTGTCTTTTTTATGTTCAGTTGTCTTTTAATGTGCCATTCTAAATAAAATTAAAAAATATTACGAAGATTGTAAAGATTTTTTCTCTTACTTTCACCCTAAATAGAATTTTCAATAAAATAAATAGAAAATTCTTAAATGCTTGAAACCTATAATAGATGCATAAATGTCACTCTTTATAGACCAAATAACTAAAGTGTATCTAGAGCCACATATTTTAAGCCTATGTTATTAGGCTCAGTGATATTACTTGTCGCCACGTGCTTTTCGTATAGAAAAATAGTGCGACTCAATGTTGGAATCACGTAAAGCATAATGTTGATAAAACTTTACAGCGATGACGAATTTAAAAGGTAAATGAAAAATCTCAATTATCGCTTCATGTCCACAACTTCTAACTGTGTAAATCACATAGAAAAACAGCAAAACTCCTGCGATTATCAAAAATAAAACGTTTTGACTCAACATGAATCAAATTAATAAAAGAAATGCTTAAAAATAATTATTTTCAATATCCTTTATCATAAATAGCTAGAAAATTACGGTCTCGGTAAAGCTGAGAAAATGAGCATGTCGCATTAACATTTTTAGAAAGCTAAAGGTAAAACAACGAAGTAACAATGAAAAATTCAACTCCATCTGTCTGTCAAAGATGAAGGTATCCAGGGATCTGAATCTCTGTTAAATATTAATGAAGAAAGCCTTTTATCGCAAAGCTTTTGAGAGCATTCTAAGTTCAGTTATGAAATATCCCATCACACCTTGTTTGAACTAAGTAACTGTCACCAAAATGAGATCCCCCGTTTCACAGACTAATTCATGTTCTGACGTGATGCTTCAGAGAATAAAAGCATTTTATCGGGAAAAAATTAATAAAATCATTTTTTTAATGTTTGTCTTTTATTTCATTATTTTAATAGTAATATATGCATCTAAAAACATTCAGTACATGATTTTTACTTTATATGACATTATAGAGATAATATTATTACGCTTTATTTCCCAGTGCGGAAAGCCGTTGTTATCCTGAGGGCATTCGCCCACAGATCTTGCAATTTTTTGGAGACTGGTTTATCATGGGAGCACCCAGTAGGTGAACCAGCATTGCTGCATATATGGGGACAGCATACAGGCATCCATATCTCTGTCCGGATTGAAGTGTCGACCACCACACAACGCGGGTTGATTATTGATATACTGATTCTATTTACGATTCATACCGTTAAATACGTGTGACAGAAAAAGAAAAAAAATCCATTATGATAGGTGAAAAGAAAGTTATCTACATTATTAAGTTAGATATTAATATAACCTTCGTCAGAAAATATCCAGGCCTGAGCTTGTAAAAATAATTTATTCAACTTAGCAACTAATGGTCCTAGGTCTTGTAAAAGTAGTCACCTAGGCTATCTATGCACAGCTGCCACCGTTTTCAGAGGTCATGGAAACAAGCAGAAAAAGCGTCATCCGGGATGCGTCTCTGCATATCTGTCAAAGAAGTTTGGACTGCTGCAATATCTTCCTGACGCTTCCCTTTACACAGCATTTTCACATGGTGAACGGTCGGATGATAATGGGAGATGTGGCAGAGTAGAGATACACTAGGAGTTTTCCCTAGCCTAAAGCAGAACTTAATGTTAACCCTTATGTGGGATCATGATTACTTTCCCGCTTAGTGGGAACATATGCCTGGAAGGCACATATTAGATGGAATACCTCTTTCCCGGGTATTCCTTACTAGAAATTCAGAGGGTATTTGTGGTTTATTACATTTCATGGTAGCCACAATCGTCAAACCATTTCTCCTTAATTCTTGACCAGCTTCTACTGAACAGAACCAGTTATCACAGGTTATATTGCGGCAGTGGCGTAGCGAGCATAACTGACGCCCGGGGCACGATACCTTTGTGGCGCCCCCCCCCCTCCTGAAAAACATATAGTAATATAATATATAGACCCTATATTGGCGCCCTCGATAAACATATAATAACATAATATATAGACCTTATGTTGGTGCCCTCCCCTAAAAACATATAGTAATATAATATATAGACCTTATATTGTCGCCCCCCACAAAATAATATAGTAATATAATATATATACCTTATATTGGCTCCCTCCCCGAAAAACATATAGTAATATAATATATAGACCTTATATTGGCGCCCTCCCCTGAAAAACATATAGTAATATAATATATAGACCTTATATTGGCATCCACCTCGAAAACATATAGTAATATAATATATGGATCTTACATTGGCGCCCCTCTGCGAGTGGCGCCCGGGGCATGATAGACCCCCTTGCCCTCCCTTTGCTACGCCACTGTATTGCGGTTCGTTTTGTAGAGGCATTTAGTTAGTCGAACGAGTGATTGGGTTGAGATTTTTAATTTTTGCTCTGAATAATTTAATTTTTACCTGAACCATAGAACGCTGGCGTCACGAATCACCCTTCCACAATGAAGACAAGATGTTGACTGAAGCATGTGTTGACTAACAGTACCCAAAGTCGAAGGGTGGCGGGCCCAGCTTTCAATAAAGAAACCACCGAAAGGTTAACTCTCTGCTTGGAATCCGCGTCCAGTACGTCACTCGTGTAGCTTCCAACTAAATGCGCCAACAAGTCGGTCAAACAGTGGGTTACTAAGCGCTGCCCTGCCACCTAGTGAGTTTAAATGGACCAAGGCCACGTCTATACAGAACACATATCAGGTGACTGAATAACGCCCATTTCTTGTGTTTGAATAGCACAGGTAAAGAATTAAAAAATCAGCCCTCAAACTTTTCTAACAGAGGTTATACAGGGTGTTTCGAAAAGAATCACCCGATTTGAAATGAGTATATTATGAAAAATATTGAACATAGGAACTTAAAATTAATTTTGTATTTTATGGCTAATCATAAAGTTTTTTTACAAACCAAATTAAAGGAGCTCAATATGCCCACCTTTGGATGCACGACATATGTTTATACGGTAGGCAATTCGTCCCAAACTTTTGCGAGCACGTCTGCATACACTGCTTCCACGGCTGTTATGCGTACACAGACAACCCGTGTCTTGGAATTGTTTATACCATCACCTAATGGTCTGAGAGATAGGAACTTCAATCTACCAGGGTTTTGTCGACGAAAATCACACTGAACAGTTGTTTACGGACTCACACTTCGCAAAGCGTAGAACACAAAATGATTTCTGTTGTGGAGTCGCCATCTTTACAAACACTGAAGTGGCGGGCGAAGGAAGAGCGTTAGCGCTACTTGTCGGCAACTGCGTGAAATTCGAGATCTCCCTCTCTCTGCCTATACATTATTCGATCAAAACGGATTAAAAGATGAAAAGTTAAGATTGTTTTAAAATAGGATTATTCTTTTTGAAACACCCTGTATATTTCAGTTAAATTTTCTACTTAGTTCGGTTCTTTAAATAAACGCTTTTATGAGTCTTAAATTTTTGCTCCATTGTAAAAAATAGGGGTCTACAACCCGTGTCCGGTTGGCCTTGGGTGGGTCGTAAGTTAGTTGTTTAAACTGGTTGGTTTGAAGCGCAACGATAATATTTTGCACTCCAATTGGACCTCGGGTGGCTCGTTGACAGTATTTCCAGGCCCTCTCAACAATTAACTTTATTTAAGTTAAAAATGAAAGTTAAAATTCGAAACAGCTGTAGAATCAAAATTCTTACGAGTTCACTTGAATTTCCTAAAAAATGCAACGTATTGTACTTTGTGAATGATTTTTAATTATTACTTTTAACTATGGCATTGCAGTGATATGAATAAGTTCCTTAAATTTAAATTTCTCATTCAAAAAGCATTTTAAAATAACAGAAGTTCCGAAATCTATAAAAAACCTTATGGAATATGGGAGTTTTAGGATTCAACCAATATTTTTTGTTATTACCAAACACAAAATAAATTAATCAATTGAATTTAATTAAAAATGAAATGCATAGTAATAAAGATACACTTCATGTAATTTAACTTTTTAAAGCTAGTATTTCTTTTTTTTTTATTTCAGTTTCAACTTTCAAACTTATATTTACAAGAATATTTCCTTGCACTCCTTTTTTGAAGCAATTTCATTCCAACCATTTAATAAGAAGATCAGAAGGATCACGAGATTTTATAACATACACATTTTTTTTCCTCATACAGTTATAAACATTTCAAGATAACTTATCCTCAAAGTCGATTTTCTGTCTAAACATTCAAGAGCTTACGTATTGGAAATATAAAAAAAAAAAGTGGATTATATAGACTAAGAGACATACTTACGAAAAAGAGGACGCAGTATCAGGTCTTGATATCTTAATCCCCGTTATCTGCAAAAATAAAGTTGTGTCATGTCGTCTACCTAACGTTTCGTTTATAGTACCTATCGGATTAACTTGCAGACAAACGTAAAAAGTGCGGCTAAAGACAGTTAGAAGACGTTTTTATGTATTGTTTCTAAGTTACTGTTGGAAAAGAATCTTATATTTTTTCGTATATTTTAACGGTAGAAGTATAGCGCACTTACGAGTAATTTTTTTCTCTGTTTATAATTTTACTGTTTATGTATACCACACTTTTTTTTAAAAATATTTTGAAAGAATTTCTTTCATTGCATTTTTAATGTGCAGTAACAGAATGTCCCTTGAAGCTTTACGTCGAGTAAGACTTTTTTCATTCTTCAAGATTTACATTTTACTTTTCCTTCTTCGGGTCTTCACTTTTTATCTTTAGGCAGTAGCGTACGCAGAAATTTTCAAAGGGGGGGGGGTTATAGTCCAGTCAAATTAGGTTTCCGTTTCGCATTAAATGAAGGGGTTGAGATTTTTTCAGGAATGTGTAGGGGTTGGTCCCCTGAACAACGCCTAATAAAGTCCCCTCGATTTCAGGCTCCCCCCCGGGGGGGGGGGGGGGGTCCAAAGGTCACTTTTTTCAGTTTTCAGCGTTTATTTCGAAAACGGTGCGTCACACAGAAAATTGTCAAATTTAAAAATTACAGCTTATAAAATTCCCTTCCAAATGGTATATCCATGTTTTTACACAAATGTTACCATTTTCGAGATATGAGCCGTTGAATATGAAAATTTTTAAAAAAAAATGTGGTAGCGTTTCAGGTATCTCGTCAAACTTCCTCTTTTAACTCTTTCCCCTTCCATTTCTCAGAAAACTCGTGATAGAGAAAGTTGTAAAACGATAGATTTCCTTGAAAAATGTATATAGTTATGCTAACTTATCTTCACCGGGTAAATAGTTAGAGCGTTTTGAAGTTTAGGGGTACTTTTCAACATTTTGCTAGTAAAATGCTCGTCACTCAAGTTTCGTTTCCAAGGTCTGTAACTCTCATAATCACTTTGTATGCTGTTTAATTAGATACGCATAGTATTCATAACCCATATAAATAATAAATTATGTATACATGTACGTATAATGTATATCTCATAATATACAGAAGAACACTTGTAGTACAAAGGAGGAAGTAAGAAAACAAACCAAAATGTATAGAAGTGTCATTTTAGCTCAGATCATTTTGAAAAATTTAGATATCACACCATATGAAAAAGAAGTAGTTCAGTTACTTCAGACCTCAGTAGAAATTACTCCACAACACATTTCCACAAATACCTCTCTTGCCAGCATTCAGTGGAAATTGAGCAACGAATTGTCACGTCTCAAAGGTAGTACGCCAACAAAAGCTTTGTGGGTCCAGTACTTTGAAATGGTGGTGTTGATGAAAAAATTCATTGCAGCACAGCGCAACTGGAAAGATCATATGACATGCGCCCAACTGATGATACCTTACTTCCATGCCAGCGGGCATTTTCATTATGCAAAGTGTACTCACCTATATGTACAACACATGCTAGGACTAACAACTCGCCACCTTCAACTTAAACAGGATTTTATAGATCGTGGATACTTCACTGTCAACAGAACTGGAACACCAATGGCTGGTGTGTGGTCTAACATGGCAATTCAGGTGACACTCATGTGTGACATGAAGAGTGAAGGAGAAGTAACACGTGGGCGATGCTTTAGTGATTCGGTGTTGGCGAAATGAGTTGGGGGAGCACGCACAGCTACAGCAATATGTAATTCATTTGAGATGTTTTGTGGCGTCTATACTGCAAGAGGAGAACAACATGTTGAGTTTCGAGCATCACGCATAACTAGAGACGATCTAGACAGAGGGAAGCTTGCTCAATGGTTGGCTGATCACCCGCCTTTTGCTGAACGTAATTGTTCGATGTCACTTTCAACGGGAGTAATTGGAACAAGTAACGTCAACTGCTACCAAGAATTGGAAATTGGAACCCACACAATGAGCACTTTTGTTGGAATGAATTTCTCAGAAGTGAAACAATCCAAGAAGGACTCAGTCGTTCCTTTAGCTGCGATGAGCAATATGATCAAAGTTAATGATGAGGTAGTGGTGGTAGAGCCTCTGATGATATTTCAAAGAACTCTGATCACCAAGAAGAAAGAAGGGGATGTAGAGGAGTTGCTAACGTACGAGTTAGCCCCATAGCCGATGTCTCTATTCGCCGAGGGGATAATGAGAAAAATCAAAAAGTTAGCACTGTATGATGCTTTCCCCAAATGTAATCAATTGATCAATGTGAAGAACAGTTTCACGGTAATCGATGGCGGCTCCTGCTCCATAGAGTAAAGTGGAACACCAACACCACCTTCGCCTCCTTCTGCGATCAATATGTATCGTCGTACATAATCAACCATTACGGCAGCAGTTAAGCTGTGTCTTTTTTATGGTTATGAAGACACGAAATCCACGGAAAGAGACGAACAACATCGGAAAGCATCAAGTAAAGCATCAGTGGATATTGACTTCAATAAGAACATGGTGGCTACTGTTCATCAGGAAAACTTCCTTTCCAGTGAAAGGAGCAAAACCAAGCTGTTTACTATGTTAGTTCAGGCCTTGGGTGCAAGAGGTATACAGTCTACTACAGCCTGTGGCGTCACGACAAGGCTAAACTCTCTGAGGCATTTTGAAAAAATTTCACAACTATTGGATCCATAACAAAGAAAGACAGAGTCCTAAATAAAATGCGAAGCCAATTTTTAAAACAGAAACTTAACGAGGAATTTTATTTACAAACAACAAAAAATTTAACATTTAAGGTTACAACATATTCAATTTAACTCTGTGCAGATCTACAATGCACGCTCCCGGACCTATACAGTCCCAACACAGGAGCTTAAAACAAACACGTCCACACAAGGCGGATTCTGTGCGGCCTCTCCCTAGATGTCTGGATTTTCAGCCGGGGGGGGGTGGCAGATTATCGGCTGACAGCTCTTCTTAATGCCGAAACTTTATCGCCCGCCGATGTCACTCGCAAGAAGTTATCGCTAAGAGAAGACAGCTTTATTACGGTGATATAAACCAGTTTCTGTTTTCCAAACAGTTACCCTCACCACTTGTTAGGGAAACCGCCATTCCAGGGATTAATCTTCAGGCCAAAACTCTTGCACGTGTTTAAAAACGATGGGAACCGGCCAAAAACTGCCCCGATAACACGCAGCTGTGTTTCTCGCACTATGAGATTTTGGGAAAACTAACCCCATACTTCCAGTACGCTACAAGCCAAAGGAGATGCTGACTGCAGTATTGTCAGAGGTGAGTGGCAAAACACCTCTCATTCAACTGTGGTGATAGTAGATAGGTAAGACCTGCTCGTCTTACTTGTGGCACTCACCCCACGAGACACGAATGTGTTTTTCATGAAGGCCGGACGGGGCAACACAGAAGACAGGCTCTACTATTCCCAACATCTTCAGGTCTTATTATTCAGCTGACCCCATTAAGTAAATTTAATAATTTATATAATCCATTAATATTCAATAATACATTATACACTATCTGGCCCAAAAGTATCCGGACACCCCCCTAAAGAAGTAGATCTAGCAGGTGACGTAATTTGATGCGTAACCGAAAGCTATAAAAGTATTGGTAGTGGTTTGTCAGGTCATATTTATGCGTTTGTGAGACGATGAGTAAGTCAAAGGAGCTTAGTGACTTTGATCGTGGCATTATAGTGGGATGACACTTTGGTGGAAAATCATTTCGGGAAAATTCGGACATTCTACAGAAGCTAAAATGATAGTGAAGACTTTGACTTGTTTGAAACTTTTTTCGAAGTATCAGATTGACGGCTTTTAATATATAGGAAAGCAGTTGATGAAATAAATTGTATATAATATATTTAATGTAAGTAACTGTTGTTTGAACCTACTTTTGATAACCATTTTTTGATTATATGAACAACTTTTATACATTTTAGTTTGTTTTCTTACTTCCTCCTTTGTACTACAAGTGTTCTTCGGTATATTATGAGATATACATTATACGTACAGGTATACATAATTTATTATTTATATGGGTTATGAATACTATACGTATCTAATTAAACAGCACACAAAATGATTAAGAGAGTTACAGATCATGGAAACGAAACTTGAGTGACGAGCATTTTACAAGCAAAATGTTGAAAAGTACCCCTAAAATTCAAAACGCTCTAACTATTTACCTGGTGAAGATAAATTAGCATAATTATATAAAATTTTGAAGGAAATTTTTCGCTCTACAACTTTGTATATCACGAGTTTTCTGAGAAATGGAAGGGGAAAGAGTTAGAAGAGGAAGTTTGACGAGATACCTGAACCGCTACCACTTTTTTTGAAAAATTTTCATATTCAACGGCTCATATCTCGAAAACGTTAACACTTGGGTACAAACATGGATATATCATTCGGAAGGGAATTTTATAAGCTTTATTTTTAAATTTGACAATTTCCTGTGCTACGCACCGTTTTCGAGATAAACGCCAAAAACTAAAAAAAGGACCTTTGGACCCCCCCCCCCCCGCGGCGCCTGAAATCGAGGGGACTTTATTAGGCGTTGCTCAGGGTACCAACCCCTACACATTCCTGAAAAAATCTCAACCCCTTCATTTAATGCATGATTCTCCGCCATTTTGAGCAAATTTGACTGGACTATTACTATGAAAGAGTAGTTTTGAGCAATCAGTGCAAAGCGTAAACCTAATTAAATAATATATGTAATCAGAACCAATGGGGGGGGTTATAACCCCCATCAACCCCCCCTTGCGTACGCCACTGTCTTTAGGGCCCAAGGAATATATATTAATCATATCTATTACTGTTTATGTCTACTGTTATGTCTTACAACTGTTATGTCTTACAATTAGTCTAGCAGTTAAATATTATCTTTTACCGTATTTTAATATTTTTTTGTCAATTTATTTCGTTATTATGCGCGTGACGCAAAATTAATTTAAAGTACCACAAAAAGAAAAGAAACCACGTGTTCAGCATTTAATACATTAAATTCTAAAAATTAATCCTTAAAAATTCACCAAAAATCAGAAAATGGAAGTAAAGATTCGAAAAAGATTTCATTTTAAAGGAATTTTTATGATCTTTCTCATGATATAAATTTTATAACCCTCAGATTATTATTCTAAATGCAAACTTTAAAGAATGTTACAATAACAGCTTAAAAATTTAATTAAAAAAATCTAAGGAGAATTTATCGAAAAACTTTCTTAGTGCAACCCTTATACTATAAGAAGAATCGCCATGCAAAATTTCAGCCCTTTAGGTCAAGCAGTTTGGTCTGTGCGTTATTTTTCAGGCAGTCAGTCAGTCAGTTACGGTACTAGTGATAGCGCATAGTGATAGCGCGTTGGGCTCGAGACTGGGTATACTCAGTTCGAAACCCGACGAATACCATTAAATATCTTTGCGTCTAGGTCCGAGGTTTCCAAACTGGGATGCGCCAAACTACTGGACCTGAAGGGCTGAAATTTTGCATGGCGATTCTTCTTATAGTGTACTGGTGCACTAGGAAAGATTTTCGAAAAATTCTTCTTAGATTTTTTTAAATTAAATTTATAAGCTGTTTTTGTAACATTCTATAGAGTTTGCATTTAAAATAATAATCTGAGGGTTATAAAATTTATATCACGAGAAAGATCATAAAAATTCCTTTAAAATGAAATCTTTTTTGAATCTTTACCTCCATTTTCTGATTTTTGGTGAATTCTTAAAGATTATTTTTTAGAATTTTATGTATTAAATGCTGATCACGTGGTTTCTATTCTTTTTGTGATACTTTAAATTAATTTTGCGTCACGTGCATAACAACGAAATAAATTGACAAAAAATATATTAAAATACGTTAAAAGATAAAATTTAACCACTAGACTAATTGAGACGGAAGTTTTTTAAGAATTTAATTCAAATTAGCATGTTTTATGGAAATCAAACATACAAATTAATTGCATACATTGACCGTTGTATTTAATTTGAATATTTTCCTCTACATTATTTTGTCCATAAATATATCCGTTACGATTTTTTTTTATAAATATATTTTGTTTTTGTTTTTGGGGGGCATTAATTGCATACATTGACCGTTGTATTTAATTCGAATGTACTCCGTCACGAAGCACGGGTATTCAGCTAGTATTCTATAAACCAAGATACCCATAAAATTTCTTAAAGGTTACATAATTTATATTTTTCAATGATAATTCAATAAAATAATTTGTAGGAATCAACACAAAGCAGAGTGTTCCATATCATTTCTTTTTAATTGCAAAGATTTTATTAAAATTGTAATCTACCAAATGTCATTATTCAAACTGGCTGAAAAATAATTTATACTGGTTTTTAGAGCTTGGTTTACACTGGAGTTTATAACAATTGATGAATAACTATAAACCATTGTTTAATGTTGGTGAACATAAATAGATATATGACACAAATGGATATGTGAAAATAATATATATATATATATATATATATATACATATATATTTCTTCAGTACAATTTTTCATTCAACAAAATAAGATGATAACAATAGAAATAACATATGATGACACTTGAAAATTAAAATTACTAGATAGACTTGACTGATCAGGTACAATTTTTTCTTAGCACACAATATTTCCCAAATTCTTTGAACCCATTAAACAGTTTAGTTGTAAACAACCTATTTCCTTTGAAATAGAAAAATAAAAATTGTTTAAATGTCCATACAAGAAAAAATATCCTTATATGACAAAATGAGAGCTATAAAAAATATATTATGTGTCCTCTTTGATGATAGTTTTTACTTCTGAATGTACATTTTGATGATGTTTCAGAGCACGTTTTGAAGAAAATTCTCTATCACATGCACCACAAGCATAGGGTTTTTCTCCAGTATGGGTGCGAAGATGAACCTTCAGTTTGGAACTCTGAGCGAATCCTTTGTTACATACATCACAAATGTAAGGTTTTTCCCCCGTATGAGTTCGAAAATGATAGTCCCAACCACGCTTTGAAGAAAACGTCTTGTTACATACATCACAAACGAAAGGCTTCTCGCCAGTATGGGAACGAAGGTGGTTTTTCAGAGTAGAATGATGAGGAAACCCTTTCTTACATACATCGCAAATGAATGGTTTTTCCCCTGTATGCGAACGTAGATGATTTTTTAGTGCTGATCGGCGAGGAAACCCTTTCTCGCACACGTCACAAACGAAAGGTTTTTCTCCTGTATGTGTACGAAAGTGGCCCTCGAGGAGAGTCTTGCTAGAAAACCCTTTCTTACATACATGACAGAAGAAAGGTTTTTCTCCAGTGTGGATATGAAGATGACGAGTAAGGTCACTCCTTATGTAAAACGTTTTAGAGCACAATTCGCAACGGAAATTTTTCTCCAGCGTATGGAAACGGAGATGAGTTTTAAGATGACAACTTTGCGAAAATACCTTCTCGCATACGCTACAAGCATATGGTTTTTCTCCTGTGTGGGTACGGAGATGACTTTTCAGGGTAGACAGATGAGGAAAGCTTTTCTTACACACGTCACATTTAAAAGGTTTTTCCCCGGTGTGGGTACGAAGATGACTTTTCAGGGTTGAACGCTGGGCGAATCCTTTCTTACACACATCGCAAATGTAAGGTTTCTCGCCAGTGTGAGTACGAAGATGATCTTTCAGGATATCCTGTTTGGAAAATTCTTTGCTACAGACACCACAAACAAAAGGTTTTCTGATTTCATTCGAGCAAACATGAATTTCCATTTCATGCTGTGCAGAAAATTCTTCCTTGCATACTTCACAATTGAAAGTTTTTTCTTCCATATGGATACATATATGATTATCTAACGACTAACTTTCAGAAAATCATGTCTTAAAAAATCACTAAATAAATACAGTTTTGCTGGTCTGTTGTTTCCAAGATTAGAAAAAAATACAACTTAAAAAAAAGGTATTTTCTTGGCTTCCTGTCATGCACTCCCTTTTTATAAAATAAAAGATTTTGCACTCATGAGAAAAAAAAAATTTATCCTATCAAATAAGAAATTGCAAAATAAGCTCTGTAGCAAGAGCATTTAACGTAATTAAGTAGTTACATATCTTGAAACAGAATAATCTTTTGCAGGTATAGCACATTCTCCATCATTTAATAATTTCAATTTCTTTCGTTCAATGAATTATGTGGTCCAAAAAAGACTTCAGTGATGACTTTTCAAATGATTTTCATGAATCAGCTGCAATATTAATTATCTACAATACAAAAAGGAAAAAGAAAATTGTATTACATATTTCCCAAAATAAATATTGAAATACAGATAAACAAATTACAGTTTAAGGTAACAATGGACCATGAAAAACTTTTTTTTTATTTATCAACCAATTGCTATGAAATTTTGTATACTTATACAGTGTTGTTTAGAGATGAAAATTCTAAATTTAAAAAAAAAAAAAATGTAATTAATTAAGATATTTATCAAAATCAGTTTGTTAATTACTTTATTTAAAAATGTTCCATGCACATTAATTTTTGTCTCAGATATCTAATTTTCTTTCTTAAGCTAGCTTTATATAGTTATAATAAAAGTTACTAGCAATATTTGATTTACAGTCATATTAATAAACACTAGAAAAGAAATCGATAAAAATAGGTCATTTTATGAAAAATTTTATCAAAAATTTTTTTCGATTGTAAAAATTTTAAGTCGTTTTAAAATAGTATAATGAATTTATTAGTAAGTTTTATTCTAACATATATAAATAATCATTTTATGAAGTTTTTATGAAAATTCAAGAAAAATTATGATGCATGGAACATTTTGAACTTACCGAAACTACATGAAAACAAGTTTTGAGAAAATAGCATTTAAAGTTTTAATTTGACAACAGATCCATTATAACAGCCGTTTGAAAAAATACTTATAACTCGGTTAATAATGATCGGATCAATATACTTTTTTTTTAATTTAAAGCTGATGAGTTGCAAAACCATTTTCTGAAAGAAAAAAAAATCGTTTTGGGGACATATTTTTGTCAATCAGAAGGTCTATTGTCGCCTTAGTGATACTCAGGCCTGTCATGTTTTAATGTAATATCATTGCAGCTAACAGGAGTAAAACTACTCTTATTTTCTAAAAATGTTCTGCCATTCCTGCCGCGCTCTACGACTGTAAGGGGACGACGCCGTAGGGTCCTAGGGAAGGAACCCTCGGTAGTCAGTCGCGTGGGATTAGCTCGAGAGAGAGCAGGGCAGTGCGTGTGACCCCAGAGACGCGCTAGCTTTTTCATTGTGCTCAGTCAGAGTGGGATGATCAGAGTGGGATGACTGAGATAGTTCAGTTAATTGTAAATACCTTGTAAATTAAGTCCTGTAAATAAGCTGAGCATTTTGTTTGTGTGTGGTGTGAATAAAATATTTTAAACATTCACTCGAGTGGTGCTGAACTTACTACGGATAACGTCGTCGATCAGAGACAGTTGAAGTGAGGACGACACTGTCCCTGCCGTCAGGATATGAACTGGAAAATAATTTGCTAACTAGTGGACTTAGCAGTGTATTGGATAACTCATCGATTCCTCAGTGCAGGTGAGAAGTCTTGAATATTTATGATTGGGGAGATCATTTAAGATATTAAATTAAGATGTTGGCCATCAAAGGACTTATAAAAGAAGATTTGAGAGTAGTTGCCGAAGAATGTGGGGCAGAAGTAAACCCCGATTTAACAATAACTGAACTGAAAAGTTTAATTCTAAACTCGGATGAGTACAAAAACGATGCAGAATTTGTAAAACAGTTCCTACTTACTACTGTAGAAGATAGGAAAAAACAAGAAGAAAAGAGAACATCAAAAAGAATTAGAGATGATAAGGGCTCAAAATGCTAGCGTAAGTTCGGAAACTGGGCAGAGTGATAATGAGGATAGATCTATTATAAATACCATCAAAAGCGTCAGAGCATTAACCATTCCCTGTCCCAATAAACCAGAATTATGGAACCTGTTTTTCGCCTCGTTAGAACGTACTTTTGTAACTAAAAATGTAGTTGAAGAACATAAATCGGAAAATTTAATAATTGAAAATATTTTAATTTACAAAGACGGTGAAGAAATAAAAAATTATGAAGCGTTAAAAGCAATAGTGGTAAGAGAATTCGAACCAACCGCACAAATTCGTTTAGAAAACTTTAAACGGGCGAAACGATTCTCAATGGTGACCCACGTACAGTTTGCATCACGGCTAAGAACTACCTTTCAGTGCTATCTAAAATTAAGAAAATGTGAAGATTTCAAACGCATGTGTGATTTGATAGTTTCAGATAAATTGTTTGCAACTCTTTATCAGGAAACGCAGACTCATATAGGTGTTCGACAAGGTGAAGGATGGTTCAAACCGATATAACATGGCAGAGAATGTGATACGTTTTACATATCTGGAGGGAGAACTTTTTATAAACATGGCCACTCTGATTTAAATAACTCACAAAATATTATATAGCATTCCTACACAACACCTAAGAGCGGAAAATACGTACCACCAGACATGCGGAATGAAAAATTTAGTAGAGTCGAAACTTATTGGAAACCTACAAACAAAGATTGCTATGTGTGTGGATCAAACACACACTTGGCACGGGAATGTGAGAAGAAATGGCAAGATTCACGAAGTTCGCACAATGCTAAAAATGGAACAGAGGGGCCTAAGAATAATTGCGGTGAAATAATAGCAGCAAAGGTGGAAGCAAAATATTCAGATTCAGAAATTCCGACCCAACTTTTGTAATATGTGGATCTTTTGGTCGAATATTATGGAATGCAAATAGATGCAAAAGTGTGCTATTAACTGAGGTAAAATTCCTAAAAAGTAAAAAAAAAAGTAAATAACTTTTTTATTAAATTTTTTTTTGTTTTCCTTTTTTTCGGAGTGGGGGGGAGAGATAATTTAGAAGACAGTTTGAAAAACAGAACATTTCTCTGTGCAGAACTTTATGTAAACTGATTAATATTATTTAGAATTCAAATAATTAAAAAAATTAAAATGCATTTTAAATTTCATACAATTTTTCCTCTGTTAAAGTATTTCAATATTATATAAAAATGAAAAGAGCCAAAAGTTAGAAACTACACTACTGGCCATTAAAATTGCAACACTATGAAGGAGGTATGATACAAACGTCAAATTCGCATGAAAGGAACATGCTGGGATATGCAAATTATTAGCATTTAAGCGCAATAGAACGACGCAGAAGGGAGAAACGGCATCTCAGACTCTGTATAAAAAGAAAGTTATGCAGCGGGTTTCTCATTCGGAAATCACATTTGAATGTTGGTTGTTAGTGAGAAGATCGTGTAAAGCCTCGTATAAGAAGGAGAAACGATTACCAGCACGTGTCGAAATTCGATAGCGGCAGGATCGTGGCCTATCGAGAGTACGGTTTATCGTTCCGCGATATTGCTACTCGCATTGGTCGGAATCCAACGACTGTCATGCGAATGTGGAATCGATGGGTTCAGGAGGGTCATACTGAAAGCCATGCAGGATCCCAACGGCCTCCCGCCATTAACGCTCGAGAGGACACATGTTGTCTGGTCGGTCTTTCAGGGTCGTACAACCACACCACGGACAGTGCGAAACCGTCTGGAGCAGTACGGACTGTCTACACGGCGACCATTATTGCGGCTTCCCTTGACACTGCAGCACAGAGACGCGCGGCGACTGGTGCACCCAACTATAAAACTGGACACAGGAGTGGCACCACGTCGTCTTTTCAGACGAGTCCCGATTCTGCGTGCAGAATCATAATGGACGTATCCGTGTCTGGAAGCACAGAGGACAAAGCACGTGGCTGCTTACCTTCAATATCGTCATACGGGCTTTGCACCTGGTGTAATGGTATGGGCAGCCAATGGGTACACGACACGGACACCTCTTGTTCGCGTCGTTGGTAATCTGAGCAGAAAGCGTTACATTTCCCACATCTTAAGGCCGGTGGCTTTGCCCTATCTTCGAGGCCTCGGAAACGTCATCTTTCAATGAGATAACGCAAGACCGCATGTTACCCGTCGGACACCTACATCGACACAGAGGGTGTTCGACTGTTGCCCTGGGTAGCACGTTCTCCAGATCTCTCACCCATTGAAAACATCTGGTGATGAGTTGCTGAGAGACTGGGCCGCAACCACTCTCCAGCCACGACGATTGATGAAGTGTGGCATAGACTTGAAGCAGCATGGAGTGACTTGCCCGTATGTGTCATCCAAGCCAAGTTCGACTCGATGCCTAACCAGGTTAGAGCCGTTTTAGCTGCCAGAGGCGGCAGCTGTGTGTACTGATTTCGGACCCTGTATACCCCCAAACTGCCTTCAAATTTAATCATGTTTTCTTCCTACTTTCCTGTATACCTATAATAAGTAAAGTTTTGTTATTTGCTTTGCTTCCTGGTGTTGCAATTTTAATGGCCAGCAGTGTATTAAAATTAAAAATAAAAGTTTTGGCTAATATAAATGGTTACATAAATTTTTGATCAAGAATTATTAGCTCCTAAAAAAATCTATATAATTTTCAAGAATATTTATTTTCAGGATTCAGCCTTTTTAACTACTTTTTAGGACAAGCAAAGGATTTTGATTTCCACTAAAGTTAACTGTGATTTCATTACAATTAGATTTTCAAACTTCCATTAAATTTCTTTTCAAAGACTGAAAATAGGTCCTCCTATTTGTCAATTTTAATAAGGGGTTCATTCATGCATACTCAAGAAAAGAAAAAAAAAATCATGACTGGTTGGCAAAGTACATAACTCTTTCTGGACTTATGGAACTGGTTGACAAAACTCCTGAGTTTGTTGTGACTGTATTATTTTTGTAACCAGTAAACACCCTGAGGGAAAAAGAAAATTCTTAAGAGAACAATACCATATTATTTTATCTATGAGCTATATCCTATAGATAATTCCAAGCTTAAAAGACTGAATAATTTAAATCTTACAACAAAAATTATATTCATATGTGTCTCAGGAAGTTGAGCCATAGCAGCAAAACAGCGAAGTAAGGACTAATAATCCCTTGAGGTTCCAAGCACATCAATATCTAATAGTGATCAAACTGCCAATAGTGATCAAACTGCCTGTCAAATCATCTTATCCCAAAACATAAAATCTATAAAGACACAAATCTCACTTTTGTTTATTTTAAGTTTACAGAGCCATCAAATTCTAATATCCATTGGAAATAACAAAAATACTTAACTATACCACAATTGATCCACTGAAAATATTTTGCTGGACATACTAGAAAATGTTAAAATACTTTTCTTTGCAACAGAAAGAAAACTAAATCTTGTTATAGTACTCCTGAACTGTACTTTATTGCGGCTCAAGATCTTGACCTTATAGGACGTTTCTTGACTACAACCTGAAACATCTGAAGTAATTGGTTCAGAGCCATGAAATCTGTTGAAGGGAATCTCAATAGAAGTAGAATACTAAATTAAATTAATGCTAAGCAGGTAATGAACCATCTAGCAATTTGTAGAGGGGAAAACAGTAGTAGACATTTTTACCCATTTACTTTTTTTTTTTTTTAATATTTAGACTGAAGTTATCACAAGGTACCTAGACTAAATAAACCAATCTTTTATGCATCTAGATTGGAAAGGTCTGAGCAAGATGAGTCATTTTGTTAACAATATTTTACTTCATAATTTTGAGTAGCTCTCAAATGTAAAAGCATTTCACTTGCAGTTGGACAACAGAACTCCTCACAACTAGAAAAGGTAAATTACATCATTTGTCTATCAATAGACAGTGAAAATACTGACATAAATTTAACCAATTTTATTTTCAATAAAGTTAACAAAATCTGTATAAAGATTTTTTTTCCCAACATGGCAGGTGCTTTGTATTGAGGACATTGACCTATCCAAACCGTGAATTTGTTTATATTATTATGGAATCGCCATAAAGCAACACTGCTTGCTATGATGTGATAGCACAGAAACTTCCAGGCCTTATCCAATCATATCGAGCGCACTTTATAAAAGCTTGAGACCCTAACCACTTTACAATGAGGACAGCACCTATATGAAGATATCTTTGTTGATACAGATACACCAAATACCAACGTTAGAAAATCTAGTACCTTTTCAATCCTGCAATAAACTGCCTCAACAACAGAAAAACAACATTTGGAATCATTAACAATATTTAAATTTTTTCAACAAAAGGAGATTGAATTCACTACATTTCCATATGTAATCAGATTATATCACTGGGGTATCGTTTACAACAAAAAAAAAAACTCTATTAATTGCCTTTACAATTCATTCACCTATCAAAATTATGAAAAAAAAACTTTATTTTCTAATACAGAAATTCAAATATTTACAGCTTGTAACTAATTATGAAACTACTATTTATGGGGAAAAAATTGTTCATTTTTACCTAAATTCATAAGTTTTTGTTTTTTTCTTATTTTACCTCTTCTAAAACAGTTTAATTTATTTAAAATACATAACCACGCACATAGAACTTTTCTTGATTCTTACTACAGATGTATGTAAAATTTACAAATGCAGGCTAGACATTTATATACCACAATAAATTTGTAGTTTTAATCACAATAGTGCTCATTAATATGTAACATGTGTTTTGCTTTTACCATGTTTTTTTTTAAAATACACAGACAATGTATAAAATATTAGATTGTTATTTTATTATTGGGAATAAGAAATGATTTGATCATGATAGAAGTTTTTATATGCTGATCCTCCAGAGATTTATTCACTGTCAATTAATATATCTTTTTGTATGTATTTCATATTTCATTTACATAAATTTATATATATAAACATGTCTTAGGGTTAAAATTTGTTTGCATTTTTAATAAATATTTTTCACTTTAATCTGGACACTATCCCATTTAATAATTTTTTGGATAAAAATAAAATATCCTTCCTTTTCAATCTCTAATAAACTTTCAAAAATGTATTTTCACATGACAAATCAAAACCTGGATACTAAAATCTGCTTGTTTTAAATTGTTATACTTGTCTTTTGTCAGAAGCTAAAACATTACATTTCTTAAGAAAAAAAGAAGTTTTCATTGTAACATTTTAACTTAAAATTAGTAAATTATACTACTTACAAGTATAACTACTAGGATCTACTTTGATCCTTCACTAAGTATACATAATATAAGAAATAAACAATTTAAGATTAAACAATTTAAATGCTTTAGAATGATTTAAACACTTACTTGAATGTCACGCTATATGAATAAATTAAACTATGATGAGTCTTTTTTTTATTAAAATCATTCCATTAGTTTTGGGCAAATTTTTCATGACATTAAGAAAATTTTAAAAGTTTTCATAGGGGCTTTAAATATAATTTGTAAATGAATTTATGGTATTCTATATTAAACACAACGGTTACCATCATATGAAATGAAAGTGAAAACCAAGGAACCAGAGAAAATATTTCAAGAAATCTCACTCATGTGAACTGAAAAATAATGAAATGTGTTTATTAACACAAAAAAGGGAACTTTTTATGCTTCAAAAGATAAGATAATTGCTGTTTCTGCAAATATCTAGAATATATTTACTTATATGCCCTGCATTATACAAGTGATCTAAGAAACCACATAAAAGTTTTATAATTCAAATTGAATCAAAGTAAATGTAAAGGGATTTAAACCCTTATTTGCAAACAGTGTTTACAGAAAACCTTAATATTTATAAAGTTATGGAGAAACACAATGCACAGCGATAAACTTTAAATGAATTCTTAAGTAACACTCAGGGCAAACAATGTGTTTCAAAATTTGCATTTAATAGGCATGATTAAAGATGAATACATACAAATATATTTATCCTTTAACTAAGAAATTATAACTCTTTTTTTACTTCTTATGCAGAAATCTGTGGACATCTGTAGATATACAGAAAAAAGGGAACAGAAATTATAACATAATTTTACATCATAACATTATGATGTGAATTATATTATATAAAACTGTTACATAATTATATTGTATTTTACATAATATAATTCACATCATAACATTTGGGTGCCCAGTTGACAAAGGCAGCGAGCCAGTGACCTACATGTCACTGGTTCGATGCCCATCACTGAGAAAACCACCACCCTGTATACTAATAGCGGCTAATGGCATTTTAAGTTAAAATGTTCACTACTGGCAGCTATGTTAAACTAATGGCATTTTAAGTTAAAATGTACACTAATGGCGGCTATGTTAAACTAATGGCATTTTAAGTTAAAATGTACACCTATAGCGGCTGGTGCACTAAAAATCTGTCATAGCTGTAATGTGCTCCAAGTTCCCCAAATACCTCTGGAGGTGTGGGGTCAAGTGGTCTGGTCCCATCACTTGACTCAGTTCAAAATCTGCAGACCAATGTATAGAAGTCTAACCTCTTTTGAGGTAAAGGCACCCCCTCTTCTGTGGATAGTGGTTTGCACTATTTGCAGGCAAACAAACAAACATCATAACATGAACAAACAAACAAACAAACATCATGCGACAACAAACAAACATCATAACATGCACTGAAACTACTTACCTCAAATCTTTTACAAATAATCTTCACATATATTTTTAATTTGTCTATGTGTAAGAAAAATCCATAATTTTCTTTCCTTAAAGAACATGTTATAAATTCTTCCTAGAAGAAAAGTTAACAGATTAGTGAAGATGTTACAAATAATTAACTGTATCACACACATATTGCATATTTAATATAAAAGATCTTTAAATGTTTTTCTTCTAAATGAATATTAAAATGATATCTTAATTTTATGATATTTATCTGCAGAGAATAAATATTAGTCAACTTTCATATGCTGAAATTTATAAAATAAAATTTATGCTAGTTGAATTTAAAATATTTCCTTCTAATTAGAATCTCTTAAGAGATGAAATAGCACTAATTTTCTCTCAGAAACAGAAACCAAAACATCTCTCTTTGAACATTTCAATTCTTTATAAGCATACTTTGGAAATTATTTGACAACATTTTACAAAGTAAAAATTGTCTGTTTCAAGGCAATTAAAAGTTAGAACTGTGAATAGCTCAAACAGTTAATTAAATAAAATAAGGACTTTAAGGCTAGTTTCTAGTTAGAAGCACAATAAATAAAAAAAGTAGAAACAAAATTTTTCGTGCTGAAAAAAATTAGAATACAATTTAAAACAAACTAATAATAGGATAAAAACATTTCCAAAAAAACTACATCAGATTGCAATACTACTAGGAACAAACAGTCAAACTGAATCAGGTTCAAATGTATACAAAATATCCTTAAAGATCAGCAGAAAAGAAAGAAAATTTTAATAGTATGCAATAATAAAATGTTCTAAGAAGCCAAGTTCTATGAGTCCAAGTGATAATTCGTGGCGCCTTTCGTAATAATTTCGTTATAAATGAGATATTTTTCATCTGTATATGTATAGAAGGGTTTTTTTCTTACTTGAGACAAAAATAAAAAGGGGCTTCTTAAGAGGCTGGGTATTCCTATTTTAAACATAAGTTTACGAGATTTATTCCCGCTATCTTAATGTTATTAAGTGATTTAAAAAATAGAGATACATGTTAACAAATCTCATGATATTTGTTCGGGGAGTTTTCAATTAACTTCCGAAATCAATTTTTTTTTTTAAATTTTGATATGTATATATCGTACCATTCCAACTGGTATGTTCGATTCATGAATAGTTTCATAGTAACCTATAGTTTCATAGTTTGTTTCATGAAGCTATAAGTAGCTTCATGGTTTGTTTGTTTACTTTAGATACTTCCGCTAAATTTTGTTGTTGCCATACTGAAGATCATTAACTTACAAGAGTGAAGGGTAAATAAAAGTTCAATATAAGTTCAACAAGCAACACATTTTAATTTTAAACAGAAACTGTCTAAATTCCAGTCTTGTTGATGCTGATACGGCTATAACTGACGTAAATCCAAGAAAACATTACTGACTTTGCAGCGTTTGAAACTGGGCTCTCACTCTTACAAAATTGGAATTTTTTGTATGGCAACACCAGGCTTTAGCGCAAAACAACAAAAATTGAAGGATATAAGGTAAACAAATTTGTGGTATTTGTATTTTTTTTATTATTCGGTATTTAGAGCGAAAGAAAAAAAAAGTACTGCTCACCTTAAGGTACATCTCAGAATTCACAACCTTTGTATAAAATGTAATTTCTTAATGTTGTTCACTTATGTATACTTAATAAAATGAATCGCATAATTGAAGCGAGGCTGTTTGCTTACTAAGTAAAATTTCTTGAAAAATGAATATTTATACTAACCTCCCCCCCCCCCGTCTTTTAATATAAAAAACATTCAACTTATGTAACATAAAACTGGTGTAACCTCCCGCGTGAGTCTTTAGGTCAAATTTTATGGCAGTTACTATGAAAAAAATGTTATTCAAACAGTACAAAATTTAATAATATAACGAGGTACTTGCGGATTTACTGTTAAAAATACCATAGTTGGTTAAAAAAGGAAGTAATAATCAAATTCATAAAAGGCATTAGAAAATAACTGCAATGAAAATGTAACATACAATCTCCATTAAAAATTCCAATCAAAGACTAAATTGAACCTATAAATCGTAAATCAATTAAAATTCTCTCTGAAATAATATATAACATATAACTTTTATTTTTTTCACCATTCAAGGAATATGAAATAAGTTTCATATTATGTGCCATATATTTTGTCTGATATGAGGAATACATTATAAAAGTGGTTTCTTCATTTATGTTCTGCTGGGCAAGATTAATTTTTTTAATTAAATTCCTATATTTTGAATGTATTTTGTCTTCAACAATTTTCTTAAATATTTCAATTTTCACCTATTTTTTTTTTAAACTGATCAATAAATTTAGGATATTTTGTACAAATATTTAAGCTTATTTATTAATTTATATTATATATATATATATATATATATGTACTTGAATCAATAATTTTTGCTTTAAAATATTTTAACATTGTTTATTTGTTAACTGAATTTTGATAAAATTGGCAGGCTACAATTTTTAAACTGTATGAAATGGTGTTTTCCTAAATTTCAGATAGGGAAAGTGTCATTTGGTACTATTAAAACATGTTTCACCTAATAGCACCAAACTGAACAGAATAGGGAAATCTTTCCAGGTGTCTGCATGTTTCCTGTTAGAAATACTATAGAAAGTTAAAAAGAACCCATTATTAAACCATACAGGGAACACACATACTAGATAACAAGTTTATCTTTATCCTTTCTAAACACTTTGTATTTACTGCGATATCTGACAAGAAATGATCACTTGACTGGCATTGAAACGATAACTCTGCAATTTAGGAATATTTAAATCTCATGCTTTTACAGTGTACTACATACTACATATATGATAAAAAGTTTCAATTCTTACACGTGAGAATACCACATATAGTTTTATTTGTGAATAATTAGGCTTGACTATGTTGAAACGTCCAATAATATATATTGCCAAATACAGCAATCATATTTCTGAATTTTTGAAATTTTTGCAAAAGATGCCAAATTTAGTGATAAATACCCAAATTTAAAACTTTATATAATACTAATCTGTAATTATTTAATTAAATATTAAAATTAGCACTGTTGACAATTTAGAGATACCTATTTCTACCATTGATATAACAAGTTATTTTTACTGGCTTGGTAGATCTAGTGTTCATAACACATTTATTCAAATTTATCACTACAAGCAGTTATTTTAAAATTTGAGCTCATTCGGTTTTACTGCATTTGCACTCTAGGTTTTGCATTGGATTTAGATTTTTATGGGCAAAATGTGTATAGCAAGTCGGGGCCGCCCAGAGGGGGGGGGGGGCAACTGGGGCACTTTGCCCCAGGCCCCCAACTGCCAGAGGGGTCCCCAAAAAAATTTTTTAATTTTATTAGATTTCCTCAAAAAATATAACAAGAGAGCAGTGCAATGAAATATAATAATAATGTTAATCATTCATGTAATAAAATTTTAAGTATGAGTAACTTAATTTGAATGTGTTTTCGTCTCTTTCATTTTTTATTTTTCTTGGGGCCCCCAACAGAAGTTTCCCCCAGGTCCCGTAAAGTCTCTGGGTGACCCTGTAGCAAATTTGAATTTAAAGAATTTGAGGAAAATTTAGTTAAAGGGGTTCCCCATTATATGCATTATAAATATACACAATGGGGGTCCATCATCATATACATTTCCAAATGTATATGAATTTTTGCCGTATGAAAAATGGTATGATAACAAAAAGTATGATTTTTGTCAACTATAAGAGAGATGGTCTCTTATGAAATTGGTTGAAGGAAATAATGTTTCTGCTGGTTATGGAATGCTTATGCCATGCAAGGAGTGGTGAAATTTTGATGTTGAAAGGTCAGTGAGAAATGCTCTTGGTTTTGTTTGAGCAGACTCAGTAAAATTATTTATCGGATTTCATATATGTTGATTAATAAGTACAAGAATAGATTTAATGTTCATGAATTGAATATGTATGAGCATGCAGTTATAGACTGGGTGTGTTTAGAAGAGTGATAGAAAATGTGAAATTAGATTGGACCTGGTGGGACAGTTTAAGTTGATGAAGTTAGGGAAAAGAAAGTTCTATTCTGGTAAAAGAGTAGGAGATAATTGGTTATTTGGTGGCATGGAAAGAAATTTATATTAGTGTTTTTTTAGAGAAGTTAAGAACTGAACGAAAGAAAAATTACCGAGAGTTATAAAAGATTATGTATATTCTCAGGAACTACAATCATTCTGGACTGTTGGAGTTAGTATGATTGCCTTTTCAATGATGGCTTTGTACATCTCCTGGAAAATCATACTATGGAATTCCAAAATCCCAAGAGAGATGCACTCACAAAATTAGTTGAGAGTACATGGAGCACTGAAAAAAAGAGATCTTCCGGGTATGCACCAGTGTAAGGATCAGTTCAATTCTTTCTTATATGCTTACATCTGACGAAAAGCACATTAGAAACAGGGAAGTCTTTTTCAGTGCTTTATTGAAGTATCTATGCGAATACATAAACCCAGACAGTAAAGGTATGTCCAATTTTATTAACATTTTACTACATTTTTTTTTTTTATATAAAAAGTGTTTGCTAGCTAATGCTTTTTATTTTGCATCTTGATCACTATTTCACTAAATTATTTTAGTTTAAATCAAAGTAGTTTTACGTGACTATATCTTGTTGCCTTTTTTATTTATGTGTTACCTAAAACAGCTATACATTACCTTTCAAAGAATTCTCCTCTGGCCCATCTGTGTTGGTTTATGGACAGATGCCTTTGCGAGGATATAGCAACAACGGGGAACTGTTCAGTTGAGTTTTGCTGAGGATTCCCCTTCTTTTTGATTGCAAAACTGTTTCTGCAAACATATTTTGATTTACTGTTTATATTATGTATTGTTCAAACTTCAACACAGAAAGACAAAGCAAATTAATTTTGTACTAATTCAATGCATTAAGCACTACTGAAATCACCTGTTTCTATATAAGTGATCCTTCCCAGAGGGTTTTATCATTATTTAATCTTTTTATTAAACTGGTAAATAGTTAAATGTTATACAGTTTTTTTTTTTTTTTTTTTTTAAATCCAATGACACAGAAGACACCTCCATAACTTTCAGATCTGAAACACTACTAAGCTTTTCATTATTCTCCTTAACAAAGTATTTTGAAAACAGATTATATGTTTTGAAGGAAAAATGCATGTAACCAACCATTTCACCATGATCGTAGACAGGGTTTTCATTTTTATTCATCAAATGTTTGTTTTAGCATCTAATATAGTGTTTAGACCTCATTATGCTCAAGGTGTTTACCCCCTAAATTTTCTCTCTTACTTTAAGGAGAGCTTTAACGTAGTGCTCCAAGTAATACTTTGTTAAAAATCCATGTCTACAGGTTAGATTAGCCAAACTGCAGGGTAGTTAAATATTTACTTCATAACTGCTTTTTAAATTTAACTTTATTTAAAAAAAAGTTTTAATTCAATATCAACATATGATTAATGTTAGGTGAAATGAACAAAATAAATTTTTCATATTCCAGGTTTTACATGAAATTATCATTTTTTTATCATACTTTCATCACTAACTTAAGTTTTATGAAGAGAAAATGCAGAGTTTTTTACTAACTTAACTTTGTTTGTAAAATGATAGTATCCCCTTCCTCTAAATTTTAACGTCTGGAAAAATGGGGAACTATTTTGTTTGTTGGTGAACTGTAAAGATTAAAATGAATTGCTTTTTTTGAAAACGTAATGATTTTTGTCAGCAATATAACAAGTTTCAGAGAAAGAGAGAGAGTCACAATATTTCATAGAAATATATTTAAGGGATTTTTTAGATCACTACCTAATATATGAAAAATTTAAATGTGAAGGGGGGCTATGACCCTCCAACCATCTCCATACTCAAAGTCTGTTTCATGTGAAAGTATGAAAAATGTTTGAAAATTATGAAAATTTATACAATTATTAAGTGATGCATATAATCTTTTGAAATGTTAATGAAGTAAAATATTTTTTAAAAAAACCATTTAAAATGTAAGAAAATGTAAATGGCTACATCAAGTATTTTGTAGGAGTCTGAAAAAAAATTCTCTCTCTCTCTTTTGAGTGTACTTGCATACAAGTTTTGAAATATCATGCAGAAAGTTTTCTTTTTAAAAAATTTATTTATTGCCTTGTAAAAAATATAAGCAAAGAGCAAAAAATATTTTGAAAACTGTTCAAAATTCGGCAGGATTTTTACTCATAAAAAAGTTTCCAAAATCTGGTTGAAATAATTTATGCAAACAGTATCATTTCATCTTCATCCCATATCTGTAATATGATTTTCTCAAAACAGGAATAAACACACTGAAAATTCCATAATAATTATTGATTATTTATAACAGGCATGCCCAATTTTGAAAATATTTTTGAAATTAGTTTAAATAATAAATTTTAAATTATATTTTACTAAACTTTGCAAATACTGGGCTCATTCATGATCTTATTCAAACAAGTAATATATAAAAAAAAAAAATTTTAAGTCAATTCCTACTTAGGTCAACAAAGAAAAATTTGAGTGTGAACTAATAGTAGGAATTGAAAAAAAGGATTGCCTGCCAGAACCTTGCCTACTGTGCGAGATTAGGAGGGGGGGAAAGAGAGAGAAAAAGTTTGTCAGGTTGGGGATTCGATCTCGCAACCTACAGGACGGGAGAAGCCCGCGATACCGCAGTGCTACCGTTTACACAGTAACAAGAGGGAAATTACTATTCAAGAACAAGAGACGCTCTAGGTCTAAAACTAAAATTGATTAATTAAATTTAATTAATGAATTAATATTTGAAAAAACTGTATTAACATCAAGTGTCATTCACTACAAGTTTAAAAAAATGTATTTGAACTTGAGTGGATGAATAAAAAGTACTTTTATTAATGATTGAAAATTTGAACAAGATATATATGGTCTAAAACTAAAATTGATTAATTAAATTTAATTAAAGAATTAATATTTGAAAAAACTGTATTAACATCAAGTGTCATCCACTACAAGTTTAAAAAAATGTATTTGAACTTGAGTGGATGAATAAAAAGTACTTTTATTAACGATTGAAAATTTGAACAAGATATATATAGAGAGAGTGTGAACTAATAGTAGGAATTGAAAAAGAGGAGATGTGATTAGATGTTTTCTAAAATAATGATAAAATACAAACTTAAATGACAGTAAACAGATGAAAAATAATTTATTTTAAAAAAAATTCTCTTCGTTTTAAAGCAGTGGTTCTCAACCTGGGGTGCGCGCCCCCCTAGGGGGGCGTGGAAGAATTTCAAGGGAGGCGTGAGCTTAAAGAAAAAGTAAAACTAACTGTAATTTACTGGACTCAATTTTGCGCTCACAATGTAACCGTAACGTATTTTCGACATACGAACTCGAACACGATAATTGTCGTACGTCTGGACGTTGAAAGTGACCTGAGGTGTGCTTTGTCACAGTTACAACCTAATATTCAAAAACTTGTCAAAGATAAACCATGCCAGCTCTTTCATTAATGTTGTGAAAGTGACTGGTATTGCATGCCAACCTCACCTAGATCCTTGATTACCTCAAATATATTTGATCTGTATTTAATTCTTTGATTTCGTATGTTCTAATAATAATATGTTCCAAATTAAGATATATGTAGTAATATTAAATTTTGTGTATGAAATTATGTATTCTATATTTTCATTTAATAACCAGCTTCAGTTTCAAATTCCGATTGTGCTACTTGTATTGACCACATATGGTGTTGGGGGGGGGGGAGGCGTGACATCACATCAGTGTCCAAAGGGGGGCACAGAGCCTGAAAGGTTGAGAACCCCTGTTTTAAAGGAATGCTTTGAATGTTATCAAAATCGATTAAGAAATTTTAGAAATGTATTATTTTGTTTCTTGAAATAGTAATGAGACATTTATCCATAGTAAGGGATTTGCAATTCAAGAATATGTAAATTGATATTTGTTTTAAAAAGAATAGTAGGAATTTTGCTACAAACATGAAAAAATATTTTAAGAAATTACAGTTTCAAGTTTTGTGAAAAGTTTAAATTTATAATCAACTTCTTGACATTTAATTTTTATTTCCTGTGACAGTTCTCATTTCTTCTGATGTATACAAATCTCAAATGTAAGTGTGTCGAACAACTCCCCTTGTGACCATTACAGATGTTAGCCCTCAGTAATGTGACCTGCTAGTTCAAGTAGAGTGGGTAGCATGCTTGTCAGTAATTGTTTAGAAATAGTTTAAATTATACATTTAGATTTTCGTAGCTCTTGTGTGTTTCAAAATATGGCTAATGCTCCAGTAATCAATTAATTTATATAACCTATTTGCAAATTTAAGATCAGAATTCCTTTGAAATTAGATCTAAAGTCAAACTAATGTTATTATGCTAAAAAATCTATACACCTTTTAAAAGATATTACTGACTACATGATCAGAAGTTTTATATGATTAAAATTCTATTCTGTTTTGGACTTTTAGATTCTCCATGTCATGAAACCAACTTACTTAATTAACACCGAGTAAATCAAATGTTATTGTATACAATCAATCATGTTTTTCTGTTGATATTTTTGAAGATCTTTTGGCAACCCCTAACATTGTTTTCTAGATTTTTATACTTATTTTTTATTTTTTAATAATTTTTTTATAAATATATAAATAGAATCCATATCATTTTGATATGCAATCCATTTATATTTTTATGCATTTCATTTTGATTCTTAACTAATATTAAATTTTTAGCTACATCATTGCTATTTTTGTCATAACAATAGTGCCATGCTTAAAATCTAAGAAAGGTTGGATGTTCAATGCTAATTTCTCTTTACAAATCTATTAGAATTTCTTGATAACTTCTTTTAGGTATAAAAATGGGTTGATCCAAATTTTGTAGGAAAAAAAATAATATAGTTCCTTATAGAATTCAAAACTAAAAAAATTAATACATTAGCATAATAATTTTTTATTGGAAAGGAAAGCAAATTCTTCAAAATATTTGAAGCATCTTAATTGAATCGGCAGTTTGAAGAAGGGAACACGCACCAAAAAATTTAAATTCATGTTTTTTTTCCCGCCATATTGTTATTTAAATATAGACGCTCCTTGTAAGCTGTAAAAGGCACTGGAATAGCGGGTGAATGTAAAGAATCTTATATAAAAGTTTAGTGAAGAAAAAATGATAAGTAAGACAGTTTTTTTTTATTATTTCCCACAAAAACAGTTTTTGGATTTGTTCCCTTCTTGAAACTGTTGATTCAATTTTCCATCTTTGGTATTTTTAAAAACTGCATTTTATTCAATTTTTTTATGCCTATCTACTGCCATGGTGTTAATTTAAAGCATGAATGGAAAATGTTGTTATCAAGTAGCTGAAGTACAGTGGAACCCTGATCTATCATTTTTCAAGGGACCGATTGCACTGAATGATAAATTCGGGAAAACTATGGATGCAGGAACATGACAAAAAAATATTATTGGGACTGGAGGAAATAAACGAGACATATGAGAAAACGATGTTCCAGGGAACAATAGATCAAGGTTCCATTGTATATTAAATTTTTTTATGTATGTAAACTAATATATTTGTATTACTACACTACTTATATGAAGTTATAAATACAATTTTGTTCTAAATCTTTTTTTTTATTTTATTGCAGATCACAGGTATTTGTTTTTGAAATATGTTCTCATCTACTAAAATGTAACTGATCAGTTAATATCTAAGATTCCTGAAAATAACCCAAAAGTAATTTCCAAAATGTGACATTTATGTTTATATCAACATATGGATAACAAGAAGAAGATGCAAAATGTTTTGTGCTTGTGACTATACTGGATAATGAAACTGTATTTTGTGTAGTGTAAAAGCAAAAAAAATTATTTCCATGGGAGTGACTAAAATAAGGCAGTTTCACTTACCTTTTAGAATTGATTCAAATTAATCATGGTATTTCTATATTAAAAAAAAAAGTAGATAATTTTTTTTTAGATCAGAGTAACTGTTCAAAGGTGTTTGTAACAGATAGGATTTTCTGTAAAGCAGAACTTTTATATTTGTCATCAAACATATCCAACAAAAAATCTTTTTTTTAAAATCTTTTGTTTGCTAATTATAAAGTAAATAATTGGCTTATTTCTAAATATACTTCGATCTTTGCTAAAACATATGTGTACTCAAGAAACTTCTGTCATGTATCACTGCATGTAAAATGAAGATTCACTCTTGAGTCTTTTGAGCAAATTTATTTTCATGCTCATACTGGAGGAAAACTTTTTAGCCATGATGTATGATATAGAGGATGACATGAACTGTCATCTCTCTACATTCACAGGTAAAAAATCTTATGCTTGTGATAAATGTAAGAAAGAATTTTCTGAAAGCTGTCATCTAAAAATTCATCTTTGTGAGAATTCTTTTGTTTGCGACTTATGCAACACAGGATTTTCTAGAAGAACTCACCTGGATGATCATTTTCATATTCATACTGGAGAGAAACCTTTCATTTGTAATATTTGTAACAAAGAATTTTCTATAAAGAGTGACCTGAATCATCATCATCTAATACACACAGGAGAAAAACTTTTTGTTTGTGATGTTTGTAATAAAAGATTTTCTAGAAAGGATGTACTAACAAATCATTTACGTGTCCATACTGGAGAAAAACCATTTGTATGTGATGTTTGTAATAAAGGATTTTCCTTGAAACTTACCCTTAATCGTCATTTTCGTTCACATACAGGAGAAAAACCTTTTGTTTGTGATATATGTAACAAAGGTTTTTCAATTAAAAGTGATCTGAATCATCATTTTCGTACACACACAGGAGAAAAACCTTTTGTTTGTGATGTTTGTAATAAAGGATTTTCTAGAAAGACAGACCTGGCAAAGCATTTAAATTCCCATACTGGAGAAAAACCATTTGTGTGTGATATTTGTAATAAAGTATTCTCTTCTAAATATGCCCTGAATCGTCATTGTCATTCACATACAGGAGAAAAACCTATTGTTTGTGTTGTATGTAGCAGAAAATTTTCAGATAATAATAATCTGAATTGTCATATTCGTACACATACAGGAGAAAAACCTTTCAGTTGTGATATATGTAAGAAAAGATTTTCTAGAAAAACTCATCTCCATCACCATATTTTCCAACATACAGGAGAAAAACCTTTTGTTTGTAATATATGTAATAGAGAATTTTCAACTAAGAATCACCTTGATTATCATTTTCGAATACATACAGCAGAAAAACCTTTTTTGTGTGATGTTTGTAATAAAGGATTTTCTAGAAAGGCTCACTTAGCAGATCATTTACGTGGACATACTGGAGAAAAACCATTTGTTTGTGACATTTGTAATAAAGGATTTTCTTTTAAATATGGCCTGGATCGTCATTTTCGTTCACATACAGGCGAAAAACCTTTTGTTTGTAATGTATGTAACAAAAAATTTTCTGTTAAGTATAATCTGAATCGTCATGTTTGTACACATATTGGAGAAAAACCTTTTATTTCTGGTTAAATTAAGAAAAAAATTTCTGGAAAATGATCATTTTTGTACTTATACAGGAGAAAAACCTTTTGTTTGTGGAATATGTAAGAAAGGATTTTTTAGGAAATCCCTCTTTGATGATCATCTGTGCACATTTTGTCAAAAAAACATTCCTCTGTTTGTGATAATAAATGTTTTAGTTGAGAATTTTAGTTAAGAACGCCTGAAATCATCATATTTAAAACATACTGGAGAAATATATTTGCCTGTAATATATATAAGAAAATATTTTGCAAAAAAGTTCTGGCAGATTATTTTGAAATAATATTGAAAATTTTTACCCCTGTCGGAAATAAACCCTCCACTTGTAAAACTTTAAACCAAAAATTTTCTAAAGAACTGGTCTGAAAATTCATATTTGTACTCAAAAAGATTTAAAAAGCAATCTATGTATCTAAGAATTGTGTAAGCTTCTTATATGGGATAATTGTCATTGTACCTAGACATGTACTGAAAACTTTTCATGTTTTAGAAATAAAGACTTTTCCTGAATGTGTAGTGAGATCATCATTTTCTTGTGAATCACTTTTGGTAATTTGAAAATTCCTTTTGAAAAATATTTTTTTTTTTAAAAATGACTTCACTCTGTGATTCACGTTGAAGGAAACCTCTGACTTTTTGGCCTTGTAAAAGTGTTATAATGAAAATAATTTTGAGTTGCAAATATTTTATAAATGTATACTCACAAAAAAAAACCCTTTCTCCTGTAATATATAAAGAAATTTTCCTTTAAAAAACTGTTATTCATCTGCATACCATTTTACAGTAGAGAAAAAAATTTATATATGTTGAATTTTCTATATATCGCCAGAATAATTATGTATTTATACACCTTTTAAAGTAAGCTTCCAACTGAAATTTCTAAAAAAAATTTCCTGGTAAAAGATTATCGTATAAAAAAGTAAATCTTATGCTTGGTATTTTAGATAATAAAAATTTTTTACTCACCTAAGTTCAGTATTGTATATTTGAAAATTTCTCAATCGTGATTGAATCAGCATGCAGGAACTTGAGAAAAGCTATAATATTTCAAAATTGTCTAAGGTGTATTTAAAAAAGCCATTTATAAAAAAAATTCTTAACAGTATATTAGGAGGATGATAACGTTTGTTTCAAGCTTTAAACAATTCATAGAAAATCATTGAAGATTTTTTAAAAAAATTTTTTATTATAATTGCAAAAATAAGGCAAATTTGTGTTTTTGTTTTGTGTTGTTTTGTGTTTTGATAAATAATCCAAAATATTTATCTTCTGTAGAATTTATTTTAAATCTGTATAAGGTTTCAAAGTTTTATAATTGAAGTAAATTTTTAACATTTTATCCATTCTATTAGTTTTATGCCTTACATAGTTATTATTTAGTGATAGAAAAATGTATGTACATATAGTTTTTGATACTCAGTATATTTCATATTATATTTTCAACACATATAAAGTATAAAGATATAATATTATAATTTTCATTTGACTTTATTCTTTTCTGGAAAAATGTGTTATGGATAACAGAAAATTGTTGAACTGCTTTCATGACTTAAATTAAAAAGTGGTTTTTTTTGTTTGTTTTTTTAAGTTCTGTGATCATGAAATGCATAGTATAAAGAATAACTTGCATGGAACATGAGTTTATTACTGTAGAAAACCATTTAAGGGTTTTTATTTATTTAATTTTTAAATGTTAACTACTTATAATTTTCAAGAATGTTATAACACATCAACAATTTAAACTCAATTATCAAAGGGATGTTGACAATTTTTGCAAATTCTGTAATCATAATAATAAAATGTTTAATATGAAGAAAACCGCTATGAAACTTGAGTACATTACACCAATACTTAAAAATGTAAGTTCTACTTGTAAATAGCGCTTCATAATTGGAGTTTGTGTTACATTATTATTGATTAATGACAACAGGTACATAGCAAAAACACACACATGTATATGTATAGAAACCTTTATATACATTTATGTAGCTGTGTACATTGTATGGTGATTGGCATACCAAGTTCCACCATATTGCCTGGGTTCAAAATCTGCCTAAGGCATGGATGTTCCTGTGTTTTTTAAGGAGAAAGTTGGTTTACTTACAGTACATGTCAACAATAAAGTAACAAACAATTTGCAGTGTATATAGTCAAATATGTCTAGCATTAGTATGTAAAACCAACTCTAATTATGAAGTGCTATTTATTATTACATTTTTAAGTATTAGTGTAATGGACTCATGTTTCCATTTCAGCTGCATTAGAAAAATATTTATATATTTCATGTTTTAAATCACCTTGTGCCTTTTATATATACATAAGAATGCATGTGTGTTACTAATCTACAAATATATAATAATACTTAGTATAAGAAGGGACACACAAGGTGTATAAAGGAGAAAAAGTATAAAGAATTACTTTGGAAGTTAAAAAAAAAAAAGAAATTTTTCTGATGGTAGAAACAATAATTATACATGTCAATGAGAGGGATTTTTGAACCACTTTACAAAATCCTTAATTTGTGAAGCATAGTGGATGAGTGCAATGTTTAAGAATAATTTAGTGACTGATAATTAGTTCATTTTGTTGAAAATAATTTATTTCATACTTCTTATAGACACAATTTACTATTGCTAATTGTAATAAATTGTCTTTCTTTTGTTAATGCTGCTCAAAATTGAATTTTTTAATTTCATACAGTTTGCTTGTTCAGAATAATATTGGAACCAGTGGAGTTTGCCCAAAATATTTTTTTACATTTTGATCAATCTCATATCCCATGATTTAAAATGAACTTGTTTGATTTTCACAGTTTTCTTAAACTACTTCAGAAGCTGAAAATTTTTGCATGACAAAATCTTCAGCCAGAGTGTGTCTCAACAAGTTTTTGCTGTTCAGAAATACCCTAAAGGGTGATTTGTATATACCTTTTCTTCTCCTAAAAAAATGATTTAGAGCTCTTAAAAAAGGTTTTTTCTGCTTTAAAAATAGGTTCTGTGATATTTGATCTCTGAATTCAGGTGTGATAGAAATTTTTTCAAATATAGCTATTTATTTAAAGATTTTAACATCATTTGCTTAGAATAACATTTTTCTTTCTGTGTGTGTTTTTTTTTTATGTTGGATTGCCTTTTAAATACTCATATAAGTACAAAATCATTAAACAGTATCTTTTCTTGTATGAAAAAATATGCAATAAGATGCTGTTAATAATTTGTAGTATCTTCATTAATACTTCAACTTTTCTTTATAGTCTGATTTCCTATTGAAAAAAGGTGTCATTGGATATTAAAGAATTTTGGGCTTTTCTTATGCTTCAAGATTCTAAAAGAATCTTTTAGGATTCTTCCTTAAAGTCTCTTAGTAAGTAGTTTATAGTTTATGTTATCATATTTATCATTATGAATTGTTTTTTGCTGTGTTATAAATATATATATATATATATATATATATGTGTGTGTGTGTGTGTGTATGTATGTATGTATACAGTGCCGTAACTAGTCATTCATGGGCCCTGGGCAATTTGCATTTGGGCTCCTTAATTAATTAGGTTTTGGAAAATAATAAAAGAAATACAGCATTTTGCCCCCCCCCCCCTTCCAAGTGGTCCCTGGGCAGGTGCCCCTATTGCCCCTGCCTAGTTATGGCACTGTATATATATATATAATGCTATGTTATAGTTTTATAATTGAAGGATGATAGTGACTATTTTAGTCTTTCTTTACTTATACATCTGATAAGTAATGTTTTTAGGCTTTGGATATTATGAAATCATGTATTGTCTTAAAACCTCTATGAAAACATTTTATTTTATTTAATTTACAAAGCCTATGTGCATGTCAGAAAAGATTTTAATAAAACAGTAGTTGTGGCATTATTAAATAAGTTCATTTATCTTTATATCTTTGCTTCATTATATGTTGAAGCAAAAGACTGCATTACATTTGTGATATATAATTTAGGCACTCATATATAGTGAAATAACATAATATATTTATTTAGGTAAAATAAACATATACAAATTGAGTGTTGAAATGATGTTTCTAAACTAACATACATAAAGGATAATGTTTCATTGTATTTGCCTGCAAATCTAAGCTTATCTATTAAAAAGTATTTCCAGTTACCTTGTAACTGACCAGTGTATAAATTTTATAGATCATTGTTGCCTCAGTTTTTCTTCATTTTTAATAAACAGATATTAATCAATGCAATTTTATTTTTTAGACATTAATATGGTGACAAAATGAATGTAGGGTAACTGGTTCAATTTGGAAGAACGTGACTATTTTTATTTTTAGAATTATTGGTTTTGCCTTAACATACATGAAATATAATTTTTCTCTCCTGCTCTCATATATATCTGTACTGTTGCTCTATTAGCAACATTACTAGTAGCAAAATTAGTTTAAATTATCATAACTTGTGCTCTGAAGGAAAGGAATATTAAGAAATCAGATTTTTACAGATGACAAAAATCGTTGTTACTGTTAATAGTAAGCTTGGTTCTTATTTTATATTCCTGTATATTACTAGTGGCCCCATTGCTCAAAATCAAGCAAATTTCACTTCATTTTCAGAATAACAAATGTTATTCTAACTTATGCACCTCAATGCTTATTGTACTTTAGCATTCCAGTCTTTGCATCTGATTTATCATCTTTAATTAATTGTCATGGGCACTCAAACTGAACTGCCAAGCAGGCCTCTTAGTAATGAGAATTTTTTTAACTTCTATCATAGACTCCTCTTCCATAGGTGCAGTTTCTTCTGGTTGCTGAACATCGGGAAAAATATTTTGTTTAGTTTCAGTGAAGCAACTTGACGGCAAATCGTGTTGTTGGCAAAACTGTCATGGCCCCATGTTAGACATCTCGTCAGTGGGGGCAATAACTTTTTTCAGGTTGACTTCTTTTATAGAAAATTATTACTGTTAAATAGTATAGTAGAAACTCGTCAAAATTCACGCTTAATCTTTTTGAAAATGACAAATTCATATCAAGTAACAAAGGTAAACTTCAGATGATTGAACAAATTTTACAAATTTATTCAAAAACTTCCATTTTGATACCTGAACCTTCATTTTATATTCAGCGGTTCTCTCAAAATAGGTCTCTTAAGTTAAAAAAAACCTCATAGATCTTATATATAGATGAAGTATTTACTTGCGACAAGACTGATCATATCACACCATAAGCACTTCAAATGTGACACTGAAATGAGGGCCTTATGTAGATAAGAACAATGACAATTAAAAATGTACAAATAGCGTGTTTTTAAAATTTAAAAGTTGAGTGTGTGAGTAATAAAAGTAAATGCAAACAAAGAAGCATGTGTGCATGTTTTTTCTGTAGACTTTACAACTTTGCTGATCTGCCATGCCCAAACCCTTGCATCAATCGCATTTTTCTCTTCGGCTGGCACATCTACACAGTAAAACCTTTATTCTGATACCCCAATCATACTTTTACACTCAGTCATTCTCTCAAAATAGCTCTCCATGTTAAAAAAAAAAAAAAACTTATAGAAATAATATGTAGATTATCCTTAAATTATGAGACAAATTAGAAGCTTTCCCTTGATAGCTTCGTAGAATTTTGTCACATGTAATTCAATTGTGTACATAAAAATGAATAAATATAATTAAACTCTAAAAAGGCATACCAAAGAAAAATATCACTCATAAAATGTACTTTAGGGGAGTAGAAAATAGATTTTAGTCCAAACAAATTGTTTATCCATGTAAATAGAATAATGTACACCTACGTGAATATTGCCAATAAAGATACACAGAATGATAATAAAAGCAAACAATTTTAAAATTTAAAAGTTCAGTGCAATTGTTAACATTGGAAAGAAAAGCAAGCATAGGCCATCCAGAGGAAGAAAAAATGTTTATAATGTTTATACTTTGATTTTTAAATAAACAATATGATGTGTAATTCTAAATTAACAGTTCGTCAGAAGTGGAGAACTTAATCTTTAAAATGGTACCTCATTTATCAATTTTGGTTAAGTATGAAGGGCGAAAAAAGGATCATCAGAAAAAATCACCTTCTAGAAATGATATATATATATATATATATATAGATCTGTCTATAATCAGACTGGTAGCTGACTTTCAATACCAGAGTCTGTGGGTTCGAGTCCCACTGTTTGCATGGATGTTTGTAGCTGTTTGGAAGTGGCTTTAAGCAGTAGGTCCCAGTCTAATTTGCTCTCATGTAGCAAAAAATTACTGTACTTATTATATAAAAAAGCACCTATTAAATTTTGATTTATTAAAGTTTTGATTATTTTAAAGATCACTGCTACAATACTAAGTTAATAGAACATTTATAGATTAAGTGTGTAAAACTTCATTAAATTTTCTCCCATTTTTAATTCTTATTTTTCTTAAGATTTTAATGATATCCATATTATTTATGCTTTGCTCTCTGGTTGATCATAGTGCTCCAAACAAACCAACTCCCAGATCATCTGTATCTGTAGTGATAATTCAAAAAGAAAATAAATCTTTTTAAAAGTATTTGTATGATTAAAATGCAGGGAAAGTTTCTTGTTATTTCCTTTATCCTAGATGAATTTTTAAAATAGAAACTTACATATACAGATATGTCATGACTATTTAAAGTATACCAACGTGATTTGTTTGTATTTAAAATGTATGAAACTAGAAGAATATGTGTCAGTGAAATTATAAACTGTATATGTTATAATTATAGTTAGTTATCTATAATTCCTCTTTACATATCAGAAGTTGGTACATGGTTTTCAAAATTCAATATCTGGGGAAGATATTGTTTGGTCCAGTGTTTATTCCATTTGTTCAGTTTATTCTAGACAAGTGACATTATATGGCATTTCTTCAAGTTTATCTGCAGCCCTTTGTCAGGTTAATGAACCTCTGGCTTTGTTAAAGTATTTATTTTTGTTTTTCTGATACTGAATTTTTAATCTGATGCACAAGTTTTAGTTCATTAAAATTAGAATTCTGATCTTACTGATTAGTTATAACAGATGGTTTAGGTCTTCAAAAACTTTCCTGACTAGGATCCAAAACTGAGGTAAGCAAGTATTGTCAATGCATATTATGTATAGGTGCATTCTACCCAGAGAAAAAAAAAAAGTAGTTTTTCTAAATTGGATTTCCAAGGTGTTGATATATGAATAGAATTTTTTCATGTTTGCACTGCTCTTTTCCATCTAATGCAGTGTTTCTCAACCTTTTTCAAGTTGCGACCCCATCAATATGTCCACACATCTTGCAACCCCCCACCCCTTCCCACCGTACATATTTTCATTTAAATTTCCTTGTAAGACAAAGAAAAATACCAAAATGCATTTTCCATCATTAAAATTCACCTAAAAGTTTAATATAACAACAATTAAATTGGTAAGAAATTGTGAACATTAAGAAGCATTAATCGCTTAGGTAAGGGTATGTAAAAGCAAGAGCAGAGCAGAACCTCAAGAAAAATAATGAAAGGTTAACCTACCATATGTATTGAGAATTATATAACAATAAAACTAGAAAAACTCTTACCTAAAATAGAATTGCTTTTTCCGTTGGGGAATTGTAATAATAATGCCAAAAGTGACAACTGAAGTTAATGAAAGACAAACTGACATGTAGAATTTATGTGCTGTATGTAGTAAGTAACCGTTAATTTCATTTGCCAGCAAATGAAGGCACTAGAATTCTAATAAACTGGGTTTGCATTTTGAAAGAGACTTTCCCCTTTAAAAAACATCACTGCTTAACAGTTTCCTGGCAAATAAATGTTGACAATTTTTTCGGTGAAATTCATTAAAAAGTTATTTAAAATGAACCCCTCATAACCTCGCAAGGGGTTCAATTTAAATTCATAACCACTGATGAGACAGTCCTAATTTGATATTTTTGCTGATGATGCAGTCCTAATTACTTGTGATTTTTCCTGAACTGTTGGGGAAAATCCCAAGTAATTAGGACTATAACCAACTCAAATAACTAATTAGAATTTCATGCCACAAACATGGCTCTGACTGAAGGTCATTAAATATAAACCTGAATTTCATAACCATTGAAATTATGTCAAAAGTAATTTAAACAAGTTCTTACATTGTATCAACTACATACAAAATCATTTTAATGGCCATGTTTTTTTCTGGACCGTCTATATATTTAAGTTGCTAAGCCAACTTTTTGGGCAATCCGTGATGGGAAACTACTGCATCAATTTGCTTCATTTTGGTCTTAAACAAAAGATTGTAATCTGTAGATTTGTCAAATTTGGTTTTTGTAACCGTAATTTCTATTAATTAGTGATAATTTACAGTTAAATATTGATTTCTGTGCATGCTCAGTTGCATGTTTAAATCTGTCTTTAGAAACTCACTGTTTCTGCACATGCTCAGTGACATGTTTTAATGATAAACACATTTCTTCCGAGGAATCTCTCTCTAGATCTCTCTCTGCCATTTTTATTTTTATGATAATTATGTTTGTGAAATAAGATTAAACTTCATGTAAATTTGTTTATTCCACTCTGTTTAATTTGCGATAATTTACAATTAAAAAAAATTGCTTTCTGCGCATGCTCAGTGACATTTTAAATCTGGCTTTAGATACTCATCTAGCACGAGGCCGCTTAAACACATTAATTTCTCTCTGCGCATTATTATGATTTTCAACATTTGCCAATCATTTGTTGAGTATAATTTGTGTATTAGTACATTTACTATCTAGCCGTCATGTTTTGATGGGTACCAACTAGTACATTTTTAAGTGCTATTTCTCTATTTTTAGCGAAAAAGACGTGACATTACCTGTAGCTCAGGAGTCGGAATGCAGTGCCCACGAAACAATTTTAAAGTGCCCACCATCCAAATATCGAAACATTTTAGATATTTGAACAACAAACACTCATAGTTGTAATGAATAATTTCAGTAAAAAAATTTTAAATCATAAAACTGTAAAAATCAAAAAATGACCACCCTGAACTCCCGACAGCTTCGCTCTCCTCTTGCTTCTATGATAAGTAATGCATTTAAAGCTAAATTGGTGCTCTGGAAATTGCATATAGAGAAAGGTAATTTATCTTTTTTCCTAAATTTAAAAATGGTGATAGAAAATTATTGTAATGGAAATGCTACAACCTATTAGTTTGCCAAACATTTTGATTCCTTATTTGAAAAATTTAATACCAGATTTGAAGAATTCTACGAATTGGAGGCATTCTTGACTTTTTTTTTTATTAATCCTTTCTCTCATACAAAGAACGATGTGACTAACAAAATCGCAACATATTTTGATATTAAGGAGGACTTCGAATTATAAATTTTAAGAAATAACATTGAATTAAAATCACATCATAATGAGGGAAAATTCTAGAATTTAGTAAATGAATAGCTTCCCATTGTTGAGAAAATGTGCTCTGAAATTGAACTCTCTTTGTGTGTCGACATATGCTTGTGAATCTTTGTTTTCCAATATGAAATACTTAAAATCAAAGTACCGATCAAGCATCACTGACACTCGTTTGGACCAATGCCTGAGAATAGGGAATTCAATTTATGTTCCACATTACGACGTGATTGCATTATCAATTTTAAGATTGTTTTGTTTAAATTAAAATTTGAATTTATGTATGAAAGATGTAGTCTCATTAATATTGTCACATTTAAATATTAACACCCCCCCCCCCCCCCGTTCTTTTCATCTAGCAGTGCCCACCAAACTCCCTCTTTTCTGAAATATGCCCTCCTAGAAATAAAGGCTGTCGACCCCTGCTGTAGCTGTTCTACATTAGCCATTCCTTATGTCTGATACTTTACGCACAATAACGTGCTATACAGAGACAATGAAAATAGTAATTCATTGGGAAAATTCAATCCCTTCCCCTACCCAAAAAGAAAATTGTCATTTGGCTTTGTTACTGAGTTTTATTGGGGTTACTGTGAAAAATCTAATTCCTTTCAGCACGAAAGAAAATTATTTTTGGCATTTTCAGTTAGTCTTCCATATGATTTGCCTGGGGTCTATGAGAGTTGACACTGGGCTCAGGGTAAATATTTTTAATCTGAGTTCCTAAGTTTTACTATGTCTAGCTAATTTATTAAGGCGCTGCCTAGTTCCTTAAAACTTGCAGGCCTTTAAAATTCCACCCCCTCTTTCTTATTCCATTACTCCAGGGTCCAGTGGTTGACAAATAAGAGTATTTTTTTTACATATCATTAGTTTTAGCATCTAGTACCTCAGTACATTTCTTATAGCTAGCAAGTTGTTTAAGATTTGTTTGCTTCATAGATTTTATGATCTGAAGTGATATGATTTAGATTTTCTAGTCAAAAGTGGTTGTAAATTTTCACAACCATTTGCTTTGATGCTGCACAGATTTTTTATCTTGCATGTGAATTTAATCCTAAGATGCTTGACACCTAAAGGAAGTATGAAGTTTTATTTGGAAGCAAGCTGTCAAGAGTTCCATATTTTTTTATTTTCAAAAAAAGCTTATAAGGCATTGTTCATTGAATGTATAACATAATACGACTCAGTTCAGTAGTTAGAAATTTTTCTTCTTCCTTTTCTTTTGTTAATGATGTAGTTTGTTATTTGTGCTTTCTTTTTTCAAAAAACAGCTAATTTATTAAAATAGTTAACTAGTTTTTTACTCTTGATTGTTGAAGTCATGTAAATAGATACTTTTTATATCAACTGAATTGCAAAATTTTATCAGCTTTTTTTTTGTTTTGTATTAAATTAAATCAATTAATAAATTATTTGAAACTGCCTTGTGATCCTTAATAATTGTAGTTAATGTAGTTGTTGATATCCCTGATTCCAATGGAACGAAACTATGAAATTTAGATTTTATTGACTTATAATGACATTGCTACTTTTTTCAATGGGAGGAATACACTAACATTTACTTCCATACTCTATCTCTCATCTGTGATTATTTTAGATCAGATCATACCAAACAAGAAATTAGTTGGAAAAATTCGATTTGTGTGGCTTACATTTCTGATTACAAAGTCATGTCTACTTCTTTCTTTTTTCTATGCCCACTTGACCTTTATTGTTATTCCAGAAAAGTGCATATTCCCAACATGGATGTATGTGGCAGAGATGTTGCCATCTAGAAAAAATATTTTTGATAATTTAGCGATGGATCACAAAGTGTCCAGCCAAAATTTTTTTGATAAAAATATTCAGATTCATTAAGTCATAGATGCCATACAATTAAAAATATGTTGTCATACATTTAAAAATATACAATTATAATATATTTAATTTAATGGTAATTATATGCCATACAATGACCATTAAATTGAAAATTATTGGGCTAAGCTTTATGCATTTTAGTCTGTACCACAGAAAATAAACTTCTACTGCATTAGCTTAGAATGTTTAAAATTTTTATTGAAATGAATAAGTATGAGGTAAAAACTATTTTTCTAAATTCTCTACTGGCCTCTCTTCAAATACACTCTAATAATAAGTCTATCAAAGAAACAAGGAATAAAAAATAGAAGGAACAGTTAACCAATAAGAAAGATGCAGATGAAAGATGAAATTTCTTTTCTTTTCTCTAGAAATACATAGATTGCTTAGATATATTCAGTAACCAAAAAACTTGGCCCCTTCAAACCTTATACAAACAGCAGTTTGCAGTCTGTTTTGGCAGTTGGAGCAATAAGTTTTGAAAAAACTCAAGAAATATTAAATCACCAAGGATCCAAGCGTCAGGCTTTTATTTGTTCAAGAGTACCAACTAAAAATACATACTTTGCACAAACTGCGAAGCAGCCAGATGGCACTACCAGTACACCAAAAACAAATATATATAATTTCAATTTGCAACAAGTTTCACTAGGCAGTAGATGAGTCGAAAAGGATAATTGATGATGTCATCTGAGGTCACTAATAGTATTGCTGTTAGAGTTGCTGAAATTCTGTACCTTTAATGGTGCAGCTCTTTTGTGAGGAATCGGCCAGATTATAATGGCGGTTCTTGGGAGATTGAACACATCTTACTTTGTCTTACCTACCTATCTATGTAGTTCCTGCTTGCTTGTATGGTATAACTTTAAAACATGAGTGAAATATATGAATTTCACTTGAGGGAAAATTGAATGTGTTTTTTTTCTTCTTTTAAACTTTATATGATTTATATCCATATGTTTTATGATAATTCTGTTAAATATGTTATGTAATTAATTTTCATATTTTTGTAGGTTACCGATCATTATATCAGATGTGAGGAAATAGCTGTTTAGACTGATTTCTGAAATTTACAGGAAAAGTCATCACCAAAGAGACATTTTTAACATTTTACTTATAGGAAGTAATTGACGCTATATATATTAAAAATTAAAGGAATGTGCTTTGTTTAACTCTATTGTGATACGTGCTGTACAATCAGCTCTATTAAAGTAGATGCTGGTGTAGAAAAGCTTATTTATTGCATTAATGAAATGTTTTATTTAATTGGATTGAAATAGTTTTTTCTTTCTTTCTTATGAATACAAAGTATGAGATGGTCTTTTGCTCTGATTCAAAGTAAAGATGTAAGAACATGGGGAAGAAAGGGTTATTTTTTAAATTGCCAGTTTTGTACTCACAGAAAACCTTAAATATAAGAGAAATCATTTTTATCTTACAATTTATGTCACAGGTGACTTTCTGAAAGGCACTCCTTAAAGATAATATTATAAATATCTACATGGAGAACAAATCCTTCATCTGTGAAGTATGTAAGAAAGAGTTTTCCGAAGAATATGAAATGAAAATTCATGTTTGCATTAATACTAGTAGAAAACCATTTGTTTGTTCCTTCTGCTCTAAACAATTTTCTAAAAGGCATATTCTGAATGATCACCTTCGTACCCATACTGGTGAAAAACCTTTCATTTGTGATGTATGTAAGAGAGGATTTCCTCGTCAATCTACTCTAAAATGTCATCTTCGCACTCATACTGGGGAGAAACCATTCATTTGTGATTTTTGCAATAAAAGATTTCCTCACCAGTCTACCCTAAAAAGCCATATTCGTACCCATACAGGTGAAAAACCTTTCGTTTGTAAGGTCTGTAAAAAAAGATTTTCCAGAGGATCTAAACTGAAAATCCATCTTTATACCCACTCAGGAGAAAAACCTTGTGAAGTACATCGCAAAAAGTTTTGTTCTAAGTGTGACCTTAATGTAAAGCTTTGCACACATGTGGGAGAAAAACCTTTTCCTTGTGGAATATGCTGTAAGGAGTTTTATTCATTAGGGGACCTTAATCGTCATCTCTATGTACATACAGGAGAAAAACCTTTCATTTGTGATGTATGCAAGAAAGGGTTTTCTAGGAAGAGTCACCTGAAGGATCATGTTCAGACTCATACTGGAGAAAAACCTTTCATTTGTGATCTATGTAATAAGACATTTTCGTCAAAGCGTAGTTGGAACTATCATTTACGTATCCATACAGGTGAGAAACCTTTTGAATGTGATGTTTGTAACAAAACGTTTTCTTCAAGACGTGGTAAAGACTATCACCTTCGTACCCATACAGGCGAGAAGCCTTTCATTTGTGAAGTTTGTAACAAAACATTTTCTTCCAAGCGGGGTTGGGACTATCATTTACGAACTCATACAGGTGAAAAACCTTTTGTTTGTGTTGTATGTAACAAAGGATTTCCTCAGATTTCAAAACTGAAAATTCATTTTCGCACCCATACAGGAGAGAAACCTTATGTTTGTGATATATGCAATAAAGGATTTACCACAAAGCGGGCTTTGAACTATCATCATCCTGTACATACTAAAGAAAAACTTGTTAACCTAGAGGACACTTGAAAAGAGCTTATTTTATCATTCATGGACTTTTATGGTTCAATATTAACTTACTGAAGATCTGTCACATATGTGGACAAACACCGAACAAAGATATCATGAAAATATGTTACCCCTGGAATTTTTCATAATGCGCATGCTTAATTTTACGTTTAGTGATACAACTTTCTTGTTTTAATGTCTATTTATGCATATTATGTCTGAGTAAAAAATATTTCTTATTCAATAACGCTATAAAATTACTGGTGTTTCATTACCAGAGGTAGGAGTGGCATAGACAGTAATAAAAAATAGTACTAGTATTAACACTTTTACTGTCTATTTTTATCTGCTTCTCTGGGGAGGGGGGAAATTAATCCTTTTACCTTCTAGTTGTACAACTGTATATATATATCATAATTGCACACATACATACTCACCCTCAGTTAGCTAATCTCCTTGTGTAACATAACAGATTCCTACAAGTTCTGAAAATCCTAGAAACATTCTGAAATTTTGCTGTCATTGAAAGACTATCGAATTAGACTAACATTTTTAGAAAGACCAGAACTCAACCTGTTGCATCAGAAGTATAGAATTTTTTGACATTATGCCCCTCCATCCAAAAATATATAAAAATTAATCTTAAAAAAGAGTGTTAAATTTTAAAAAATAGAAAAAATCATGTTATTAAAAAAGTTAACGAAAATTAAGAACCTTAGTAAGAACAGTTTATAATCATAAATTTAAATTTGTTTTCAGTTATGGAATATAAAAAGTACTAGTTATCTGTCATCCATAAGTTTAATGTAATTTATTTTCAGAGAAACTAAGTTCAATAATGTCCAGAGAAACAATGTAATACATTCAGCAGCTGTGATATGTATATAAAAACAATAAAAACTTTAAATTCAACTTAATTTGTATTGATTTTTTTCTGTAAATCATGTTACATTGGTAGATGTAGAATATTAGAGTACATAAAAGTGAAAAAGTAAATCCTACTTCAGGAATATGTCTTACTTAATTGTCATACGATTTTCCTGCCCCAAATCATCAGATAATTATTCTCATTTTTGGGGATACTACAGTTTTTGGGGCACTATCTGCTATCTTGATTTCCTTTTCGATTTCGCGCGGTTTGCTAGCTCGTTCTCCCTTATTTTGCGATATAGAAGTACAGTTGGCTCTGTTTAACGACGCTCTACTTAACGACGATCTCTATTTAAAGACGATATTTCCCAGTCCCGGCCCCTCCGACGTTATGGGAAATGTTATTTTTTCACAAATTCTGTTTTAGGACGATTTTTCACGGTCCCTTGAAAGTCGTTAAACAGAGAGCCAACTGTATTTTGAAAGATGTAATGCATATTTTTCAAGAATGAACGCATAGAATTAGCCCCTTGTATAATTTATGTGTTATTTTATACACGTTTAATGCTTATTTCGAGCAAATTTCATATAAAGCGTGATAAACATGCCAGGAATAAATTAAGATGAAAGATAGGTATTGAAGACATAATCTGCCACTAGATGTCGCCACTACATTTAGATTTTTGAGTTTATGGAATCCACAATTTCAGTGGTCCCAATAGTTATTTTGTAAAGAAACTCATATGTGACGAAAATCCATTAAAATGTAGTATAGAGTTTTATTCAAAGACCACTGATGTCGCGGGTATTTAGAATTTTTCCGTGAAACTCTGGTGCTGTAGGAAATTCAGTTCTAATAATAATAATAAAACATTCTGAAAAGTTTCGGAACACGAAAAAATGTAATACAGTGGAGCCTCGATATAATCGAATTCCTTCATAAATCGAAGTTTCTCCATTCTCCTTGAACCTGCCTAACACTCCCATGTTGTTATTGAATCAAACTTCGGTATATCGAAATCCCCGATAATTCGAAGTTTTCTCGTGCTCCTTGAGGTTCCACTGTAGCAGCGATGTTTTTCAGTCAGAGTTATCAATATGACAATAAAATCATACATATATATGTACATATAAACTAACACGCACAAACAGTTCTGATATTGCGGAATCCCGCTTAACGAATTTTCTGGGTCGGAATCCTGATTTTTAAACTGTGCGCGGCGAAGATTATGGTTTCGAAGATTACGGTGTAGGTAGTACGGCATAAAATTCGTCCCGAGTTTTATGATAATTTTGAAGACGAAACAAAGATTGTGAATTCTGAGCAGCCAGCGATTCTACGTACAGCCAACCAGTTGCGAGTGGAAGTTTGGAAACTTAATGAGGTGCTTCAATCTCGCACCAAATGATTTCCTTGAATTAAAGTAGTGATTCTCAACCTTTTAATGTCTACCGCCTCCCCCCCATTAGATGGACTTCAGACCGTAGCCCGCAAGCTGAAACATACTACATAAATTTTGAAAGAGGAGCGAAGTAACCTTGTGGCAGCCCGTTGGGCTTGGAACTAGGGATGTCCGGTTCGAATCCCGACTAGCACCATTAAATGCATTCGCGTGTAGGCCGTATATGGGCACGTTAAATCCGTAGACTGGAAAGTCCCTCTTTGAGGTCAGAGAGGGTGAGAGAAAGTACGAGCCCCCAGATGTCACCCCTGGTGGTACCAGGGGGTGGTGTTCGTTCACATATACGGTGCCACCACTGAAAGTACCCAACGATTCTCGCGGACTATGTGCGAATGTCTTCGGTGACAAACAATAAATTTTGAAAAATCAAAATGTGTAGCAAACACAAACGCAACAAAGCCCAAAAAAATGTGAAAAGGGATTACATAGGAAAAGTGAAATGAATGAGATGACTGATACTATTGCAATCATAAAATAGTAAACAAAAATACGATAACTATCCTACACCTAATCGCTGAATTTAATTTTCGTTTTCGCAAGTCTTGTGAAAAATACTTTCGACACATATTTTTTGCTAACCATTCGCACCCACCCAGTTAAAACAGCAGGAAAGAAATGAAGACGAAAAATACAAAGTGGATAACGAATGTGAAGTCCCAACTCTGTTTTCTTTCAAAAATCTATAAGAATCATTTAAACTTCCCGAAAAATTTAAAGCAATCTTTGTATCACACGGTTTTGACTCTGAGAACGATTTAACAAATTTTCCCGCTAAACGAATAATCCTTCTGCTTGCTGTCGAGCTATTTGTGAACGAAAAGAAGCGGAAGTGAACGAAGCAGATGACACACGAGGCCGCGTTTGGAATAAAAAGGTGAACCGAAGCTTCCTAATCTATTCCCTACTACCTCGACGGCTGCCAATTCACCCGGTTAGGAAGAAATGAGATTTTTTTTTTTTTTAAGAATTTTTTTTCCAGTTTAAAAGTTCTCTTGTGAACTTTTTGAAACATGGAAATCTTTGGCCAGTAAAATATTTTCTTATTGTTCAATATTGATTTTGTAGATTATGTATTATTTCTTACGCGCGTGTCTTTCACGTATAACATGATTTCTGAAGCAAATAAACTGCTGCTTTTCGAATTTGCTATTTCCACGGCCATTTTTTTTTTTTCGTAACCATGACTGACCGCCGTAGAGAAGTTTCACTGTACAAGTATGTATATATATATATATATATATATATATATATATATATATATATATATATATATATATATATATATATATATATCGATTTTATTCATCTACAAATAGATAAACGATGCTAATAAACTTTTTTTTTTTTATTTATTCAACTATATTTTCGTGCGTTATTTAGTTTTGTTTTGCATTTATAATTCGAAGTGATCGTAATTTCGTTATCTCTTTTTTATAGATGCCTTCATTTACATTATGTCTAATAGTTTTGTGCAAGTTTTTTTTTTTTTTTTTTTTTTCTAGCTGTGAGTTGTTATATGAAGTACTATAACAACTCAAACTTTGCTTCACACACTGACTCGCATTTTTTTTTCTTTCTTTCCTATGTAAAAACCACCAAGCTGGCTCGGGAATTGAATCCATATCTCCGGCTTATCGAAGAAGTGTGCTGGCCGTCACTCACCTGAGAGATATGTCACAAAATACTGTAAAACTGCATCGGATTATCAGTCATGTGATTAATTCAGAAATGGGAATGTACAGCTCTTAAATCTATTATATGTGTACATAAAAGCGAAGTATGGAACTAGTTTCGAATTGATAATTCAAGTCCTTCATCAGGCCAAGGAACATTAAGTTTGATTTTTGCTATGGACAGTTCATTAATGCAGTATCTCTGGGAAATTCACAAATGCTTTAGTGAACAAGTCATAGAGACAGTTACGGCCTGTTCAGATAGAATCCGTCAGCGTTAGCGTTACTCGTATTGACATATTTTAAACCAATCACAGGCCTTAACAATTTTGAGGCTAATCGTTTGGAGGTTCGTAATTGGTTAAATATATTTCGATACGAGTAACGCTGACGGATTCTATGTGAACAGGCCCTTACACTTAATGTTGATCTCTGTGTATCTCGGGCCGATCCATTGTGGCACCCCAAGGCAAGTTTTAAAAATGGCGCCTTTTGAGATTTCTGGAGAGACTTTGAGTGACGAAAAGTATGACTTTTAGAAATACGTACTGAATAGAATAACGGGAATTTTGAGAAAAAGATACATTAATTTTTTAAAGTTATTTAATTAAAAATTAAATTTTAAAAAAAGAAAACAAATTTGAATATAAGTTATGTAATGTAATAAAAATAATTAATAAATCATTCTTGTAGCCTTTATTGCAGAAAACTGTTTGATTGCATCTCTATAATTTATTGTTTAAGATGCCGTAAAAACTTCGTATTTTTCCTCTTTCATGTTGGTGTCTATTTCAATTCATAAAAAACAGATAATTAAATAATCTGTTTTTTATTCTCGTCGGGGCATTTTCCAAAAGTTTTATGTAAAAGACACGACCTGAAATTTAGATGTGTCAGAACAAACACGCATACTTATTATATACATATATAATAAGTATGCGTGTATGTATATACATTATATATATATATATATTGTAAGGCAAAAAATAAAATGTAAAATTTTTGCAGACTTTGCTTACGCCCCGAGTCTCAGTAACTTAAAAGATATATATGCCAAATTTCAAGAAGATTGGATAATATTTAGAGGTTGCACACTTTGATCAGTTTTAGAAAAGTAGGTAAAAAATACGATTTTACAATGTTAATTACTTTTATTGGGAAAACTAGAAATCAAAAACTTAAAATAATATTAAAACTAGACACTAAGATTAATAGGTAGTATGATAGGCAAAATATGTGTTATATTAATCAACTTTGAACGATGCAATTCCTTCTTTTGTTTGCTTGGTGATGACTTTTCTGTGATGCTTGACTACCCTCAACAAGAATTGTTTTTGTTGTTCGTTCCTAACCAATTCGTTAAGCCTTTTTTTATCAGAGCAATTCCTCTCTCTCTGCGGTATCATTGACCACCTTAAGAGCGTTCACACGGCTTCTTAGAGAATCACTGCAGTATTCTGTCACGTCGTAGATCCCAAACAATTCAAAGGACGTCTTTGTTTTATTAGTAAGGAAATGGTTCAGGTCTTTTCCTTCAAAAAAATAGGTTTTCACCCTTTAATGGTTTATTTCCTTTTTCTTTACAGGTTTGGTTTCTAAATTTTTAGTCATACTTTTCTTGTCAGCCTGCGTAATACGTTCGTCCAAAAAAAAAAACCAATCCTACGTTTGTTTCTGACAGATACCAAAGGTGTCTCTTAGCAACTGTGAGAGCACTTTTCTTGACGTCTGCATCTGGGTAAGTGGTCAGAAGCTATAGCATATCCAAATTATTCTTTGGAGCCCATCAACTTACAATTGCCTCGTGCCATAACATATATGAGGCTGAAAACATGTGCCACCCGTTTCATTCCTTTCAATTCTCGTTGGGGAATATTCAACTGTTTGGAGAAGAGGACAATTTTAAGTGCATATATTGCCTTAGCCATCCACCTTGCTTGATGCAGAGCCCCTGGGATCCTGAAACTGAAGTCATTTTTAGACCAACATCCTAGGTTCAGGAGTGAGAGTTGTAATACCTCTTTGTAGTCATCTCGTGGATGACTTCCGTCTTTTAGGACATTTTGGATGTAGTTAACCATTTCCACTCGTTGTTCTTCTAGAAAGCCATGAACGGGACTTTCTTCATCCAGCATTGTCGTATATGACTGCTTATCAAGTGAAGCCCACAGAACTGGCGATAAATCGGAATGTCAAGACCACTTGATGGTATACCACAGCATTCCTCAAACACTCCTTTCAATATTAGTTCATAGGTGTGATGACGACAAGCCAACCACAACAACGTTCGTCCGTATTCCCTTTCAATTCTGGCACATGCCCCTTCGATCAGTCCTGTATTAGATGCTGTAGTATTAAAAGAAATACCGATGATATTGTCACGTAGCCCAAATCGGTCCACTTCCCGAATAACTACTTCAGCCATTTGTTCACCAGTGCATTTCAGGGCAACAGGTATGCCAAGCAAATGCTCAAAATCTTTGCCAGTCACTAGAATTGCAACTCTTTCTTTCAATGTTTTGACACTCCATGGCCAACTGAGGGCAACATTTTACTATCCCAATGCAAAACCAAATGAGAAGGATTTTCAAAGAATGATTTTCTTTGCCGTATACTTCTATTGATCACCCGAGCTCGGTAAACGATAGCTGGAGTTTTACGATAGTTTAAACGATAGCTGGAGTACCGAGCATATATTTTACGGTTAGTAATAGTTGATAAAGTTAGGATAAAGTTGATTAATGTAACACATTATTTGCCTATCATACTATCTATTAATATTACTGTCAAGTTTTAATATTATTTTAATTTTGTGATTTCTAGTTTTCCCAATAAAAGTAACTAACATTGAAAAATCGTATTTTTTTGCCTACTTTTACAAAACTGATCAAAGTGTGCAACCTCTAAATATTATCCAATCTTCTCGAAATTTGGCATTACATCTTTTACATCACTGAGACTCGGGGCGTAAGCAAAGTCATATGAAAATTACACCTTTGGAAAAATGAAACACCCTAATATACATATATATATACATATGTATATATATATATATATATATATATATATATATATATATATATATATATATGTATGTATATATATATATATGTATGTATATATATATATATGTATGTATATATATATATATATGTATATATATATATATATATATGTATATATATATATATGTATATATATATATATATATATATATATATATATATATATATATATATATATATATATATATATATATATATATATATAACCCAGGCTTGGTGTTCTTTGGTTAAGTACTTTTATTCAAACTTAATTCATTTATTATTCAATTCTTCTGTTAATAATGGATTGTACGGTGTCTGAGTGTGTTTATTTAATAGATCATACTCATCAGAAACAATTCATTGGTTTTTAGACAGTATTGACACCGCTGATGAAGAAATGCTGTCAAAAACCTTATTCATACTTTTCTTTACATGTTGGATGTTCCTGGCTTCAAGTAGCTTTAGAGCTATTACTGGTTTTCTCTTTCATCTTATTCTTATTTATATATATATATATATATATATATATATATATATATATATATATATATATATATATATATATATATATATACATATATATATATATATATATATATATATATATATATATATATATATATATATATATATATATATATATATATACATATATATATATATATATATATATATATATATATATATATATGTATGTATGTATATATATATATATATGTATATATATATGTATATATATATATATATATATATGTATGTATGTATGGATATATATATATATATATATATATATATATATATATATATGTATATATAAATGTATATATATATATATATATGTATATATATATATATATATATATATATATATATATATAAATATATATATATATATATATATGTATGTATGTATGTATGGATATATATATATATATGTATATATATATATATATATATATAGTATATATATATATATATATATATGTATGTATGTATATTATATATGTATGTATGTATGTATATATATATATATATATATATATATATATATATATATATATATATATATATATATATATATATATATATATATATATATATATATGTATGTATATATATATATATATGTATGTATATATTATATATATATATATATTATATATAATATATATATATATCTATATATATATATATATATATATATATGTATGTATATATATATGTATATCTATATATATATATATATATATATATATATATGTATGTATATATATAATATATATATATATATATATATATATATATATATATATATATATATATATATATATATACATATATATATATATATATACATATATATATATATATATATATTTACGTAATAAAGATTGGAATATGCCTAATTCTAGAATGTGTCTACTGTTCTCCACGGAGATAGAAGTAGGGGGAGGAGGGGATTAAATGCCCAGGCCTGCCCGATAACAGCCCATAAAACTCCAAGCTAAGAAACACGGCAGAAGGCAACAGTTTCAGCCATAAAAGAGTACCTGGCGATTCAGGACCTGGCTTACGTATCGCAAAACACCTTGCGAGAGAAAAGGAGGGGAGAGAAAAAAAAAATCACCCGTGCCGAAACCTCCTAAATCAAGATTCCCTCTCAAAAGCTTACCCAGCAGAAGTGCAGGTGTTGGACGGCGCTTTCAAGAAAAAGACCCTCCAGTGCAGCCGAACAACAACAGCGAACGGGGGGAAGGAGGAGGTTCTTCCGAGATGCCCCGCACGCGCAGGTCTCGATCGCTGCACGCGAATCCTCGGTTTCGTGTCCAGATGGGCAGGTACACAAGTGATTTCGACAGGCGGCAGATGTCGTCTAGGGATCCCTGCGTGGTCAGTGACCTCGTAGTGGTGGAGTCCTTTCCATTTCGGCAAAAAAAAAAAAGGACCTTGGAGTGGACAGTGGTCTGTGTCAATGTCCGGCGGTTTTGGGGGGCTTGCTTTTGAAGTGGCCCATACGCCGGTAACAATGAAAGTGAAACCTCTGTCCATGGTTGTTAACCTTCCCCAGTCGAGGACAGTATAGACATGGGCGTAGAGAGAGAGAGTGTCGAATAACGTTGGGCGGGGTTGAAAAAATGTCCGTCAGGTTCTTGCGTCAGGTTATATATATATATATATATATATATATATATATATATATATATATATATATATATATATATATATATATATACATACATACATATATATATATATATATATATATATATATATATATATATATACATACATATATATATATATATATATACATATATATATATATATATATATATATATATATATATATATATATATATATATATATAGGAGGATAAAAATCCCAAGTCGATTTAAGAAACGTTATCACGTGTTTGGGTTTGATTTGAAAGTAAGAGCACGCGCACTCTGTAATAAAAATTAGGAAACGGAATGGAAGTACACGATCGGCTTAATTTATGCTAGCCTGTCATGAAGTGCATACAGAATCGGATGGAGATACATCGTTCTCGGCAGTGCCTACGGAATCATAAAAACGAAGACTTGTTTCGAAATGATACGATGGAAAGGATCGTGCATTTGGTTATTGCTGGCTGCGCCCACTTCGCTGCACTTATCCCGGTCTGTTTTGCTTCATCTTTTTGTCATATGCGCGCGGGGCACTGGATTATAAATTGATGGAGTGTAAATATTAAGGACGCGTATACTACGGGGCATTTGTTGATTAATTCATGTAAATATAATCAATATATGTTGTAAAATCTAAAATATCTGACACAGCTCAGCACTAAACGGTTCTTCAAAACAAAAGCGATAAAATGTAATTTTAGTGAAAATAAGACATTAACTGTTTCATAAATATTTATATATATATATATATATATATACATATATATATATATATATATATATATATATATGTATGTATGTATGTATGTATGTATGTATATATATATATATATATTTACATATGTATGTATGTATGTATGTATGTATGTATGTATGTATGTATATATATATATATATACATATATATATATATATATATATATATATATATATATATATATATATATATGTATGTATGTATGTATGTATGTATATATATATATATATATATATATATATATATATATACATACATACATACATACATATATATATATATATATATATATATATATATATGTATATATATATATATATACATACATACATACATACATACATACATACATATATATATATATATTTATTTATATATATATATATATATATATATATATATTAATATATATATATATATATATATATATATATATATATATATATATATATATATATATATATATATATCAGTTTTTTCCAAGATGACTATGTTTGCAAAAAGTCATCTTGGAAATGTCTGTTTAAAAAAAAAATGTTATTTTCAATGTAAGTACCCAAGTCTGTCCGATACTTTAAAAGTGTTTTTTAAACCATTGTACAGACTTGGGTACTTCTTACATTGAAAATAATATATTTTTTTAAACAGACATAAGCTAACAAAGTCCTCTTGGAGAAAACTGACTGGGGCACTTCTTGTACCAAACCACAGATATATATATAGCAGCCAGCTATGGTTCCGAAAAAATTGGCCATTTTGAGCAGTGGCCGGCTAGATAAGCTTCACTGTATATGTATGTATATATATGTGTGTGTATGAGTGGGTGTTTGTGAAATAAAAAGTTTGCTGATAAATATGTATTGAATTATTTGAGAACAACAACCAAGGACTTTGGTTATTCGGAATTATGAGTCTGACACAGTGTATATTGTGAGAGACTTGACTTAAAAACCACGTTCATCTGAACTCTCAGTCTCGGAACGAGAATAGCTAGCGGTTATAATAATTATCTTTTAATATTTGGCCATGAAAGCGAAACCTCAATTTGCGGTGGTTACTTCTGACCTTCCAGGCAAGGGCAACGAGGAGGTAAAACAACAGGTGTTCAATAAGTCAGTTTGGGAATTTAAGGTCTGGGGAGTTCTAAAGAACCCAAAACTCCGGTACAAAATGGGCAAAATATACTGATGATAATTATAATTAAAAATAAAATTAGATATCTTTGAGCGATATCATGATGAGTTTTTTATAAAAATTTTTTAAAGGTTAAGTGATTAGCTATCGAATGTGTGTGTGTGTGTTTGTGTTTGTGTTTGTTATGTTTTTTTTTTTTTTTTTTTTTTTTTTTTTTTTTTTTTCTTTGTTGGATGGGGAGTTTTTTCCTCGGTGCTTAAATTTTGCGTTTAGTTCCTTAACAATAGAAAAGGCAAGTTTTCTTCGTATTGCATGAGATAATGCAAGAAATATGCATCTCTTTAATACTCTTATATGTATGTGCTATTTTTCTTTTGAACTTAAGCCTTTGATATCATATTTTTTTTCTACCTTCTGGCTCATCACTGGTGATTTCATATATATTTCAGCGTTAATACTTCTTGATTCCGTTCTTCAAATATATGAGTTCCAAGCGAATGTATGTATAGCCAAGGGATTCGTGGAAAGAGTATGTTTATGCTCTCCTAAGAAAGCTCAATGAAAGGAGTTGCTATGTTTGTTCGCTTAATTGTTTCGCTGCAGTAAATTTATATGTTTTGTCATTCTTTGAATACTTTATTTTTACTTAACTTATGAATTATAATTAAAGTTATACACTATCTACTAATAAGTATTCGGACACCTGTGATAGGAAAGAACATAATTTGAATAATTGACTATTGAAGATGAATAACAAAATTTATTCATATTCAATAGTTGGTACAGTCACCATGAGAGGCAATTACAGCCTCAACGCTCCAGAGGCATGCTTTTCACAAGTCCTTGTATCACGGATAGTGGTATTTTCTTCCACTCGGCTTAGAGAAGACATGTAAGTTTCTTCACCGATTTTGGACGGTTATTGCATCCCTTAATTTGGCGATCCAACTCGTCCCAGGGGTTCTCGATATTGTTCAGGTCTGGGCTCTGGGCAGGCCAGTCCATTCGGTTAACCCCATTGTCACCATACCAATCCATGGCGGACTTCGCAACATGACAGCTGGCGTTGTCGTCCTGGAAGTAACATGGGTCCAACCCGTAAAACTGCCACAATGTAGGAAGCACACTGTCATCCAAAATAGTGCAGTAGGCGTCGGCGTTGTGCTTACCATGAATTGGGACCAGGGGTCCCAGTCCATACCAAGATAAACACCCCCAGACCATAATTCCACCTCCACCGAACTTTACTGTGGACACAATGCATTCTGACAGGAGGCATTCTCCGGACAGATGCCAGACCCAGACCCTGCCATCCGAACGGCAGAGGGTAAACCTTGATTCGTCGCTCCATAGAATCCGTTTCCACTGATCTATGGTCTGCTTTCGATGCACTTTGCACCACATTAACCGAACAGCGCGGCTGGACTTTGATCAAAGGCTTATAGGCGGAAGCACGACCATGAAAACCAAGCAGATGTGCTTCTTTACGGATGGTATTCATCGAAACAACTCTCCCGGATGCCTGTTGGAACTCATGGAGTATGTGGGCCATCGGTTGGATGTGGTTCTTCCTAATTTCTCTGGACTTCACCCGTCGGTCTCCATCTCCCAGTTTCGTGGGTCTGCCGACTCGGGGCACATTCCGACAATCACCGCCCACCTTCCACTTCTGAATCACATTGGCCACTGTCGACTTTGGGTAATTCAGCTCGCTAGATATGTCCCTTAAGGATCGTCCATTCCTGTGATACCCGACGATTACACCTTTCTCGAAATCAGGTAACTATGCACTTCGTGGCATCTTGCATGCGACTAATGCCAATGCTGTTTCCAACATGATATTTAACGGCGGAGGGCGTGACGTAGATCAGGACCGCAGATATCGTCATTTGCATGGGTGTACAAATACTTATCGGTAGATAGTGTATAATATTTCCTAATATATACAGTCGAACCCCGTTATAGCGAACCTGGGATATAACGAACTCCCGGATATAACGAACGAAATTTTTGGTCCCGCCGTTTTCCTATTCTATTTAATGCTAATTTACCCTTTTATAGCGAACCTCCGAAATGTTAAGAATCGGCTATAACGAACCTTTTTTTTCAGTCGACTGATTTTTTTTTTTTACTTTTTCCGCAGTTGTGAAAACATGACTTCGACTCTGATTTCATATGGAAATGTATGTCAGCTAGTGAAACACGGAGTAAATCAGCGATAAGTCTGTTTATTCAAGGGTAGAAACATCTGCATTCTTTCCCTTTAATAGCGCATATAGATTGGAGCAGAGTTCTCTGCCTGCAGATCCCCGACTCCTGTCATCACATTAGTCACGGTAACATTAGACACGGTATTTAGAACCACCCCCATTCCCGCCCCCAAGGTTTCTTTGATGTGGTGTCTCCCCCGACCCCACTCGACACAATTTGACCCGCTGACCCCCCACCCTTTCTTTGATGGACCGCCAGATGAGGCGATCCACGCATAGTACAGAGTGAACATAAATCACTGGATTCCCCAAGGCACAGGCAGAGAACTCTGCACCAATGTATATGCACCATTACGATAGCCACTCTGCAGTTGTAATCCCGCCAGTAATTCGGTAAGCGAAACCACAGTAAGAGGAGGGAGGGGAGGGGAAAGGTTCACCAAATGCTCGAGGAGAACAAGTAAAAGCATGAACAGTATAGCATATGCGAGAAATGTAATGGCGGAAAATTGTCGAAAGACAGAATCACATTTCTTGTGTGTGCCAATATGAGTGGAACTGAACGTCGTAAGCTTCTAGTAATTGGAAAATCTAAACACCCCAGATGCTTCAAAAATATCAAACGGCTTCCTGTTTCTTATGAAGCCAACCGTAAGGCGTGGATGACTAAGAAACTGTTTGAAAAAGAACTTCGAAAGTGGGATCGTGAACTTTCAGCTAAAAAACGGAAAATTCTACTTCTGCTTGACAATTGTAGTGCACACAAAAACGATAAACAGTTACAATCGATTAGAATTGTACTCTTTCCCCCGAATGCAACTTCTGTAGTACAGCCTATGGACCAGGGTGTCATCAGAAGCCTTAAATGTCATTACAGGAAGCAGCTCATTTTACGAATTTTAGAAGGATATGATAAAAATGTAAAATGTGACGGTTCTCTTCTTGATGCACTTATAATGCTCGAAAAATCTTGGCGGCTTGTTACAGATTCTACAATTAGAAAATGTTTTCGACATGCTGGCCTAGCAAAGAATGTTGAAGAAGAAGATGATGAAGATTTATCTATCTCGATGTGGATAGAAAAACACAATATTTCGTCATTCTCGTATTGTGACATGCAATTGTTCGAAACATTTGATGATGAAATCATTACATGTGAAAATCTGACTGATGAAGATATTGTGGAAGAAATTAAAATGAATCATTCTGAAATCGAAGATTCTGGATCTGATGCTGATGAAGAGGAGCACATAAATGATGAAATTCCCACCATCTTAGATGCTACAGCAGCAATGCGTGTAATTAATAAATTTCTTTCCACACAAACAGTGGAAGAAAGAGTGTTGCAGTCATTTGACGTACTGGACAAAGAAATTCATATGATGTTTTTGAAATCGGTATCGCGTCAGCAAAAGATTACCGATTATTTCTGTAACAAAACAGTGAGCAAGAATTAAAGGTAAAATGAATTTATATCCATTTGTCTTTAATTTTTAATTAGTTTAATTAGTATTGTATCAGTTTAATGTTATCGATTTTAGTCAATTCAATTCATTAATGGTCATTTTTAATAGATCTTATCGTTTTTTAATACATCATTATTGAATACACATAGCAACTAATGAGTTATACATTTTGTGAACATTTTTCTTAACGGTTCGGATAAAGCGAACCACCGGATATAGCGAACCAAACCTTTGGTCCCTTGAAGTTCGTTATAACGGGGTTCGACTGTACTATTCAATGTTTTAACTTAGGATTATGACTTACATCTAAGTTATAACATTCATGTTTGATCCTCCATTACGTTTGTTTCCAAGGGAAATTAAAATTTTGTAAAATAGTAGTACGTCAATGTTGTATAAGCGATGCACGATGCATTCTGTTGCAGGAAAATTTTCTTCTCCTTGATGACCCATTAATGTCAAGATCAGACTATCTGAGTTCTCTGGGTATTCAAGATGTCATTTCAAGAATATAAAATAAAAAAAACTGCTACTTTGAACACCATCCTAATTAATAAAGTGAAAATAATATCAAAAGCAACTTCTCGTTAGCATTATAAGCTCTTATTGCATAAAAATAAGGATTAACTCTGTCATGCTTTTGTAGTAAAATTTCCGAAGCTCAAGGTGATGCCATTCTCTATCACTAAAGATGGTAGTTTTTAGTAGGTTCTATAAAACTCAGCATACAGTTTGATATATTTTCAGTATACAGTCGATCGCAAGAAATCTTTTATCTCTATAGTAGCACCGTGAAAGCAGTTTCTATTTAAAAAACTAGATTTTTTTTTCTCTGTCAGGCACTCAAAATAATAACTTCGGTTTACAGGTAAACTTTAAAATCATTGAAACTTTAATCTTGCTGCTATTTTATATTTACCGAAATGGCCAGTATGCTTCTTGGGACATACAATCTGTTTGGCCTAAAACTTCACTCATGATGTCCGTATTCTTATTTATAAATAAATGAATAAATATATATATATGTATACAGGGCCGCCCAGAGACTTTACGGGGCCTGGGGCAAACTTCTGTTGGGGGCCCCAAGAAATCTGATTAATCGAATAATTTTTTTTTAATTTTTTTGGGGGCCCCTTTTTTCAGGAGATTATTTTGAATTTTGAAGTACGGTACAAGTTTCAGAATTTTCTTTCGGAGAAAATCTAATAAATAATTTTTTTTAATTTTTGGGGCCCCTCCGGCAGTTGGGGGCCTGGGGCAAAGTGCCCCAGTTGCCCCCCCCCTCTGGGCGGCCCTGTATATATATATATATATATATATATATATATATATATAAAACAGTTTCGTAACTGACTGACAGATAACGCACAGACCAAACCGCTGGATCTAAAGGGCTGAAATTTGGCATGGCGATTCTTCTTATAGTGTAGGGATGCACTAGGAAAGATTTTTGAAAAATTCTTCTTAGACTTTTTAAATTAAATTTTTAAGCTGTTTTTGTTGTTTTTGTAACATTTTTTAAAGTTTTTCATCTAAAATAATAATTTGAGGGTTATAAAATTTATATCGCGAACATTCCTTTAAAATGAAATCTTTTTCGAATCTTTACGTCCATTTTCTGATTTTTGGTGAATTTTTAAAAATTAATTTTTAGAATTTAATTTATTAAATGCTGTTCATGTGGTTTCTTTTCTTTTTGTGATACTTTAAATTAATTTTGCGTCACGTGCATAACAACGAAATAAATTGACAAAAAAAGCATTAAAATATGGTAAAAGTCAAAATTTAACCACTAGGCTAATTGAGATGGAAGTTTTTTAAGAATTTAATTCAAATTTGTATGTTTTGTGGGTATTAAACATACAAATTAATTGCATACATTGACCGGTGTGTTTAATTTGAATGTGCTCCGTAGCGAGGTACGGGTATTCAGCTAGTGTGTGTGTGTGTATATATATATATATATATATATATATATATATCTGGTGATTATACATAATTACCAACATTTCGGTTGGTGAACCTTCGATATCAACAACAAAAGGTGACACTATAAGAACTGCAAATTCTTGTGTACAGACATTTCTTTCATATCCGTTAAAGGATTTCATAACTGACAAGCATCGTGATCACCAAAATGTCGGATTGCCGCCCTATCTCTGATAATTAACCATCTAAAGTGTCTGCTTACTTTACGTTGCCCACTTATCAACAGAGAATCTTTTTTTCTTTCTTCATTCTTTCTCCCTAATCGTTATTTCTCTTTTGGGAGTCACGAAAGGAATGCAGTTCACGAAGTATCACCATCTGCGTAGAAATTCTGTCCTAACCTACTCTGCGCTTGATACCACCTGTGATTTTCTCCGAATTTCCAAGTCCTAAAGTAATTTATCGACATCTATAGGTAACTTGGTAGACATCTGTTGCCCCGGATAAAAGTTCGTGATCGCCGATGATTTCCGTTGATAGGGGTATATAAATTAATAAAGGTTGAGTTAAGAGTGATATCATTTGTGAGATAATGCAATCGCATTCCATCTCTTTTACTCGAGTAAAAGATTTTGGAACAACGTTTGGAGAAGTAAACTGAAGTATTTTGTAGTCTAGCATGCACTTTTTAAAAAAATTAATTAAGATATACGCTATAAGCTTTAATTTTTTAGCATGGAAGTGCTGTTAATTTTAAGTAGCTAACATACGAATTTTATCACTTTTGCATAAACAAAAGATTTTGGAACATCTTTTGGAGAAGTAAATAGAAGTATTTTGTAATCTAGCATGCACTTGTTTAAAAATCAATTAAGGTATAAGCTATAAAATTTAATTTGTTAGCAAAAAAGTGCTGTTAATTTCAAGTAGCCAACATACGAATTCCATCTCTTTTACTTAAATAAAAGATTTTAGAACAACTTTTGGAGAAGAAAACTGAAGTATATTGTACAGTAGCATGCACTTTTTTAAAAAATCACCTGAGAGCTATAAGATTTAATTTGTAAGCAAGAAAGTGCTGTTAATTTCAAGTAGCCAACATACGAATTCCATCTCTTTTACTAAAGTAAAAGATTTTGGAACAACTTTTGGAGAAGTAAACTGAAGTATATTGTACAGTAGCATGCACTTTTTAAAAAGTCACCTAAGAGCTATAAGATTTAATTTGTAAGCAAGAAAGTGCTGTTAATTTCAAGTAGCCAACATAAAAATTCCATCTCTTTTACTCAAGTAAAAGATTTTGGAACAACTTTTGGAGAAGTAAACTGAAGTATTTTGTAAGCTAGCATGCACTTTTTTAAAAAATCAAGAAAGGTACAAGCTATAAGATTTAATTTGTTAGCAAGAAAGTGCTGTTAATTTCAAGTAGCCAACATATGAATTTCATCTCTTTTACTTAAATAAAAGATTTTAGAATAACTTTTGGAGCAGTAAACTGAAGTATATTATACAGTATCATACTTTTTTAAAAAAGTACCTAAGAGCTATAAGATAAGGAGATGGTAGACTTTCAAATTAACAAAAATCGAACAAAAATTTGAATTTTTTTTTTTGAGGGGGGGGGGTCTATTAATACTTTAAAAATATGTAAATTTCGGAATAAAATGCATTTAAAATATGTAATGAAAAGTAAAATCGAAAACTTAGTGGCTTTAGAAAAATAAATATTAAAGGTGGGTGAAAAAAATATCTTTTAAATGGCCTTTTTATCGAAATGAGATATTTTCAGATTTGCAAGTCTTTGAAGTGCTCCTTGCGTCACAATTTTTGACGAAATTTTACGAAATTTATGATCAAGACTTCTCTTATACATTTAAATAAAGTTATGTATCCATTTCAGGTTTCGACATCATTAAGATTATCAAAGTTTAACTTAGGTGTAGAAAAGTACAAAAATTTCACGAAAATTCAGAGTACAAGCATAAAATATTACCTAAAAATTAACTATTCAACGAAAGCCGAAAATAATACATAACTCTGTTCAAAACGTATTTATTAGCAATGTAAATGCAAAATTAAGGGGGAAAGTTAAAAATTGGATCGCAAGAAGCATTTTAAAAAACAGAATATAAATTTCAATTTTTAACATTTAAATTTTTTTAAAAATATTTATAAAATTTTATAATGTGTTTGATATAGTTATACTTTAATGAATATATATGCAAAATTTCATATCTCTGAAGTAAAAATTTCAAAAATCGCTTTGTAATGTCCACTATCACCTTTAATTTGTAAGCAAGAAAGTGCTGTTAATTTCAAATAGCCAACATTGTTGAGAGCATTTTTTATGCTATATGATTGGTCGATATAAATATAATGGCTTCACCTTCGGTAATTTGTGTCTTCAGTTCCCTGGAGAATGGTCGTATTCATTTAAACTGATTATTCGCGTAAAGTATTGAAATATTTTGCACGGGAATAGAAAACGCTTTGTTGAAAGTTCTGAAAATATTTTGTAATGATTTTTTTTTTCAGAAAATGTGAATTTTCTGTATGCGTGCGCGTGAATGTACAGATTTGCTTAGTGTGTGTGCTTCTGTAGGACCTTTCTTAGTTGTTTTTAGGAGAGATAAATAAATTAATATGATAACTTAATAATATAAAAGTTAATAGTATATTATATATGAAATAATATGAAACTTAATAGTAGATTATATACTAACTTCACAGAAAAAGTATTTTTAGTTTATCTTTTTTAGTTAACAGGGTAGAACGTATTAAATGTACTTTTAAACTATATTTCCTACTTTTCTAACTGATAACATGCAAAAATATTTATATTTATGCCGTTATCATGTCTTTATGTACTTAGTGTAGAATTTGTAGAGATTCTTTTCCAGGCTCCGTAATGTAACAAAGCATATTACACACACCATTTGAATAAAGTGTTATTTTTGTCAGCCTTAAGTATATATTGCATAAAATGTACTTCTAAAACATGCTTTATATTTTTAGAAATTTAAAATATACAAAAGTAGAGATTTAAATAAAAAGTGCGTAGTTTGAAAAGTTTAGATTTTTTCGTAGTTGATTTTATTACTGGGCATTAAATTATTAGTTTCATGCCTATAGCTATAAAATTAAAATTGTTTTTTTGGTATTATAATTAAATTAAAATAAAATATATTTGAAAAACAAACGCATCACGATTAAATGTTCTATTTTCAAATACTGCAAAGATAATTTTAAAACTTGCATTTGGCAATCTGTGACTTGAATAAAAATAGAGGAAAATACAAAAGTAGACGTTTAAATAGAAAGTGCGTAGTTTGAAAAGTTTAAATTTTTTCGTAGTTGATTTTATTACTGGGTATTAAATTATTAGTTTCATGCTTAGAGCTATAAAATTAAAATTGTTTTTTGATATAATTAAATTAAAATAAAATATATATGAAAAACAAACGCATCACGATTAAAGGTTCTATTTTCAAATCCAGCAAAAATAATTTAAAAACTTGCATTTGGCAATCTGTGACTCGAATAAAAATAGAGGAAAATTAATCTTTCACTGAGATCTAAGATCGCAGATGCGAAAGAATTCATGCAGTATAGATTACGCGGCTTCATTTGCTTAAATTACCGTAGTCAAATCATTGATTACGCTGTGCTAAATTATCCAGATCGGATCTAGGAAGACATTTCTTATAATAAAATGTTGCTCTTGTTTCCACCAATTAAATTCGTCCAATCCCGAACCGTTCTAGATACGAACACCGTACGACCGGTGCGTTTCTCTCATTTCGAATGATTATACCATTGCATCTGCGTCTCCCATAGTGCTCGCTTCTTTATGCAATCAATAATCAAGTGCCCCGCGTGCATGTGGCAAAAGATAAAGCAAAACAGAGCGAGATCACTGGAGGGGGGGGGGAGGGGGGGGGGGACAGTGCCATTATTTATCAAAATTGTACCGTTTTACAGCGAGTTGGGGGATCAGTCCTTGCGTCTTAGTAACACAAAAGAAATCCGGCGCGTGCAGCATCCTCCTGTGACCTCACTTCGGGCACGCGCTTATTTTCGAAAGGGGCCCCCTTACGATATCTTGGGGGCCCCCTTTTGCATCCGGTGCTGTGTATGTTTACCCCCCTTCGTTGCCGCGCGTGCACTATGGGCCCAATACCCGGGACCATCTGCCGAGGTTTCTTTGCACGGGGCAGGTGAAGAAGGGAATTGACCAGGTGCTTCTTTTTAGGAAGACTCCTCTGCCGCGACTGTTTATGTCGGTTGGCGATAGGAGCGGGGAGAAAGAAAGAAAAAAAAAAAAGGAAAAAGAATATGGTAATTTTTTCAAAAAAAGAATTATTTGCGTGGAATGATGCAGTTGCATCACTGACGGGCTCAACAGTTGTGTTTGACAATGGTGCTCGAAATTTTCTGGTGCCGCCCAGGCGTTTGTTTGGCATTAAAAGCTTTTAATTCGATTGGCATTTTACGCTATGAAGATACGAGTGTACAAATACGGTGTGCTTAAATGATCATAGATTGTATTGGAAATTCTTGCTCGTCGTAATGTCTTGTAAATAAGAATAGAAACGAAGCTTGGGCTAGTAAATGACTGTTACTGAATACATGCGCAGATACAATTTACGTGTTAGATATGTGCGATGTAACACAAAAATGGCATCAATCCATTACTTCAAAATAGCTCATTGGATAAACAACATATATACAAATTGCAAGATTAATTACTTTTTTCCTTCTTTAAGTTAATATTTCAGAGAGTATGATTTACTCTTTCTTGAAATCTAATTATTTTGTTCTCAAACAAAAGATTAATATTCCATTGTACTTCTTCGGGAATTTGATTTGCTGTATGACGTCTTAAATCAGTTTCCAATTTCATAATACCATATTTATAAAATCGTTTATTTCCCAAATAACTGTTTATAACAGCCATCCGACTACGAGTGTCTATTCAATACAATTTATGTGTTAGATAAATGCGATGTAATACAAAAATGGCATCTATCAGTTACTACAAAAATAGCTCATTGAATAAAGAGAATATACATACAAATTGCAACATTAATTCCTCTTTTTCCCCTTTAAGTTAGAGTATAATTTACACCGTGTATAATTTATTCTTCGTTGAAATCTAATTATTTTGTTCTCAAACAAAAGATTAGTATTCCATTGCACTTCTTCGGGATTTTGATTCGCTGTATGATGTCTTAAATCATTTCATAATACCATATTTACAAAATCGTTTATTTCCCAAATAACTGTTTACAACAGCCATTCGACTACAAGTGTCTATTCAATACAATTTATGTGCTAGATAAATGGGATGTAAAACGGAAATGGCACCTATCAATTACTATAAAAATAGCTCATTGGATAAAGAATATATATACAAATTACAAAATTAATTACTTTTTTTCTCCTTTAAGTTAACATTTCAGAGAGTATAATTTACACGGAGTACTCTTTCTTGAAATATAATTCTTTTGTTCTCGAACAAAAGATTAATATTCCATTTCACTGTTTGTGTTTTAACTGGATGCGGCTAATAAGCAGAGAGAGCTTTCAAATTAAGTGCCAGAATCGGCAAAAGGGTTAATAATGAAAGGTAAGTAATCACAGTAACTAAGGCAACTTACGTAATACTTCTTTCACTGATTTAAGCAAAATAAGTGTGCAGGGTTTGGCAATTAAGGGGTATTCTTCTACGGAATTTTGATTCGCTTTATTATGTCTTAAATTAAATTCCAATTTCACAAAGCCATATTTATAAAATCGTTTATTTCCCAAATAACTGTTTACAACAGCCGTTCAACTAAAAGTGTCTATTCATTAGCGGTGAAAAATCTTCTTTTCTTTAGTTGCGGTGTGTTAAAGATGCTTGTAGACAGCTCCATATTAAAGGACCAAAGCGACGACACAATATTATTATTAAAATTATTATTATATCGATCAAATTTTTGCATTTTTAGTTCCCCACCCCTGATGTCTGGAAGATTCGATATCAGAATACGAGCAACAGGAAGCAATAAAGAAGCTCATCGTCCTTACAATAATGGCTCGCTCATTCAAGTTCTTGAAACTTTGCAGGATATTTAGTAATATTGCAATAAATTGTGACATCATTTAAATAATTTTTCAGAAAAGTTTTGTTACAGAACATCTATTTTGCATGGAAGGTACGTGTATGTGTAAACAAATTTTAGTGTAACAGTGATGTGTAAATTACAATAATATGCTACAAACTTATTCCTAAAGTCTCGAAGAATGGGTATGTCGAAACATTTTATTCAGTTAAGTGATGTTGCCAGAAAACCCTTGGGAAGTAGGGGCAGAGGCCAGTTTTTTGGCTAATTTAATTGTGATTATACTTTATATAGAAAATACCTGAGTGGGGACAGGGGTTGACTACTTAGCCCCCTTTTCCAAGTTTCAGCACTTTCAACATACAATGTAGTGATTTTCTAGAATGCAGGAATACTATATGCATTTTATACACATTTTTAATGAGTCTCAGTTTTATTGAATACATTTGTACCTAACAGTATAGCGTAAGTAAAAATCTGAGAATATGTCATAGGAAATTTAAATTTTAAAAATAAAACTGTTTTTAAAAGTTTTGTTTGCATGAAATATTCATCCGTTTAAAAATCTTGCTATAATTCCAAATTTTCCTCTGAGTAACTATTTTGTTGGCCCACAGATGGCGCTTCTTATTCTGAAACTTTTTCATCTTTCCAGAGACGGAGGAGAAGAAACGAGAGGGGAGGGATGAAACTCAACTCTTCTATGCGCAAATTAAAAAGCAATAACGATTTGTAGAACTTTCGGAGTCTGCCAGATTTCTCACATGCGTATTATCTATTCCATATATATTTTTTAAAAACTAGTACTCTAATATTCCAAATATAACACACTTTTTCGATAAATTGTAAGTATGATAAGATCAATATAAAGTGAGTATAAAACAAACGATAGTCAGTTAGAACTTAAGATGATTTTGAAAACACAGCTTTTAGTGAAAGCTATGCTCACTTAGCCTGTCACTTTACTTGTGATATATTTTATGCGATTCTCGAATATAATTTGAGTGAGTGTGAAACTAAATTTTCTACTATTAAACTAAAATTTATGATGTTTTTATTCGTAAAGAGTTGCAATTTAATTTTTTTAAATAAAATATAATTTATTAACTCCCATTACAAATTATTCTAAAACCTGTACTTGAAATTCTTTTTTTTCAAATTTAATGCTGTGGCAGTGTTCTGTCTAGCAAACATATATGATGAATTGATTAGAAACGTTTTAGTCAATTCAGAACACGATGGAAAAAGCCAATTGTCTTTTACTATTCATGGGGCAAAATTTACATAATTAGAAGAGAGCGAAATTATATAAAAGCATACAAATATTTGCATTAATACTATGATGACTGAATAATAAAGGTTAACAGGATACATTAACTACTATTATACCTATATTATACACGAGCCTGTATACACACACAAATATATATATATATATATGTAGTACACGTATATGCATATATTATAATTAATTAAATTTAGTGGAAATAAAAAATAAATTGACACTTTCGGAAAGCTTTATTTGTAGGTTGCTAGAAGAGTTACGTAACTAAGGACAAACAAGAAGTATAATTGCGCAATTAATTTTTATTGCAACTGAACATTTTATTATTTACTCAGTAGAAAATTTTCATGCCGGAATGGATTTAAAAAGATTTCGATCAGCATCGTTCACAATGCTATAGTTTCCACCAAGCAACTGCAAACAACTTTTTGAATTTGTGACATTAAAACGATGTCATGCTGCTCGTGAGTACTTCTCTATTAGAAGCGGTCGACTATATCTATTAACCTTTATATTAAATTGGACCACACGTTCAATCATTTGATCTCTTATGCACTTTATATACGTTACGAAGAGTTCAAGCTAATTTCAATATTGTTCCGAAATAAGGAATTATTCTTAGAAATAGGGGGGAAAATTTACAGGTAATAAAATTGGTGCATTCTTTTCTTTGAAAACAGTTGTTCTCTTGAATATTGTCAAGATTTAAACACTTATTAGTGCTGACTGACCAAGGGCGGCTCCAAGGGGGGGGGGGGGGTAGTAGGGGCAAGTGCCCCCCCCCCCCCCACTCACAAAAAAATGCCTGGCGTATTTTTTTTTTTCATAGCCTAAAATTATATAATCGTAGACCTTATACTAAATGAGTTTAAATTTAAAATGAGAGGATGTTTATTTCTTTTATATATATATAACCCTAAGAGCCGACGTTGCCTTGCCCCCCCCCCCCAAATCTCTGGCCTGGAGCCGCCACTGTGACTGACAAACGTTTTCTGAAAATAATATAATTTTCTCGTAAACAAAACATTACTGTAACTAAAAGATGGTTACACGGGTTGATGTAAATGAATTCATCTTTCTCATCATGCTGGTCTTACCGAAATTATGAATGTTTTATGAGATAAACCCACGGCCCGATTTCAACGATACTTGTTTTGTTTAGTTCCTTCTTAGTTTAGAGCAGCGTTTCTCAACCTTTTTTGGCCTTCGGATCGGTAAAATTTGTGAAAAAATTTCGCGGACCGGTGGGTTTTTTTTTTTAACAGAAAAACGTTACTAGGTATTAAAGAACTACCACATAAGTTAAAATGCAACATTTTTATTATCTTTTACTTCCAATAATATTCAAATGTGAAGATGCCATACATACATAAACAACAAGATTTTTAAAACAATGGTTTTTCTATTTATTGGGAAGATTTTTAAATGATAAAGGATACAATAATGTACTAAAATAACGGTTCTTTAATTTCTTAGAATTATAAATACAGCGATCTCATAACATGTTAGGAAAATTTGCGGTGCTATCAAATAACGCATCAAAGATTCGGTAAAAGAAAAGAAAATTACGGATTACATACGTAAATTAAAGGGGTCCAGGACACTTTAAAAATATAGTTATTTATTTATTGAGTTAAAATTTTGAATTTTTTTTTTGTGATGGTTAACCATATAATTTGTAAATAAAATCACATCATAAAATTTCTCATAAATTTTTTCTTAAAAAATTTGAAATTTAAAATTTTTTTAAAAAGTGGGGCAATTTAAAATCGTTATAACTCGTAATATTATTTGTAGAATTTCAAAAATTTTTCACTTAATTAAATAGAAATATATATGTTTTAATATTGATTCAGCATTTTTTTAAATATTATTTTTTTTTTAAATTGAAAATATTTAGATTAAAATTTTTTTTTAAATGTGACTAATTTTTTAAAAATCACATTTTTAAAAGTAAGTATTTTTTTTTTAATTTGCTGAATCAAAATTAAAGTAAAATAATTGAAAAAGACATGTTCCAATTTTGAACCATTTAACGGTTCTTGACTTATAACAATTTAAAAACGAGAAATGGTGAAAAACTTATCATGCAGAAAAATGTATTTAAAGGTTTAAACAAAGGTCGACTGCTATTAGAATGTTGCAAAACAAAAAGTTAATATCTCCTGTTATAATTAAGATACAAACGTGATTTAAAGGTCATTTTAAGAGGAAAAGAACAGAGAATTTTTTAATGCAATACATTTTTTTTTCGAAAATTTGAAGAATTTTGTGCCCCGGACCGCCTTAAATTAATAAAATAGAAAAGCAAGTGTAGTATTATATTTTGAAAATACAATAAAATTGAATAGAGATTGGATTATCCTTGATTTTTGATTATTTGTGCTATTCCTCTCCTCCGTGAAACCGGATAATCAGAAGTACACTGTTCTTTATGTAAGCGCGTTCTTTATATAACAGTACTAGCTGAATACCCGTGCTTCAATACGGAGCTTCAAATTAAATACAACGATCAGTGTATGCAATTAATGCCAATATACGTATATATATATATATATATATATATATATATATATATATATATATATATATATTAATATATATATTAATAGACATATATATATATATATATTAATAGACAAAATAATGTAGGAGAAAATATTCAAATTAAATCTAATAGAACATGCTAAAGAATATAGTACAGTTAATATAGTACAGTTTGAGGAACATATCTTTTACTGTATTTTAATTTTTTTTTTTTGATAATGTTCTATCGTCTGCCGCAAGAAAAATAAAAATATATATTTTTGTCTATTTCACTGTTATGCACGTGACGCAAAGTTTAAAGTATCACAAAAAGAAAAGAAACCACGTGATCAGCATTTAATAAATTAAATTCTAAAAATTAATCTTTAAAAATTGACCAAAAATCAAAAATTGGAGGTAAAGATTCGAAAAAGATTTCATTTTAAAGGAATTTTTATGATCTATCTCGTGATATAAATTTTATAACCCTCAAATTATTATTTTAAATGCAAACTTTAAAAAAGTTACAAAAACAGCTTAAAAATTTAATTTAAAAAAATCTAAGAAGAATTTTTCAAAAATCTTTCTTAGTGCACCCTTACACTATAAGAAAAACTGCCATGCAAAATTTGAGCCCTTTAGGTCCAGCGGTTTGGTCTGTTCGTTATATGTTAGTCAATCAGTCAGTTACGGAACTGTTTTATATATAGAGAGAGATTATGTGATGTTGGTTCATTTATAGTTTTCTATAAAAGAAATAATATTCAAGCAAATATTAGAGGTTATATTGGTACAGCAAAAGTTTACAGGAGAGGAAGTTAGATAGCGAAAAAGACATGTTTGCTCTGCCAGGTTTAGACCAAATCCATTGAAAAACATTGAAACGTGTTTATTTATTTATTTATTTTTTGAAAAAACCAAGCACAAATTACTTCTGGTTTTTTTCTTCCGCCTCTAATCCGTGGACCGATACCCTTTCATGACATCACATCCGGCAATGTAAGTAATGGGCATAAGTTGAATTAAGATGTAAATGCGGACAATGAAACAGATGGCGAGAATGAAGTAACGATGAGGCAAAGCCTCGTTGAAAGCAGCTGTTAGTGAGTTTGGACTGCAAGAAATTTCAGATTCGAACTTTGATACTGGCAGAGTGTTTGGGACTTTGAAAAAAAAAAGTTTAGGAAACTTGTAAAGCAGCTTGTTAACTTATTCCTTACAGAAACGTGTTTGAAAAACTTTGCATGTAAAAACACATTAAGATATGATCATTTGAACTCCCCGCTACAAAATGAAAATAATCGAAATGCGTTTAACTGTTCAGAGGAATATTTAATTTCTCCTTATTTAGAAAGAGATACATTAAAAAGTATAAATATATAAGTATATATATATATATATATATATATATATATATATATATATATATATATATATATATATATATATATATATATATATATATATACATACATACATATATATATATATATATATATATATATATATATATATATATATATATATATATATATATATATATATATACATACACACACACATACACACACACACACACACACACACACACACACACATATATATATATATATATATATATATACTTACACACGCAGGGTGTCCGGGCTAAAGGTATCCAAAAGTTATGACTTATTTTTACGGAACTACCCATTAGAATTTAAAAAAATTATTTAAATTGGAAGAACATCTCACCAAGTTTTAATATCAATCATAGATTTCGATCATAGTATCATAGATTTCGATGTGTGCAACCTTTTGTAGCACGACTAACGTCTAAATGGTAATCCAGTTCTCTCCAAGTGTTTCGTAGCATATCGGGAGTTATTAGACTCTTTTGCTTGGGGATTCATTAAATCCGTTGTGTATAAACAAAAAATTGAAACTGGGGAGGCGTTGAAGAAGTGTATCATTCAAGCAATTCGTGTTTTGACTCCTGATATGCTACGAAATACTTTGAGAGAACTGGATTACCATATAGCCGTTTGTCGTGCTACGAAAGGTGCACACATAGAAATCTATGATTCTATGATCGAAATCTACGATTGATATTGAA